>CAIGQZ010032780.1:1259733-1281930 GCA_903798205.1 Danio tinwini
ATCTGTGTTTGTCTATCAATCTATCTAACTTAATTGTCTGTATGTCTGTCTGTCCATATGTCTGACGATTTGTTTGTCTGTCTGTCTGTCTGTCTATTCATCTGTCTGTTTTTTTGTATGTCTATCTGTTAGTCTTTCCCTCTGTCTGTCTTATTTGGCTGTCTTTCTATCCATTTGTCTGTTTGTTTGTCTGTCTGTCTATCTTTCCATCTGTCTGTTTGTCTATCGATCTATCTATCTGACTTATTTGTCTGTGTGTCTTTCTCTCCGTCTGTCTATCTGTCTGTTTATTTGTTTGTCTGTCTGTCTGATTGTCTGTCTATTCGTCTGTCTGTCTGTCTGTCTGTCTCTGTCCGTCTATCCATCTATCCATCTATCTGTCTGTCTGCCTATCTGTCTCTGTCTTTCTGTCTGTCTGTCTGTCTGTCTGTCTATCAATCCATATGTATGTCTGTTTGTCTATCTACCTGCCTGCCTGCTTGCTTATTTGTCTATCTGTCTTTTTGTCTATCTGTCTGTTTGTCTATCTGTCTGTCTGTCTATCTTTCTGTTTGTCTGTATTTCTATCTATGTGTATGTCTTATTTGTCTGTCTGTTGATCTGTCTGTTTGCCTGCCTGTCTGTTAATTTGTCTATTTGTCTTTTTGTCTGTCTGTATGGCTGTCTGTATGGCTTTGTCTGTCTCTCTGTATGTCTGTTTGTCTATTCCTCTATCTGTCTTAATTATTTGTCTGTCTGTCTGTCTGTCTGTCTGTCTGTCTGTTTGTCCGTTTATTTATCCATCCGTCTGTCTGTTTGGCTGTCTAACCATCTACCTGTCTGTTTGTCTATCAATCTGTCTTATTTGTCTGTCTGTCTGTCTGTTTATCTTTCTGTTTGTCTGCATTTCCATGTATGTGTCTGTCCCATTTGTCTGTCTTATTTGTCTGTCTTTCTGATGATCCGTCTGTCTGTTTGTCTGTTAATTTGAGCATCAGATGTCTCCAAGGATCCTCATCTGTCCGTCTCTCTGTCCTCCAGGATAAGAAGCTGCTTCAGTCGGCTCAGCAGATGCTGCAGGACAGTAAAACGAAGATTGACATCATCCGAATGCAGATCCGTAAAGCCATGCAGGCCACTGAACAGAGCGACGACCCTCAGGGTACTGTATCAGACACAAACATACACAAACATCTGGCTCTCTCCATACAATCAGCTTAAAATCCTCACAGAGGTCCTTCAGTGGCTTAAATACAGTGCAGTAGGTATGAGCGATATCTTATCATATGCAAAACACCAATTAAAAAGTCTCCTCACAATAAGAATTAAGCTTCTAATGATGTTTGATCCAAACGTTTTACAAAAAAAAAAAAAACGTAATTAAATGAAAGGAAAGTCATCTTTAAATCCTTTTTGATCTGCAATTCATGTGTGGTCTGCTAAACTAGTGTGTTTGAGTACCATCACGTGTTGTTTTGCAACTTCAGCAGCTGAAGACGTGAACAAAATCGTCAAATCTGATTGGTCGACCAGTGTTTAACATAGCGAGTCAAATGAAAAAAAAGCCAGAGGAGGATGTTTTAATTCTTATCGTTTTGCACGTTGGTGTGCATGCTTACATTAGCGCCCTCAATTTTTGTTACAAGGCAATAAATGTTGATATGCATGTGTGAAAATTGTCCATGCCCACATGAACTGGAAGTTGTTGAGATTTTTATTTCAGCATGTTGATGTACTTCCATCCATACCTGCCAACACTCCCGTATTTCAGACCCGTCTCCCGTATTGTTCTGTCTCTCGGAAAACTCCCGGAATTTCACCCCCCACCCCCCCGCTCCTCAGCATTTTGGCACCTGGTGCTTGTGAGCGTGCTCTTCCGGTCGCGCGCAACTGCCCCATCTCCCTAAACCTCTCACCCTTCCCCGCTCTCCAGTTCGTTTACACATCACCAATCCCCCCCCCCCCACTCTCCCAGAATTTATGAACCAAATGTTGGCAGGTATGCTTCCATCTTAAATGTAATATTAAGTAGGAGGCTTGTGCATCAATCCCTCATGGAAAACTGTAAGAGGGGCGTGGTTAAGAATATTACTGTACAGTTGCTATGGAAATCCTCAGGTTTACATGTCATCAGCAGAGAAGAACTGCCCACTCCAAACGCAGAAGCAAATGCTTCGACTTTGATTAAGAACAATCTTTGTTGGTGGATTATATTTCACAGATTAATTGTTCACCTAAAGACACCTAAGTTTACCGAATGCTGTGTTCACACCAGACGCGGCGTGAATAAATAGACGCATGAACACTTTGCGCATCAAATTTGCTTCATTTGCTCATCAAATTTGCTTAATTTTCTTGTCAAATTTGCTTCATTTGCTCGTTAAATTCGCTTCATTCACTTATTAAATACACTTCATTTGATTCATTCGCTCGTCAAATTCGCTTCATTTGCTTATCAAATACACTACATTCGCTTTATTCGCTCGACAAATTTGCTTCATCCGCTTATCAAATACACTTCATTCGCTCGTCAAATACTCTTCATTCGTTTGTCAAAATCACACCTTTTGCTCATCAAATTCGCTTCGTTTGATCGTCAAATTTGCTTCATTCGCTCATCAAATTCGCTTCATTCTTTGTCAAATGTGCTTAATTCGTTCGTCAAATTCGCTTCATTCTTTCATCAAATTTGCTTCATTCGCTCCTCAAATTTGCTTTATTTGCTCATCAAATTGGTTTATTTCGCTCGTCAAATTCGCTTCATTCGCTCGTCAAATTCGCTTATCAAATTCCCTTTATTTGCTGGTCAAATATGCTTTATTCGCTCGTCAAATTTGCTTCATTTCCTCGTCAAATTCACTTCATTCACTTGTCAAATTCACTTCATTCGCTCGTCAAATTTGATTTGTTAGCTCTTCAAAATCGCTTCATTCGCTCGTCAAATTCACTTCATTCGCTCGTCAAATTCACTTCATTCGCTCGTCAAATTCGCTTCAATCGCTCTTCAAATTCGCTTTATTCGTTCATCAAATTCGCTGCGTTCGCTCATCAAATTCGCTTCATTCGCTCGTCAAAATCAATTTATTTGCTCGTCAAATTTGCTTTATTTGCTCGTCAATTTCACTTCATTTTCTCGTCAAATACGCTTCATTCATTGGTCAATTTTGCTTCGTTTGCTCGTCAATTTCGCTTAATTCACTCGTGTGTTTGGAGTGTTTGGACTCTCAGTAGTGATTATTAAACCACACTGAACTGAGCTAAACTAAACTGAACTTAAACACTAAAAACTGAACTGACACTGTTTCAATTCACTATAAACTTCCATGTGAAGCTGCTTTGACACAATCTACATTGTATAAGCGCTATACAAATAAAGATGAATTGAATTGAATTGAATTGAATCGTCAATTTACTTCATTTGCTCGTCAAATTTGCTTCATTCGCTCGTCAAATTCGCTTTAAATTCGCTTTATTCATGTGTCAAATTCACTTCACAATAAATGCAGATTAGTATCATCGGTGGGGCTTCTCTCTGCTCAGTGACTCTAGCTTTGTTGCTAAATGGCTAACATTGATTTTATTGAAAGAGTAGCTGTGCTTTATGTGGTTTAGGAAGGCTGAAAAACAGCGTAGATTCGTCTGGTGCTGTGTCTGAGTCCACTAGATCCTTTCAGAGGTGCATCCAGCATGTGAGTTCATCAGCTCCTCCAGAAACTATACCTGGATGATGGAGCTTTCAGCGATGCTTCCAACTAAGCCGAGTCCAGTTTGATGAGTCATTGTCGGCAAGAGGATTTTCCCTCAAGACACCAACAACAAGCGCTACGTCATAATCACGAAAAAATACATCAAAATTCTGATTGGTAACGCGGTGCGAATGTCCGCTAAAGTTCAGATTTTTCTAACTCAAGTGAATCACGCGTTAAGCACATCAAACATGCGAAATGCTCAATTCACGGCGATTCATTCACGATTCTTCATCCACGTCTGGTGTGAACACTCCATAATAGTGTGCGCTAGCAAAATGAACATTGTAAAATTTGACTTCACGCAGACTTTAAAGATAATAATATTGTAATTAATGCTCAATTTCGAGCACAGAGCAATCGTTTTGCTTCGAAGGACCTCAGTGTTTCATCTGGAAGAGCCAAGGGGATTGATATTATTATTATTATTATTATTTTAAGGTATTAAATAAAAGATTTTATTAGTAGTAGTATTATTATTTAGACTTTGTATGTGTTTATTTTTAAAGGTTTAAGACACCCTGGAGTACTTTTTTTTTTTGAGAGTTTACCAGATTTGTGAGTGTTGAGCATCAATTAAGACAGCGTTAGCACCTGTCAGCTCACTCCTCGCTCTGCTCACAGCACTCTACATATATCATGGTGCATTTTTTTATTCTGAGGTAGATTTGAACCGAGAGAAGGGGGTTTTATGACTCTTTAATCTCAAAAATGAGTGACCATTGACTTGCATTAAATGACTCACCATTAACCACAAATTCAGCTGGAAAAAATCTTCTTTAATGTTCTACTGAAGAAAAAAGTCACCTACTTCTTGGGTGTCCTGAGGGTGAGTTGAAACCCCAACTATCTCTTTAAGAAAGCCGTATGGGGTTGTGATCTGAAGTCAGTCAGAGAGTAATTCTTGAGCTGAGAGCTGCAGAAGGAAATGGACGGATCTGAAGCGGACTCTAATGCACTCTAATGGCGTGTTTGGGGCTGATGGCTCATCTGTCCTGAGGCCGGACGGCGGGTTAAGAATAGATTTATTAATGCTGCTCCAGCCTCCGCCATCGGAGAGACGTCTGACAATGCTGCAGATACTCTTTTCAATGTTCTCACTGATTGCTTCGTGTCATTTTGGCAATAATTTGGCTCCAGAATATGGTTTTGAAGTTGTTTGTGAAATATTATGTCCAAGAGATCTTGACTAGATTAATTATGGTGTCTTGAGAAAGCCAACATACTGTTATACTACATAAACTTATTATTCATCCGTCTTCTCCTTCTTCTTCTTCTTCTTAGACTATTTTAAGAATGCATCTCCTCCTAGACCATTCATACTACAACCACCAAACTAACTCCAAACCTCCAAACTATACTGAATTAAGTTGCTATATCTTTTCCAACTGATTCTACTTACGGTCTTCCGAAAACTGACCCGGAAAATTCGGAAAAGTCCCATTGACTTAACATTGGACCAAACTTTATGACCTCATAACTTTGCGGCAGACTGTCATACAGATTTAAAGTTGTGCTTGTTTATCTCTACCAATCTGCCAATCACTGATGACCTTTCAGCTTACTAGCCACACCCTAGCAACCATTTATGGCACCCTAGCAACTGTCCTATAGACTTCCATTGTAAAAAATTGCCATTGACTTTACATTGGACATACCAACAACATACCAATCCATACTAATAATATACTAATCATACTAGAAACATACTAACAAGCATACTAATCATACTAGCAACATGCTAATTCATACTATAAACACTAGCAACATGCTAATTTATATTAAATTCATACTAACAACATGCTAGTTTATACTAGAAACATGTTAGCAAAACATGCTAATTCATATAAGAACCATACTAATTTATGTTAGCAACTGCCTTGCACCCACTCAGAACACCTTAGCAACTGCCTAACAACACCTTAGCAACCACCTAGCAACCACTAAGAACACCTTAGCAACCCCTAACAACAGCTTAGTAACCATTTAGAACACCATAGTAACTGCCTAGCACTGCCTTAGCAACCACCTAGAACACCCTAGCAACCGCCTTGCAACCACTGAGGACACCTTAACATCCGCCTAGCAGTGCCTTAGCAAACAACTAGAACACCCTAACAGCGCCTTAGTAACCACTCAGAACACCCTAGCAACATCTTTGCAACCGCCTAGCAACCACTCAGAACATCTTAACAACTGCCTAGCAATGCCTTAGCAACCACTCAGAACACCCTAGCAACTGCCTAGCAAAACCTTAGCAACAATCTAGAAAACCCTAGCAACCACCTAGCAACGCCTTAGCAACAGCTCAGAACACCCTAGCAACACCCTAGCATTAATCTAGAAAACCCTAGCAACCACCTAGCAATGCCTTAGCAACTGCCTAGCAACCACCTAGAACATCTTAGCAACTGCCTAGCAACACCTAAGCAACCACTCATAACACCCTAGCAATCACCTAGCAACATCTTAGCAACCACATAAAACATCCTAGCAATGCCTTAGCAACTACTCAGAATACCTAGCAACACCTTAACAACAACTTGGAACACCCTAACAACCACCTAGCAACACCTTAGCAACCACCTAGCAACCACTCAAAACACCTTAGCGACCATCTAGCAATGCCTTAGCAACCAGTCAAAACATCCTAGCAACCGCTCAGAACACCCTAGCAACCACAAGGCAACACCTTATCAACCACTCAGAACACCCTATCAACCGCCTAGCAAGAAACATGCAGATCCATATAGAAACATGCTAACAGATCTCTCTAGGTCAACTCTTTCAAACTTTTTAAAAATGACTTCAAACATTCAGACGAGGCTTTCTCAAGCCACCATAAAGTTTGCCTACTTTTCCAGTCGGATTTAAGGTGCCATTGACCTCCATAGTATTTGTTGTTCCTACTATGGAAGTCAACGACTGCATGTTTTCAGCATTCTTTAAAATATCTTCTTTTGTGTTCAGCAGAAGAAAGAAACTCATAAAAGTTTAAAAGCCCCTGTGAGAGAGTAAATAGTGAGCATTTTTTTATATTTAGATGAACTATCCCTTTAATGCAGCTAAAATTTTATTTTTATTTTATTTTGGGGCCCCTCGGTGCAGCCATTATTGTCAACACTCGCACACTATACATTTATTTTTTTATTTTTAGTAATCAGTGATGACACTAGTCTAACCTCAATGTCATTTCCTATCTGCTAAGCTCTTTGTGTCCCCATATTGCTCATATGCGCGTAAGCTTTAGTACTTACATGTATGTATAAACAATGGATATATGCATATACTAGTCAAGTGAGTATATATTACATATGTATCCAAATATGCCTATATATACGGATATATATTTATACACATAGTGCTGTCACCCTTAAGCTCTAACCCCAACAGGGGTGGTCCTCAAGCTCATCACCTCTAGAGGAAGTCTTCACCATACATGGTGTTGCTAAGACTCCAAAGAGTCCTCATCTCCTCCACCTATCTATTCTTTCTTTCTTCTCTACCACTATATCCAGCAGCCGGATATAGCACTTCTCTCTAACTTTGGGGGTGGGGGGCGTTCTTTGAATACACGGCTGCTGTCCCGAGCCAATAGCATTTTTGGGAGGTTATCGAGAACTACCTGATCTCGTATCCTTCCTAATGCTTATTGACCAGGCGGGAGCCTTGGGCTCACCTATCTCTGAGCTCAGGGTTCTCTCCCGGGACAGCATGCCAAACTAGCTAATATAGTCAAGCATTATCTAAGTGTGAACTTTTGAAGTGAAGTTTCACAAACTAATAGTGATAGGATTGACTACAGCTGATCCCTATAACCAATCACTAACTAGCCAATCGGACCATTTCAAATTTAATATAAATATCCAGCCTATACTTCATTCCTCATATTCGCTTTATCCATCCCTTCTCCCTCCTCCTCAGTTTAGATTTCGGGCGACACGGTGGTTCAGTGGTTAACACTGTTGCCCCACAGCAAGGAAGTCGAGTTGGTTCAACGCTAGCTGAACCAGTCAACACTCTCTGTGTTTGCATGTTCTCCCGTGTTCGCGTGGGTTTTCCCCGGGTACTCCGGTTTCCTCCCACACTCAAAAACATGCAACTACAGTCATAAGCACTTACTAAGTACAAACTAACATAATCAGCGGTCTATTCTCGGGAGGTTATCGAGAACTACCTGATCTCGTATCCCTCCTAATGCTTATTGACCAGGCGGGAGCCTTGGGCTCACCTATCTCTGAGCTCAGGGTTCTCTCCCGGGACAGCATGCCAAACTAGCTAAAATAGTCAAGCATTATCTAAGTGTGAACTCTTGAAGTGAAGATTATATTAAAAATTATATTTATATTGAAGATAAACTGTGTCGTTCAAGATTGTAATGTTAGATTTATACATTTCAGTGGTTAGCACTGTGGCCTCACAGCAAGAAGGTCGCTGGTTCGAGTCCCGGTTGGCGCAGTTGGCATTTCTGTGTGGAGTTTGCATGTTTCCTCCGGGTGCTCCAGTTTCCCCAGCAGTCCAAACACATGCGCTATAGAAAAATTGATTAACTAAATTGACCGTAGTGTATGTGTGTGAATGAGTGTGTATGGATATTTCCCAGTAATGGGTTGCAGTTGGAAGGGCATCTGCTTCACAAAACATATGTTGGGATAGTTGGCGCTTCATTCTGCTGTGGCGTCCTCTGATAAATAAATGACAAGAAATGGTCCGATCCATGACTCAGAAACCATAATGTGACCCGAACCATGAGATTTGTGATCCAAATAGTGTTTCTTTTAAAAGCATCACCCATGATAATGTGACGCCTGTGTGTGTGTGTGTGTGTGTGTGTGTGTGTGTGTGTGTCTGTGTGTGTATCTCTCTGCAGGTAAGCCGGATCTGTGCGGTGTGGAGCTGCGTATCGAGGAGCTCTGGCATCATTACCGTGTTGAACACGCCATGGCTGAAGGCGCCAAAAACATGCTGAGGCTTCTAGGAACTGGAAAAGCACAGGACAAGAAAGCCATCGCTGAGGTGTGAGAAACATCACACACACACACACACACACTCACACTGAGCATCAAAAATGTCTCGGAAAATATGGTCATGGAAAATATGGTCATGCTTTACGTCACCTTCACACATTGTTAATGCATTTACTAACATGAACAAACATTGAACAATACAGTTATTACACTATTTGTCTTTGTTCACCCTAGTTAAAGAGGTGGTCCAGAGTGTATTTTTAAGGCTTGTTTGTGTTTATAAGATGCAAAGCGATGTGTGCTCATGCTTCATCAGAACAAAATCAGGTTATTTGTTCATATGTCTTTAATTATATACAGCTCCTCAGCTAACATGAAAACCACTGTCATATTTCTTAATTCCTCTGAAAGGCCCGCCCCCTTAAGACACTCTGATTGGTCAGCTAACATACAGTGCTGTGATTTGTGGATCGGTTCCGTGTCACACCCCTACAAGCACACACTTTTGCTTTGTGTAAACAGTCCAGTCAGAGCAGCTGTTAGCAACGTTAGCTGCCTGAATCAGATAGATGAAGAGCACACAGCTGAACCTCAGGCCCACTCTCTAAAATAAAACCTGACAAGTGTCTTTAACATATATTCAGAATAAGCATGTGTAAGTAATATGAAACCTTCACATATCTTTTGCGGGTTTGTTCTTTGAGATGTAAGAAAGCGCTGAAAGCGTCTGCATAGAGAGACACTGAAAGCGGCCACATAAAGAGACACTGCAGCCAGGGGCGTAGCGGACATTTTAAAAGTGGGCGAGGATAGCTGAATGAGATCCAAAAGTTATGTTCATATAATTATTAATCACTTGTTTTGAAATGGTCTGTCTCTAAAAGTGACCCCCCTGGTTGCAGCACTGGTGAAGATTGTGGCTGTTTACAGCAGTTTGACTGATAAATATGAATTTGTAGCTAAATTGTTTGCGTTTTTTTATGACACTATAACAATAATTAATATTTTACAGTACTGTGACGGTTGGGTTTAGGGTGGGGGTAGGCATTAAAAAATACTATTTATTGGGTAATTTAATAGATAACATAAATAATACTCGGTACAACTACTGTGTTTAGGTTACTGAGACAGTTGGGTTTAGGGTTGGGGTGGGGGCAAGGCCCGTGCACACCGAGATGTTTTTTGCTCGCGTTTTTCGTTGACGTTTAACGCCTTGTTATATAAATAAAGGGCGTCAATGTGATGGTGCACACCAACACACAAAACGGCAGGTGCAAAAACGGCATTTTTTTTAAAAAACGCCTCATGCTTGTTTTTTTGTATTGACGCGTTGCGTCAAAACCTTCTCCACCAATCAGATTGGCACTTTTCTTCACGTGCACAGAGCTGCTGAAGTTACAGTAAACAGCACTTGGAGGCGCTCAAACGCAACACTGTCAATGCGAGCGCACATTGAAGAAGATGCCCAGAGGTGTGATGAACGTGGAGCTGCGTATTGCACTGGTGAACAATGATCATTTCCTCATCGCTAGAGCTGAAGCTGCTACTTGAACCATCCATAACAACAAGCGTGTCAACTTTATCTTCTTTCTCTGTGTTACAAGCGGGTGTCATGAGCTTAAAGTTGTGTAGCGCCATCTAACGTCAAGAGTGATTTTGTATACTCTTCTGCTCGACGCCTGTGAAAATCGCTTGGGTTTGAATCTGGAAAAACGTCTTGGAAAACGCTGACGATAAACGCAAACGAAAAGCGTCCCGGTGTGTACGAACCTGTAGACGTTAATAAAATACAAGAAATGGGAAATTTAATAAATAATTCTATTTAACTTCCGGCTGCAAACGTATCTGTTCTAGCAACAACCGTGCATGCAATCGACCCTTCGCTAAACCACACCTGAAAACCGCCACACACCAATCTTGGCTTAGCAACCGTAGCTACACGCAGGAGGTCTGTCAAGCTTTCGAGCGAGGGAAACAAGCCATAGTGTTGTGCATATGGATTGTACAAATCTGATACCCAGTATCCTAAAAGTTTGGACGGGGTGGTGTAATTTTTTTTTTCCTTTCTGAAACCTAAAACCCAAGGAGAGAAATGCCAGCGTGGATCAAGCTGTGTGAGGGGAGCTAAAAGAGCAGAGATAAGTTGGTTTTGTTTTCAATATTCCTGACACATTCAGTGATAGACGGCAATAACTCACACACCTCGTACCTTAAAAAGATCTAAACTGTGTTTCCTACAAAAATACAAAGCAGGTTATGTTTCATAGCTGTCTTTTTCTCTTTTTTTTCACTTGATATTACAAGCACTGCTCCGTTTAAGCCCTTGCAATAGCTGTAAGAGCGAGCACAATCTAGTAATATTTCCATCTGTTTCAAGCTATGAATATTTTAAATCACATACCAACAAAACAAAACTGAGATATGATTACAAAACTGAGCACTTGCGATCAATATACTTCACCCACAGCTGTGTTTCAGTCATTTATATCCCTCATGTCCATGTCTGTCACAAACTGGGATCAAAGCAAGGAACAACAGAGACGAGGATCCAAGTGCAGGTAAAATAAGATTATATTTAAGCAAAACAGGGACAAACAGAAGTGGCCGGTACAAAAAGGGCAATCCAAAAACTTAGTCAAAAAACTGGCATAAAGTCAAAATAGGTGGCCAACAGGATTAAACAATAAATAAGGCTAAGGTCAAAAAACAGGCAAGCAAAGAAATACAAATGTACATCAACATCAAGAACTCCATACTAAACTGGTGTATGTGTGGTGTATAAATAGTCTGAATGATCAGTAATCACAAGTCTCAGCTGTGGTGTCTCATCAGCCGTTATAAGCAACTGGTGTGTGTGACATGGCCTGATAGGATTTGTAGTTCCTAAACATGACCATATGTAGTTCACCAGCGATCTGTCAGGAGTGGATCACTGGTGATCGTGACAATGTCAGAGCTACAATTCACCAACGTTTTCATCTGTCTTTTAGAGATTTAGTCATTTGTCACTACATTATAGCGTGTTAGTGTGTGCTTTTATATTTGGTGTTGGATTATTATTTACTGGTAGGGAAAATCTATTTGTTCACTTTTGCTGTTTATACTTTGATTTGCATTTCAATTTATTTATTTATTTTTCCACTGAACTGCAAATCAGAATATAAACTGTGTAAAAAGCAAACAAACATACTGACGGTTGTAGGCACTGTACATTGTTATGAGTCAATGATGCTAATATTTGGCACAAATCCATCAATTTCCTTTTTCTGGCCTTTTATTTCTATAAATGAATTATGTAGAAGCGCTGTCCATGTGTGTTTCCTCGTCGGTTAGTAACGCTATATTTCATTGCACGACAATAATTAAATTAGGCTTTTTGGCAAAAAAAGAGAAATCACAGTTTAATCTGTTATTATTAGATTAGTTGTAAATGTCACTTATCCTATTGTGCATGAGCTAAGCTGTTGAATGGTCATCGTATGAGGCAGCTAGGCTAACCCGGCTTCAATTTTGATTAAACTATTTTCTAATCGGTTGCGTATTAAGTCATGAATATAGCCCTGTAATGCATACTGCAGTCCTTTTTTGTCTGGCTTTCTCAGATATCTTACCTGTTCGCCAAAAATGACTAATGGCTCGTTTCCAGTACTGTATGGTATGGTACGGTTCAGTATGTTTTTATGGCCGTTTCCACTGTCAAAAGGCATACCAAACGCGAACCGTACTGTACCCCTTTTTAGAAAAGGTACCAAAAGGCGGAGCTAGACACGCAGCTGAACGCTATTGGTGTACAGAGATACGTCATGAGCTCACACAACAAACCAGAATGAAAACAAAGAAGTCGCCATGTTTTCATACACAGCCGAGAGATCACAGCGTGTGTATATATATATATATATATAAATATATAACGAGCCCTGTTCGATTTGGGCTCAAACAAACCTTGTCGTCGTCTTGATGAACAGCCGCAAAGCCAAAAAAAAAAAAGAGCAGATTTTACCCTGTGCCCTGTAGTTTTTTTGTGAGCCAGTCTGAAGCGCGAGCGGTTTCACTTTTTTGCTTGCGCTCGCCGTGCGTCTATATTTGAAATAACAAACTTTTTCAGCTGATGATAATAATGTGCACTTGTTTATTGACGTGCTTTTGAAATCTGATCATGTTAGAAACTGACAAACGCGAGTGACGAGCGAAAAAACTAAAGAAGCCGGAAAAAAGGGGCACATTATTTTATCAGCAAACGTGACAAACTGCCATGTTTAACTATTATCATCACCTTTTGGACTATTATGAACTCGGATTGATGGAATTACTCTCTAACAAGAGGCTACACGTGCTGCTGAAGATTACAGACACATTTAATCATGAGAGGTCTGCACTGACTGGGCTCTATTTCGTGTTTTGAACCTAAATAAGTACTAAATGTCTGCTGTGTGTAGTTTTTCTGTAAGTGGTAACATATCAGAGACTGTAAGGGTCTGTATGTGTTCATATATTTGCATTTATTAATTTATTTTATATAATTGCAGACGTTACAGTAGGCTATTTCACACTGCCACTGATCTGCAGTTATAATCAACTCATGTTCATAGTAAAGTTAGTAATAAACATTTATACAGCAGTATTTATGTGTGTAAAGCATCTGTTTTGTGAGAAGTGCTTCTCATATGATATGTGAATGCCCCGTACAGCTTTACTTTAGACATTTTCTTGAGCGAAAATGACATCGACTGCAACTTTTTGTCATACACCACGCACACCAAAAGAGTACCATTGGTACCCCTTTAGCAGTGGAAACGCAAGCATGATAAAGGTGACCTGTACCGATCCATACTGTACTGTACCAGTCAGTGGAAATGAGCCATTATTATATCCCTGGGAATGTCTGACACCGGCGTAACAACAGTAACTAAGTAGGGCGGTTCTTAGTAAAGGGTCAATTGATAAGTTTTAAGAAATAAAAACATTTACAGGTTGTGGCTCACAGTCCACAGCTTCTTCTATTATGGTTGGAGTTTTAGCTGAATCCAGCCCTGAACTGGGGAAAATTCTGAAAGCTGTCCTTTGTCAAATGCTAGAGCTGTATCTTTTTACAATTCTCTGGAACATAATTGAAATGAAACTAAGCACTTCTCTCTCTGTGTTGTGTCCTTTGGAAGCCCAAATACAGAAACAGAAGAAGCTCTGTGGAAATAGCAGCGTTTGGATGCCATTTTTAGCTTTAACTGCTGTAACATTACAACGCCTCTGGCCACTCCCCTTCGATGCATAGGGTGTATGTGTACGCGGCGAATGCGTGTAACTGAAAGCCCCTGTGATCTTACTAGCCCGGATGTATTTTTTTTGTAGTCTCCAAACTTCGTTAGCTTTGCTAAGCTAACTCTGTAAAAGCCAATGTCTCCCTTAGCATTGAACTTAAAACGTCTTACATTCAGAGGTGCTGTTTATGTTCACACAGTTGTTGTTTATGTTGATAAAAATACAGTCATTCATAGTTATTTCATGTCCAAAGATGCAAATTAGACTTAAAACTCTGTTTTGAAATAAGATGTTAGCATAAAACATTAGTGAATAAAGCAGCGTTTCCATCCAATTAGAAACTAAAGAGAACTAAATCACTACTTCCTGATAAACTGGAGCAGATATCAGTCAAAGAAATGTAGTTAAGTGTGTTGGGATTTGCCACTGTGATGTTTTTCCTTCTCTAATAAATGAGTTGTGCCTCAGAAGACGAAGACGAAATGCAATGAACGCGATGAATGCGGTGCTTTTGGAGGCGTGAGATGCTCTTTGGGAGCACAGACAGATGCTCAAGACAGTTCTGGAGGGAATAATAATAGAAGACTGGTAATACTGAAGCACTGTGATGACGGCGTGACGGCTGAGGAGTTTTAGAAATCAGAAAAACAACATTTCAGATGTTTTATAATGTGCTGGAAACATCTGCTGCACACATATTTAATCACATCACTCTATTGATGAAGGGTCCATAAACAGTAATGCACACCTGAAAATGTTGTGACTGTGAGTGAACTAGTCTCAGTAGAGCGTTTGAGGATGAATGTTGAGTTTGTGTGTGTTTCTGCAGGCTCAGAGTCGTCTCAGTGAAGCGTCCCAGCGGCTGGATCTCCTGCGAGTGTCCTTAGAGCAGCGTTTGGTGAATCTGCCCGAGGATCATCCCAAAGCGTGTCTGATTAAAGAGGAGCTGGTGCGAGCGTCCTCCTCCGCCTTCAGCTCCAGTCACAGCGCCCCCTATGTCCACAATCAGTACAGCACCCTCAGCAGACCCTCCCCGCTCACTGGTACGACAACACCACCAGCAAACACTGAGTTGATGATAGCAACTGTAGAGATGGTTCGAAAAATAGTTTGCAGTGTTAAAGATTAGCACACAATAAGTATAACAATGAAGGCAAAAGGTGGCACGGTGGCTTAGTGGTTAGCACTGTCGCCTCACAGCAAGAAGGTCGCTGGTTCGAATCCCAGCTGGGCCAGTTGGCATTTCTGTGTAAAGTTTGCATGTTCTCCCAGTGTTGGCGTGGGTTTCCTCTAAATTAACTAAATTGGCCGTAGTGTATGAGTGTGTGAATGAGTGTGTATGGGTGTTTCCCCTTTACAGGGAAGGGCATCCATTGCGTGAAACAAATGCTGGAATAGTTGGCGGTTCATTCTGCTCTGGTGACCCCTGATAAATAAGGAACTACACTGACGGAAAATGACTGACTGACTGACTGAATGAATGAATGAATGCAAAAAAAGACCGGTTGCAATAGCTAACATGTCGTGTTTTGCGTTAGGATGCCAAATTCGAGTTCTAAAACGTTAATTTTACCATACACCACACTGCTTTTAATGCCAACCGCAGACGTCTTTGGCTAACAGCCATCATAAGAGCTGAATGGAGTGAGGACCTAGTTAAAAATGCTGGACTCTGCAGTTCTCATGTTATATCAGGTAAGTTCCCGCTATGCTGAATCACACACATTACTCGTTTTTGATTTCAGCAATGATTTCAGCATAAACAGTTAAATATTGTGAATTAAACTGAATGCTAAGAATGAAATGAAAACATGTAAGTTCACATACCCTGCCGTACAGGTGCAGTTCGCTGTCAGAATGTAGTTGTTTAGCTTGTTGATGATTACCCAGGCCTTGTACAGCTCCGTCTTCTTTCCTTGTCTTTGGCTCGGCAGAACCTCGGTTTTTAGCACTACATAGTTTTTAATCTAGTAATCATGGAACAATATTTCTTGCACATTCAATTCAATTCATCTTTATTTGTATAGCGCTTAAACAATGTAGATTGTGTCAAAGCAGCTTCACATGGAAGTTTATAGTGAATTGAAACAGTGTCAGTTCAGTTTTCAGTGTTAAAGTTCAGTTTAGTTTAGCTCAGGTCAGTGTGGGTTAATAATCACTACTGAGAGTCCAAACACTGAAGAGCAAATCCATCGATGCGCAGCTCTACAGATCCCGAATCATGCAAGGAAAAAACGTCACCAATTGGCGAAAGTGAAGAATTTAAAATGATGACCATACAGAACTAAATTGTAGGCATCCAAAGACTTGTAGGCCTTTAACTTCTCTCTTGTAAAATCACTTGGAGTTTCAATGAGATAGTGGTGTATTTGGGGCTGGATGCTTGGCCATTTCATCTTATCCAATATCCATTTGAAAGATGCTATCGCAGATGAACTGTCAGACGAACGCCGCTCACTTTAATGTTAATTTTGCAGAATAACTGTGTTTATCACTTGGTGACAAGCTATTATAATACGCTGAAAGCATTATGTAAATAATATATATAATATGTAATCAATATAACTTATCTCTAACACAACAACAAGCTCTGTACTAGAGCTGCACAATTCTGGCTAAAATGTGAATCGCAATTTTAGTTTTTTGCTTAAAATAAAGATCACGATTTTCTCACGATTCTGTAGATGTATTATAAAGGTTAATATGAGTAGCCTATTATTATTGTTATTTCAGAATACAACTATTCATAATTCTGATGTTGAATTATTGTGTTTGAGACATGTGCTTGCAATTTGTCATTGACAACATTGTTAGACAATTTTTTCTACTGGTAAAATCCAGCACTTGTCATTATCAGATTCCCTCTCGCATTATATATTCAACATTATATAGGCTAGAGTAGTTATTCTGACACTGTTAAACATTTTTTCTCATGCACACTCTGTGTTCGATATGAAAGAAAAACATTATATGCTTGTCTTAATCATAAATCTAAAATGCGATATGATCATTTGAATGATGTGCACGCTTTCGGTTTCATTTTGACTGTGCGGTTCATACTTCCCGCGCAGCTCCCAAACGATCGCTCTGTGCCACAAACTGAATGTTATTTACAACTTTATTACCTGTTATTCACAGCCTACTGTATGCAAGTTCTGTTCACTAAGGTAGGCATCATTCACAGGCGCGCACCCGCCCTCTCCGTGGTAACAGCTTATAGTCAGCTAACGTCATGTGCGTTTTCGCTGCCGCGAATACATCATTACATGCAAACAGAAATGACATTTTTTGGGGTGAATTGTACCTTATAAATACAGTATGTGACTCTTTCAACACCATTTAGAGGTGTACATGTTGCTGAGCAATGTATGTAAAACAATTGAAGACATGTGCGGCTGCCTTTATGCTTCTCTCCTCAACTTGAAAATTAGATTGGCAGAATCGTATAAATGCTGAATTAGGATCATCTAGGGGTCGAATCGAGATCGTAATCTTTTTACGATTAATCGTGCAGCTCTACTCTTCATTCCCTCGCTGTAAGTGCTAGTGCTCCCTGTTTTTTTTTTGCAACCTCGCTGCACGCGCATCCTGAATGTTTACAAACTCGTAATTCGTCTATAAATATCAAAGAGCCGATCCTCCCTATAAGCAACCCATACCGCCAAACCACCAGGGGACGCTCCTTGCTCTCAAATGTGAATCTGTTCTATGCTTTCATTTTATTTAGGCATGAAAACATTTTGAAATAAATACAAAAAGGGCGGGATTCCCTTCCTTTCCATTACAGGTGTCGTCGCCCTTCCTATGCATTCCTTAAAACAGTCAGATCATGAGCGGTGCGTGACTGTCAGACGCGCTCCATAGTGATAAATAGACGCTGTGGGTGGGTTTTTATTTAAACAAAACAAATTTTGTCTTGAAGGAGCATAAACAGTTAGGAAAGCAATCGAACGTTTTCATTATAGATCTGTACATTCTTAAAGCGACGCCTCGGTTATTTAATGTAATCAAACAAAAAGTCTAAATGCGAGCTTCATTCGCTGCTCTTAAATCAAAACGTTTAAATTGTACAGTAAAGAAAAGGTTAATGAGATTTGATAACTTATTACGGTTTATTTATGATAGCTATTCATTTGAATAGGCTAAACTGTTTAATTTATGTGCAGCTTTTTCTAATGCTATTTATTCTATCCTTTGTAAATAGTATAAAAACATATCAACTGTTCAGCTGTTTATTTACAATGAAACAGCTCTAGATTAACATATTTAGTAATTTTGGCCAATTATGTAGTCATTTTTTTTGGAGGGGGGGGGGGTACTAAATTGACTGATTAAATAGATTACGCGAGCAGGATTCACTGGTCATATGTGCTAGTAATACACTGACACCTGTTGGTTACAAGGAGGTAATGCCGAATCAAAACCATGATCTAAAAATAAGCAGATCGTTATCGTTTGTCAGTGTCGACGCAAATAAATTTATAATTATATTCATTTTTTTTACGTGGGAATGGTCCTTCAGAGTTGATCAAACTAAACAAATATAACCCTGGACTAGGCATGGGCCAGTTTAAGATTCTGACAGTATGATAACCTTGGATTAAAATATCACTGTTTCACGATATTGTGATCACTACTCTAAAATATATACTTTTTAAATGTCTGGGTAAAAAAACTACAGCTTTTTTCCCCCTTTTGAACATGATATATTTTATTTTGAGAAACTGTTTAAATATTTTGAAGCAGTAAAGATGTCAGGCTGAATATTTCAAGGCAATAATTAGCCTCTTCACACAGTGTTGCCGATAAATATCCGGAACGACTTTACCAGTGAATTCATAAAACAGCTGTTCACACAGGCACGGACAGTCCAGAATTTTTCCGGAAAAGACTATTCACACATCCATTCCGAAATACCGGTAAATTCTGACATCATTAACCAGAAATAAGCTCTAAACGGCAGCTTTTGTATTTGTAAACATAGAAGGGGTCGGCTTTTGTGTTGAAGGGGTCCGGCGATTTCACTTTTATTTAAAGCTTTATCATGTATGCAGCTGCTTTGTGAGACATCCAAAGGCAGAAACATGAACCGCAGCTAAATGTTTTCACGCTTGGCTAAATTACAAATTCTGTGGATGGATAAGTATTGTGAACAACTGCGATGAAAACATATGGAGGAATACTTTTGCAGATGTCCACAATATGTGTGTGTGCTGGCGCTCACTGGAGCACTTTTGCACTTCACGCGCACAAAGGTAAACAAACAGCGGTTTATCATAAGCATCTTATCGATAATTATTTACACAGTTGGCATTCAGAAGGAACATAGAAACGTTATCTGACTCACATCTAGCAGCTAAATGTGTTTGGAAAAAATATTCAAAGGCTTTTATCTTCATAAACAGCGCGGATGTGAATGCGTCTGAGTGTTCTGACTGGCTAAAGTAGACGTCTCACGTCAGCACGTTCTAGACATGAATGCTCTTTCCAGCAATCTTTCTTCTGCGTTCACACAGAGCAGCATTCCAGCAAATTACCGGTAATCTTACAACTTCTCTTTCTGGAAAATTGCCGGAACGAATTTACCGGTGTTTTCAAAAAAGGGCCTGTTCACACATATATTACAGACCTTTCCAGAAAATTGCCAGTAATTTCTTACACATCCCTTAGAAACGGTAGTTTACAACCTTGACTTTTCCAAACTGCGGTATACCTTGAAAACGATTATCATCCCATGCCTACCCTAGACCACGTGCACTTAAATGTGTGATGCTTTTGATTAATTTCTCGCAAGAGTCAGTACAGATACTTAATAAATAACCCACTATAAAATAAAAGCAATAATGTGTGCTAAAGATTAGATACAGTTATCAGAAATATAATGAATTTAAATGCATTTGCAAAGCAGAAATAAACACTGCTAATTAGGGATGGGAAGGTTCATGAAAACAAAATAAACCGTTCAGGGGTGCGCTTACCAAACAACGACGTAACTCGCGGCTGAACTATCATAGTACGATGCATCGTTTGGGAAAAGAACGATGTAGTGACGAGTGTTTCCTAAAACCCGTAGTTTCTTTGTCGCAAATCCATTGCTTGAACCACGTTAGTTATAACATAAAACGCCGGTAATGATGCTCTAAACGGGGTGGAGTAACTCATACCTGCCATAACTCCCGTTTTTCCCGGGAGCCTCCAGTATTTCAGACCCACCTCCCGGTATGTCATTTCTCCTGGAAAATTCCCGGAATTTCAACCCCTTCCCCTGGTCCTCAGGTGATTGGTACAATCTGTAACACCCCATTCACACGGGGCTTTAGCGTCAACGCTTGACAGAGGGCGTGTCTGAAGTTGGGGATGACGCGATCGTCATAGCAGCGTCAGCCAATGAAATTAGTCAGCAATCGGCTACTGTCTGAGCTGGTGTATTTGCATACAGCGATCTGATTGGCTGACGCTTCCGTCGGCACTTGAAAAGTTGAAAGTCCCAACTTCTGCAGCGATCAACGCCACTAAAGCAGCACCGACGGATCCACAATGCAGTTCGGCAACACCTGTTGTCACCCATTCAAAGTGAATGGGAAGCGTTGAAGCTGACGCCTCTGCCCTGTAAATGGGACATAAAACCCCCGGATGGCCGACAGACCAGGCAGTGTCTTGAAAAATATCTAGTCAAAATTATTAGAGATGAGTTATTAAAACTATTATGTTTAGAAATGTGTTGTAAAAACTCTTCTCTCCGTTAAACAGAAATTGGAGGAAAAAATAAACAGAGGGGCTAATAATTCTGACCTCAACGGTATATGTATGTGTTATTTTACTCACAATTTACTCACAGCACCCATCTACAGTGGCCAGTATGACTGAAACAAATATTGTATGATGCACTGTGTGCTTATAACACTATTTTTGTTTAAAAAAAAAGGAAAAATAATACCTATCCATAAAGATACAGGGCTTTATTGTTTCTTGGTGGATAGTGACAATGATATTGTTATTGCAATTAAAACCAGAAAATAATGCAACGGTTTTAAGTCCAAATCCTTATTAGTGAGACTGATGCACAGTTGAAGTCAGATTTATTAGCCCCCTTTTTTTTCTTTTTTTTTAAATATTTCCCAAATGTTGTTTAACAGAACAAGGAAATGTTCACAGTATGTCTGATAATATTTTTTCTTCTGGAGAAAGTCTTATTTGTTTTATTTCAGCTAGAATAAAAGCAGTTTTTAATTTTTTAAAACCCATTTTAAGGTTAAAATTATTAACCTCTTTAAGCTATTTATTTTCGATAGTCTACAGAACAAACCATCATTATACAATAACTTGCCTAATTACCCTAACCTGCCTAGTTAACCTAATTAACCTAGTTAAGCCTTTAAATGTCACTTTAAGCTGTATAGAAGTGTCTTGAAAAATATCTAGTCAAATATTATTTACTGTCATCATGACAAAAATAAAATAAATCAGTTATTAGAGATGAGTTATTAAAACTATTATGTTTAGAAATGTGTTGAAAAAAATTCTCTGTGTTAAACAGAAATTGGGGGAAAAATAAACAGGGGGGCTAATAATTCTGACTTCAACTGTATGTGAATGTAACCTGAGCTTCTGGTGTTTTCCCCACTTAGGTACGCTACAAGTGCGTCTGCTGGGCTGTGTGGGTTTACTGGAGATGGTCCCGGGCCGCAGTCGAGCGTCTCCGGTGGTTTTACCGCACTTCAGTCCTGGAGACGGACGAGCCTTCAAACTGACCCTGAGCAGCAGGAACAGCAGCTTCAGCCTGAAGATGCCCAGCAAGAGTGAAGAGTCATGTGAGTGTCTTATACACTGATATGATGATGACGTCTGGTTTTATGATGAAGTTATTCATTACTCAGAGACAGTTTCTGAAGTTCTACTGAGCTCATGCTGCTTTGTGAATTAAGTGTGTGTGTGTGTGTGTGTGCGTGTGCGTGTGCGTGTGTGTGTGTGTGTGTGTGCATGTGTGTGTGCGTGTAGCGGAGGTGAGCGCTGTGCTGAAGCTGGAGAACTGTGTTGTGGGTCAGACGTGTTGGAAGAGTGTTGGTGAACAGACGTGGGATCAGACCTTCACTCTGGAGCTGGAGAGAGTGAGTTACACGCACACACACACACACTGATGTTCAGGTGTTCTTCAGTCTAGAGAGATGGAGATAGTGCTGTACTGGAGGGATTATTACACACACACACACACACACACACACACTGATGTTCAGGTGTTCTTCAGTCTA
>CAIGQZ010032780.1:1292046-1317211 GCA_903798205.1 Danio tinwini
AGTTGCTATGGTAACACAACTTCAGTAATTAATCTGTTGTAGTGATTCTATAGTTTCTATAGTAACACAACTACAGTAATTAATCTGTTGTAGTGATTCTATTGTTGCTATGGTAACACAATTACAGTAATTAATCTGCTGTGGTAATTCTATTGTTGCTATGGTAACACAACTGCCATAATTAATTTGCTGTGGTAATTCTATAGTTGCTATGGTAACAACTACAGTAATTAATCCATTGTGGGAATTCTATAGTTGCTATGGTAACACAACTACCATAATTAATCTGCTGTGGTGATTCTTTAGTTTATATGGTAAAACAACTACAGTAATTAAGCTGTTGTGATTCTATAGTTGCTATGGTAACACAACTTCTGTAATTAATCTGTTGTAGTGATTATAGTTGCTATGGTAACACAACAACCATAATTATTCTGCTGTGGTGATTCTATAGTTGCTGTGGTAACAAAATTATAGTAATTAATCTTCTGTTGTGATTCTGTAGTTGCTATGGTAACACCACTACTGTAATTAATCTGTGATGATTCTATAATTGCTATAGTAACACAACTACAGTAAGTGATATTCTGTTGTTATTCTATAGTTGCTATGGTAACCAACTACTGTAATTAATCTTTTGTGCTGATTCTATAGCTGATATGGTAACACAGGAACTACAGTAATATAAACCATTGATGGTAAAGTCTAGATAGGATACAGCTGCAGATACGCACATCAATATAGCATAATTTTTGTGATACTGTGACAATACTAAATATTTTACGGTAGTGTGATAGTAGGGTTAGGATAGGGGTAGACATTAATAAAATATAATCTATGGGGGACTTTAATAAATAATTTTCATTAACTTCTGGCCACAACTGTATCCAATCTAGCAACAACCACAAATAACCCAATACTGTAGTTTTCTACAATTATAAGGTAAATTATACTACAAATCACCACAGTTTACTGTAGTAAAAACTAAACCACACTACAGTATTAATTCTTTAACAATATATTCATTAACAAAGTGTTTCAAATACTATGATATAAACAGTATGATACATACTATAGTCACAAGGATATACACAGGAGACCCAAATGCAAGTGAAAACAAGATGATTTATTTAAAGAGTCACAACTGGTATAGATCTATCCAGATATAGTGTTGAGCAAAGGGTGCTCACACCAGAATACAACACGCTCCACAGTGATAAAGTTCATCTGAAAAATAGCGCCAGATAGAAGTCTATCATTGATATCTCACCAGATATCGAGGGAAGGGGAAGGTTAGCGCTAGGTAGCAACTCTGCAGGAAGTCAACACGCTTACCAGCGGTAAAGTTCATCAGAGTAGCGGATTGGGATGAAGTCTCTCACAGATAATGTTGTCATCAGAGCAGGCAGTAGTAACAACCCTCCACCAGAAACGAGCAAGAGAGTCTAACAGGGAGCAGACACAGGAGTGAACAATACAACGGACTGATAGCGCTATCTACAAAACACTGAACATATATAGCGCACGGAACGCTCAGCAGCTGTGACTGATAGCAAACAGCTGTGTTGTGAGTAGTAACAAAACACGTGACCACCCAGCTGATGAATGCAAACACACATACACACACACTGAAGAACCCAAACAAGACACACCCACTTCCCACACACACACACACATGCAAGAAAAACATAAAGATCCACAACCGTGACAACTATAGTATGGTTCAGAAACTCTAGTATTTACTATAAATTATTTTAAATGTAAACCACATGATGGAGAGTAAATGGGGTGTAAATTTCATTTTTGGGAGAACTATCTCTTTATTTTTTTCTGTTTGTGTGTGTGTGTGTGTGTGTGTGTGTGTGTGTGTGTGTGTGTGTGTGTGTGTGTGTGTTAGAGATCTGAAGCTGGACAACCTGCTGCTGGATACTGAGGGTTATGTGAAAATCGCAGACTTCGGCCTCTGTAAAGAGGGTGAGTCACGTACTGTACTTACTGTACTGCAATGATATTGATGAGTTAGTGCAGTAAGAACATGATGTGTGATTCTGCTGGATGTTTCTCTGGCACAAGCTGCGTGCAGATTACTAGCTTGCTGCTAACTGTGTGCGGCTTTTAATAAACATTACTTTTTAATAACTCTCTTTAATGTTTTTGTGAATTCATTTGTTGTAGTTTAGAACGATCAGAATCAGTCAAATATTATTGTTTTATATTCAAACATGAATTTTTTGCATCATTACTCCAGTTTTTAGTGTCATGTGATGCTTTTGAAGTCATTTTCTTCTAAAAAAAAACAGCATTTTAATAAAAAAAAAACATAAAAAAAATATTATTGTGACTTTTGGTTAATTAAATGTATGTGCGTGAAAACCTTTCAGCCGATACTCATACCGATATTGGTCAATTGCATACAGTACTAGCTAGTTAGAACCGCCGCCTCACAGCAAAAAGGTCAGGTTCGACTAGGTCAGTTGGCATTTCTGTGTGTAGTTTGCATGTTCTCTCCGTGTTGGCGTGGGTTTCCTCCAGGTGCTCTGGTTTCCCCCACAGTCCAAACGCATGCACTATAGGGGAATTGAATAAACTAAATTGGCTGTAGTGTATGAGTGTGAATCAGTGTGTATGGGTGTTTCCCAGTACTGGGTTGCAGCTGGAAGGGCATCCGCAGTGTAAAACGTATGCTGGAATAGTTGGCGGTTCATTCCGCTGTGGTGACCCCTGATTAATAAAAGGGACTAAGCCGAAGGAAAATGAATGAATGAATGAATAACAAAAAATGTATGATATTACAACCTCGAAAGGTGACGCTATTCAGTAATTCCTTTAACAACAGTAAGTTTAAATTGACATATAATAGAAAATATGTATTTAATAAGCTTAACAAACAACGGCAGTGCTGTTACTGTAAGTAAATTCCTTATTTATATTATCTATTGTAAATGTATTCATGTATTGTATGAAGCTTATTTTATTCAAAACATTTGAGCCCAAACTAAATATGTCGTCCATATTACTGTAGATGCAGCATTTATTAAATGATTTTGCTTGGAGATCAGTAATTGAGATTATTTATAAGGCGCGCAGCTCATTTGCTGCATGTAATTAATAAACTATCGCTATCTGCCTTTTTGATGAACTTCCAAAATGGCAATAACTAAATTAATTGAATATCGGCCGATGAATATTTGTGCATTTCCAATGTTAAGGGCCACAAAACCCCACTGTCTCAGTAGGATGTTTTCACACCTCTAGTTTGGAAAAAGTCAGGAAAGTGGGCGTGTCCAGCTCTGTTTAGGTGGGAGTGTCGGGGGATGGAAAGAGGGAAGGTTTTGAAAAAATGGCACTTTCCCTTTGGGCACGCGCTGATTTTCACAGAGTCAAAACAAACACACAGACGCAGCGGAGAAAGACAGTGACTGTGTTTACATGGACATCAGTAGTCAAATTATTTACCAAATTATTAATTTGTCTACTTTAACTGCAGTTTGGCACTTTCACTTTTTATTTAGGAACATTTCCTGCATGTCCCCCCGTGACAAACGAGATATTGAAAGCGAGGATCTGCTGGAGAGTGAAGTTTTAATGGAGTATTTGATACCGCACGGCGAATGGGAGAAAAAAATCCTCCACATTTCTCGATTACTTAGATGCACTTTGTAGGTAGCGTCAGAAAGCCGTGTGTGTATAGACTAACCTGTCACAAAATGCGGTGAAAATCCTACACGGTGGTAATAGTTTGATTGCGGTGTTTACATGTTTACATTCAGAGACATGCACTCTCATAGCGGGGAAATGAAAACAAAACCTTTGTTGCAGCACATTATTAAACACAACACTGACGACCCGTGTCTCCAAATTCTCCTTCTTTCACTTGTTTTGACAACACAACGTGGCGCCTCTTTGTCGTCTGAACACTGTAACAGGTAAAACAATCTTCGAAGCTATCATGCATATTAATGAAGTTGTATCGCATACACAATAGAGCGCGCTGATTGGTTTGAACCAAGTCTTTCTCATGAATTAATGCCGCACACTCAGAGACATCACGATGTACTCGCAGGTACAGACATCCACTCTCCACGCTGGACTACACACAAGTATCTAGTCGCTGTGACGCAGCTTCAGAAATTAGTTTCAAACCGGAGGAACGAATTTGCTTAAAATAACGCAAAACAACCAATTTTCACTTTTTAGTGAGATATATGTGTCCTGATAGTGCTTATAGCAGCGTGGGACACATATATGACTGTCAACAGCTCAATGTGTTTTGGTGTTTTGTGACCCTTTAATTCAATTCAATTCAATTCATCTTTATTTGTATAGCGCTTATACAATGTAGATTGTGTCAAAGCAGCTTCACATGGAAGTTTATAGTGAATTGAAAAGTGTCAGTTCAGTTTTCAGTGTTTAAGTTCAGTTTAGTTTAGTTTAGCTCAGTTCAGTGTGGTTTAATAATCACTACTGAGAGTCCAAACACTGAGGAGCAATTCCATCGATGCGCAGCTCTACAGATCCCGAACCATGCAAGCCAGTGGCGACAGCGGCGAGGAAAAAACTTCACCAATTGGCGAAAGTGAAGAATTTAAAAAACCTCGAGAGAAACCAGGCTCAGTTGGGCACGACCATTTCTCCTATGGCCAAACGTCTTGTGCAGAGCTGCAGTCTAGGCGCAGTAGCTGGACCTCCGCGAAGACACGTCTGTCCTTGGAGCATCAGAGGAATCAGTCTTATGCTCTCCATCATGACCACCATAGCAGCAGCTCAGGATACGGCCTGGTCCGGGAGCCTTGGAATCGTCTCGTCGCTGGTCTTGGATCGCATCAGTGGCACTGCATAGTCTGAGGGCCTCGAGATGAGTACCCCCATGTGGAAATACAGAATAAGGAGAATAATTAGCGTAGCTGCTGTTCATAGTGTATATAAACAAGAAGCAAAATCGTGTGTGGGGCACATCATGCGTCACACCGCTATGTAATGCACTAAGTGTATGCTTTGCTAAAAAGATAGGTCTTTAATCTAGTTTTGAAGAGTGAGAGTGTGTCTGAGCCTCGGACATTATCAGGAAGGCTATTCCAGAGTTTAGGGGCCATAAATGAGAAGGCTCGACCTCCTTTACTCGATTTAGCTATTCTAGGTACTACAAGAAGCCCTGAGTTTTGAGATCTTAAAGAGCGGGTTGGATTGTAGCGAGACAAGAGGTTGGTTAGATAAACAGGAGCTAGGTTATTTAAGGCTTTATAGGTGAGAAGCAATATTTTAAATTCAATACGAAACTTAACAGGCAGCCAGTGTAAGGAGGATAAAATTGGGGTGATATGACCATATTTTCTAGACCTGGTAAGAACTCTGGCAGCTGCATTTTGTACTAGCTGAAGTTTGTTAATAGAGGATGCTGGGCAACCAGCAAACAGAGCATTACAGTAATCCAGCCTAGAAGTCATGAAAGCATGAACTAGCTTTTCTGCATCTGAGATGGATAGCATATTTCGCAATTTAGCAATATTTCTTAGATGAAAGAAGGCAGTTTTTGTGACATGGGATATATGATTTTTAAAGGTTAATGCATCCTTGCTATATTAAAGATCACCTATTATGCAAAAATCACTTATATAAGGGGTTTAAACACAGTTGTGTGTCAATATAACCATCCTCTATAGGTAAAAATGTACTAATTGTATTTCTTATAATCAGACTTGATAAAATCCGTCTGCAGAAACACTTTGATTGACATTCTCCCTTTGCATGTGTCATCAGAGTGAGAAAGCCCCGCCCACTAGTGACATCATCTCTCCCTTATTGGCATAAGATGTTAGTCTTGTTTTTGAATTTGCCACTATGCTGACACATAGGTGTTTGTGGCTCCGTCCTCTTTTAAAATGAACACAATCTCATTTACATTTAAAGCGACAGTCATCAAAACGCCACAATTAGGATCAAAGCCTAAAAGGGTCAGTTTCAGAGTTATAAAGCATTATTTGTATGGTATTTCGAGCTGAAACTTCACACACACTTTAGTGACATCAGAGACTTTACATCTTGTTAAAAGGGGCATAATAGGTTCCCTTTAATGGATTCTTGCTATATAAACCACACATTTTTTTTAAACTCTCAGATATTAAACTAATTTGTGCTTAAAAAAATCTAATACAGTACTTCTTGTTCATATTACTTAATCTCACTGTACAGAAAATAGGATATGATGTCATGCAAATACAGGGTGGTCCATTTATATGGATACACTTTAATAAATTACAGACAATTGCCTTCAGATGACCCCAAAAAACGTCTAAGGGGATCAGATCGGAAGACCTTGGGGGCCATTTAACTGGCCCATGATGACCAATCTACTTTTCAGGAAACTGTATTCAGGAAACCATTCGCATTTTATTAAGGTGTATCCATATAAATGGCCCACCCTGTAAAGTTGCACACTCTGAAAAAGGCAAAGCCTGTATTGTCTCGTCCACTCTCTCTCTCTGTCTGTATAATGTCTCTCTCTCTGTCGTCCTGTCCTGTAGGAATGGGTCACGGGGACCGCACCAGCACTTTCTGTGGGACTCCAGAGTTTCTCGCTCCTGAGGTTTTGACTGACACATCTTACACGCGGGCTGTGGACTGGTGGGGTCTCGGGGTGCTCATTTATGAGATGATGGTTGGAGAGGTGTGTGTTTGTTCACTTTCCGTGTAGTATTTTTGTATTGTTACCAGTAGTTTTCTCTCTCACCACCCTCAATACCAAAGCTGAGGTGAGTCCCTTGAGCAAGACACCAATGGGTTAAATGCAGAGCCCAAATTCCGAGTATGGGTCACCATACTTGGCCAAAAATCATGACTTTGGCTTTCAGAAATGGGTTATTAAAACTATTATGTTTAAAAATGTATTCTGGAAAATTCTCTGTATTGTTACACAGCAAATATTTCTAAAATAGTTTAAATGTCACCAGAGGGCTTATAATGTTGTCTTTAACCAAATATTGTCCAAAAAAAACAATAATTGAATTTAGCTTATGTAAATATTTCTGGATTTTAGGGATGTTGAGAGTTGTTAAATGAATAACAAGAGC
This sequence comes from Danio tinwini, assembly GCA_903798205.1. Taxonomy (NCBI): domain Eukaryota; kingdom Metazoa; phylum Chordata; class Actinopteri; order Cypriniformes; family Danionidae; genus Danio; species Danio tinwini. The sequence goes on from CAIGQZ010032780.1 coordinate 1,299,114, forward strand.
AGAATGTGTGTGCATGTGTGTATGTGTTCAGTCTCCTTTCCCAGGTGATGATGAGGAGGAGGTGTTCGACAGCATTGTGAATGATGAAGTTCGATACCCGAGATTCCTGTCAACCGAAGCCATTGGCATCATGAGACGGGTAAGAGTCTGATTTCCCCTTAAAGCTGCGCTGTGATTGGCTGAGTATGTAAACACTTGTTTTCATTGGCAGCTGCTGAGGCGTAATCCTGAGAGACGGTTGGGCTCCGGAGAGAAAGACGCAGAGGACATAAAGAAACAGCCCTTCTTTAGGGTATGAACTTACTTTTTTTCCGCATAACAAATACAAGCATACACAAATTTAGTGTGAGAAGACCTTAAATAGGGCTGCAAGGTGGCGCAGTGGGTAGCACGTTCGCCTCACAGCAAGAAGGTCGCTGGTTCGAGCCTTGGCTGGGTCAGTTGGCATGGGGTGTTGGCGTGGGGTTCCTCCAGTTATCCTCCACAAGTCCAAAAACATGTGGATAATGTTTTTATCCACAAAGGTCAGGTTCGACTAGGTCAGTTGGCATTTCTGTGTGTAGTTTGCATGTTCTCTCCGTGTTGGCGTGGGTTTCCTCCAGGTGCTCTGGTTTCCCCCACAGTCCAAACACATGCACTATAGGGGAATTGAATAAACTAAATTGGCTGTAGTGTATGTGTGTGAACGACTGTGTATGGGTGTTTCCCAGTGATGTGTTGCAGCTGGAAGGACATCTGCTGCGTAAAACATGAGTTGGTGGTTCATTCTAATGTGGTGACCCCTGATTAATAAAGGGACTAAGCCGAAAAGAAAACGAATGAATGAATGAAGACCTTAAATATGATGTTTCTCAGGAAGCTGCAAGACTACTGTGAGAAAACGTGAAATCGGAGCAAGATTAATGCAAAACTTTCTTAAAGAGCTCTGATTTTGACCTTTTTACAAGATGTTTTGCATCTCCAGAATGTGTCTGCGAAGTTTCAGCTCAAAATATGCATCAGATCATTTATTATACCCTTTTGAATATGGCCATTTTGGGTCAGAGCGAATAATAGCTGTTTTGGCCTTTAAATGCAAATGAGCTGCTTCTCCCCGCCTACTCTAAGTAGGTTCTCCTCGAATTTCTCCTCGTATTCCTCCCTTTGTATCTTTGTTCATGCTTGTATTTTATTAAATTGTTATGCAGATCCTTCCCCACAAAACAATCCCAATCAATCCAAAATGACAAATTTGTTCTACTCAGAGTCATCATATAACATTATATTCATGTCGCAATGTATAATTGCAGACAAACAAATATCCTTCAGGCCCTAGAGTGTTTGTTGGGGTGCTTTCAAATAGTAACATTCATTCCTTAATTTTCCTTTGGTTTAGGCCCAATCCCAATTCTACCTCTTAGCCCTTACCCCTCATTTTGAGCGTTCAATACAGTGTTTGCTATAATGTTAATGTTATTTTCGACTGTTTACAAATGAATATGGCCACGGTGTAAATGCGCAGTATAGTTACGATCTTATTGCCACATTAGATGGTTATGATAACATAATATATGCCTTCAGTGATTTCCTGAAGATAAATACCAAACAATAACACAACTGGAATAACTACAGCAGTCGCCATCGTCTGATCTGATGAAGAGATCGCGATCACATATGATGATGTGTGCTGGTGCTGTAGTGCTGTCCCAATTCTTAGGGGTAAATTTTAAAGCCCTTCCTCTTAACCCTCGGTTGTAAGGGCGAAGGGGAAGGGGTACAAAAATAGAATTAGGATTGGGCCTTAGTCTCTGATTTATCAGGAGTCACCTCAGAGGAATGAACCACCGATTACTCTGGGATGTTTTATGCTGCGGATGCAATTCCAGCTGGAATCCAGCACTGGGAAACAAATAGTAACATCATTTGGCGAAAACTGCCAGAAACCCTAGTATAGAGATGTAACTTGGTGCACAAGTGCTCAAATGTCTCTCAGAAAAATGGCCTCTCAAAAACTGTCTCTCAAAAATTAGGCATTAGAAGAGGTTTTGTGAGTGTACATATAAGGTTTCTCAGGTTGTCACAATATAAAGTTGGAGGATTGCAATTGTTTTCCAGGTTAATGCAAAACTTGACACACTCAAATGTTATCTGGACAGTTTTAAAATTTCAGGACTGATTGGTACCAAAGTTGAAACTTTACAACCCTAGTTAAGTAGACAAAACCAGGGATGTCAAAATAGGGTGGAGCCTGTTGTAGAGATTTGCACGGGACTGAAATTTTAATCCCGCTCCCGCCAGGTTTATACCACACCCGACCGCTGCCGCCATATATTCAGTCTTTGTTCACCCGCTGCCCGACCCGCCCTGTTTTCTACCCGACCCAACCGTTCCTGCTAAATTTAGATCTGGTTTTCAAAATCTCACGTTAAAATTGGGCACTACCGAAAGAGAGAGATAACAGATAAACGTGTAGGTTGTGCAAGGATTGTAGGATAAATGTCAGTTTTGCTTGCCACTCTGAGATGAGACATGAGTGCCGCATGACGTGCAGTGAGGTTTGTGGCTGGTGAGGCACTGACTCTTTCAAAGTCAGATTTACTAGCTAGGGATGCTCATTTTGGTTTATTTTACCAACCGACAACCACAACTCGTTAACCGAATATTAACAGTTAACAGATAAATATTAAAATATTATTTAATAAAGAAAAATAATTGAGGTTTCTATTTTGTGACACATTAAATATTTAAAAATACTGATTTATTTTAAAGTGCGAACAGCAGCATACAGAACATAACAGAACATCTTCACGCACCGGCAGAGTTACAGCATAGAAAAAAGAATAAACTAAATAATAATAATAAAATAAACAGGCCTGCCCTAGATATTTTTCACCTAAATGACTAATTTAGATTACAAAACGAAAACACTGACTGAATCCTTTTTAAGAACCGGCATTTGCTGATTTTTCCAATCATGTTTTTGTCGTCCGTCATATAAAAATATCAGGCTATTAAATCGATCGCTCCACTGAAAATATGCATTTCATTAATGCTTTGTTGTTATTATGTCACAAAACCCCTTTTAACATTATAATAGAAGTCATTAGTTTAAAGATTCTGTCATAATGACTTATTTCCTCCGTCTCACTCGCAATCAGCGCTGCTTTGTGTCAACTCGTCTGTCAAACTGTGACTAGAAATATTCTTCTTTTATTTTGCTTCTTTGACAAAATACGTCTGTAGGCACGTGTGGTTGCACGTGTTACCATCCCGCAAGTTAACAAATATTTGTTGCACATCAGGGGCCAATCACAGCGAACGCGCTTTCCTTTTCAAAAATGCGAGGTGCACCGCAGCACACTGCCGATTATGTTGACAAGAAAAAAGAAACGCGGTGCTCTTTTATATGTCACTATAGGAAACGACTGAATCAGCTGGTCTATTGTTCACGAGTGTTGCTGTCCATGTTGTTATAATTGTAATATACAGAATAACATTGTGATATTCATGATTTGTAAAGTAATATGCCTACAGCTCTGGCTAACTTAAAAATGCAATCACAAGTTTCTCCTCCATCATTAAAAAAAATATCCCCCATCCTGACAACACAAATACTGCAGGCACCTCAACAGAAACCCTGCTCTGCTTTCATTTGATTGAAGAATGAAAAAGACGCGACTCACGTAACGCAATATTCTGCTCAGGGTTGAGTTTTATTTCAACCACGAGCACACAGCGCGCAACAGCATAACGTGAGGCGCGCAGGGCGCATGAGCAGCGAACAAAACAGTTAATAAACCAATATAAAAATGCCCTTCTCAATGCAAAAAGCGCGATCGGTGATCGGCCGCTTATGCAGCCAAACTTTAAAAATATATCAAATATTTTTTAATCGTTTAACTGATACTATTAATCGGTTACAAACGCACTCTTTCGATTAACGGTTAATCAGTTATTTTGAGCATCCTTATTACCAACATATCCACTCAGTATATTTGCCAACTACCGATTGTGTTTCATATATCATATCTGCATTATTTTTGTACACGTAACAGGTACATATTGCGTGGTACAACAAGCGTGTTTTATTTAAAAATGTATTCCCACGCTGCAAGAAAACAGGTCCCGCAGACCCCTAGCCCCCAGGGGTGTCCAAACTCGGTCCTGGAGGGCCGGTGTCCTGCATAGTTTAGCTCACTCTTCCTACAACACACCTCCCTGGAAGTTTCTAGTATACCTAGAAAGAGCTTGATTAGCTGGTTCAGGTGTGTTTAATTGAGGTTGGAACAAAAATTTGCAGGACACCGGCCCTCCGAGTTTGGACACCCCGGCTCTAGCCTGTTGGGTTATGGGTGTGTTTGTTTTTAGGGCTGCACAATATATCGTTTCAGAATCGGTATCACAGTGTGCAAATCTGCAAGTCACATCGTAGGATCTGCAATGATGAGTTATGATGAAAATTAAGCAGGAACCACAGGAATCGTTTTTAAGGGGAAAGGAGAAGGGGTAGGGGTACAAAAATAGAATTAGGATTGGGACTCAGTGTTGTGCAGTCACATATTGGCCCAATCCCAATTCTATTTTTGTACGCCTTCCCCTTTCCCTTCGCCCTTAAAAACAATTGTGAAGGGGAAGGGCTTCAAAATTTACCCCAAAGAATTGGGACAGCACTACAGCACTTGCACAGGTCACCATACATCATCGCGATCTCTTGCTTTATATGAGATCAGACGATGGCGACTGCTGTAGTTATTTCAGTTGTGTTGTTTTTTGGTATTTTGCTTCAGGAAATCACTGAAGGCGTATATTATGTTATCATAATGATCTAATAAGATCGTAACTATACTGTGTATTTACACTGTGGCCATATTCATCTATGTAAACACACGAAAACAACATTAACATTATAGCAGACACTGTATGAAGCTCATTCTTAGTCACTAGACTTCTCTGACAGGGTGTGCAAGTGTCATCGAGTGTCAGAATGTTGTGGGACTGCTGTACAGGAGTTGTTATTATTATGGATTATAGATCACAAAATTTAGCAGTTTTTTTTTAAGCATGACGCTAAAACACGAATGCAGTTATGAATATATTAAAACATGTTTGTTTGTGATAAAAATTCATAATAATGACAAAAAAATACAAATTTGTGGCTCTCCTTACTTCCGGGTGCAGCTATACTGCTGTTGTAGCTGGTGTATTCTAGGAAATTTTCTTACCCCTTGGTTTCGAGTGTGGTCCTGAAAAATCTTCGTTCGAAGGGGTATCTACCCCTCGCTTTTAGCCCTACGCATTCAAGCTAAAGAGAATTGGGACACCCCTACCCCTTCACGGGAACGCGCAAAACAAGGGGTAGGGGGAAGGGGAAGGGCTAAGGAGTAGAATTGGGATTAGGCCATAGCCACCAGTGGCTTTGACCCGACATTTAAAGCACTGCACTATAAATACTGTTTAGTTTTACTTTCGGTTTCTCTTAGTGTACATTACCATCTTGTGAAATTATATTCATATCGCAATATATATATCGCAGACAAACTAAATATTGCAAGGTCAGTTTTTTCTAATATCATGCAGCCCTAGCATGTTTGTTTGGTGCTGTCAAAGTAAGATAATTTGGTGAAAATTGCAGATTCACTTGGTGTTAGTGTTGTCACGATACTGGTACCAATCGATAGTGAAATTAAAAAAATATCCATTTCCCGCTAACATTTGAGTGCTGTTGTGCACGTTCTTAAACACTACTGATTTGCCATTGTGTTCACCTGCTCAACAGAAATGATTGTGATTGGCCGTGAATGTCATCAGTTCACCGAAGTGTAAACACAGATATAGGGACACTGGAGCGTTTTAAAGCTGCAATTTGGATCGCTCGTATGTCAGCTTAAAGACAAACCATCTGATCGACATGACTAAAACGCTCCAGTGTCCCTGTATCTGTGTTTACATGATTGGTACCGAATTCCAGTATCGTGACAACCCTACTTGGTGCATAACCAAATAATGCTTTATACACAAACAGAATATCTGTAAAGATTGTCATTATGTCCTCCTCCTGTGTGCAGAATATGGACTGGGATGCTCTTCTGCAGCGGAGAGTTCCTCCTCCATTCGTTCCTGCAGTCGCCGGCAGTGAAGACGTCAGTAATTTCGACGCAGAGTTTACGAACGAGGCTCCAACACTGACGCCGCCTCGAGAACGCCGGAGCCTTTCGCGCAAAGACCAGGACTACTTTAAGGACTTCGATTATGTCTCCCACTTCTGCTAGTGCGCACACTGAAGCTGCTAGCTGTGAGAGGAAAAACTAGCAGAGATCTCGCCCCCTAGTGGCCATCAAGGGTGCTCGGCGAGAGGATTCGCGCATATCCCAGGCTACACGGTTGCAGGTACATCAGATGTGAAGAGATGGAAGAATCCAGATAATGTGAAGCTCTGTGGTGATTTTTGAGATGTTTAACAGAAGCGGGATCTCAAGTGGTCAGTCGGATTAATCCTTGACATTGGCAACAGAAACTCAACTGGGATGGAGAGATCACTTTTTATTTTCTTTTAGGTCAAAACCTAAAACAAAAAACACCATGTCTCAAGATTTATGAGTGTTTTTTTAAGAAGATTTGAGTTAGCGTCCTGAAAAATTGGCCTGTGGTTAACATAATTTCAACACATTATTCTGCGACATAAAATATATTAAAAATAAACAAAAAAAAAGCTTTTGTCTTGAATTGCTAACATTTACATGTATTCATTTAGCAGACACTTTTATCCAAAGCGACTTACTAATGTGAATAAAAGAAGCAAATGAACGTGAGACTTTAGATGTTTTTGGCAATATTTACAGTATATAACCCTTTATCAGGCAAATAAAGATATATGCTAACTTCATTGACATTAATAAAATTTTTATAATTTCGGTAGCCTTGTAATAACCCCAGTGTTATCCTAATGAGAAGTACGAGGGTCCTATAAAGTGTCCAGTGTCAGACTGAGTCCTATATTACACTTGCAGCCAATCAGCAGTAAAGGGCGTGTCTAACTACAGCAGAAATTTAAAAAGGGGTGGAGCTTTTGCATTTATGGTCATGTTTGTTTTTGTGCATTCAAATATTAACATTATTTAGCAAAAATTTCTTCATGCTTTAGCCTGTCACAGTTTTTAGCCAATCAGCAGTAAGATGAGTGTCTAGCAATTATTACAGAGATGTCAAAAATGGGGGGAGTCTGTTGAGTTTTGACCGTGTAAACACACGTTTATACTGTCCGGGAAAAGCTGATTTTTTTTTTTCATTCTGTGTGCGGTATCAAACTCCATTAAAACAACTCTCCTATCAGTCGTTCACATGATCGCATCCAGTAGCTCAGAGTGAGTCACGAGGCCTGAATGAAATCTTGCTAAATGAAAGTGAAACTCATTTATTAAATTAAAAATGAAATACACAAAATGACATATATTTGTTTCAGTGTGGAAATAAGTTTGATATATCATGTGAAATTGTACAGGGGAGAAGCCAGTCGGTAGAGTTTATAGCTAAATATTTAGCAGTGTTTGCATGTCCTTTATGACAGAATTCATTTAAATAGAAATAAAACACCATTCATTACAATGTTTTTAACATTGCAATTAACATAGGCTATCAGCAAAATATTTAGCAGTGTTTGCATGTCCATTACTGCGTATAATTCATTAACATAGAAGTAAAATAACATTCATTACAAGCTGATTTAAAGAAAGCACCTAAGTAGTTTTGCGATTTGGGTTTTTTCCGAGTTGAATTAAAGAATTTTCCATTCATATATTTCATCATTGAGGATTTCTTAAAAATTGTGTAAAAATCTTGTCTCGTTCTCGTGAACCCAATCTCGTCTCGTCTCGTGGAGTAGGCATCTCGTCACACCCCTAATCAACATAATTCGGCAAAAAATGGTTCATGCTTAGCCAATCTGCAATTATTAACCAATTAGCAAAAGGAGCCTGTCTAGTGATATCAAAAAGGGGAGGAGCCTATTTGGTTATGGCCATGTGTGTTTTGGTACTTTCGAATATCAACATCACTTGGCAAAAATTGCTTAGTGTTATGCTGTGTTCACATCAGTCACGGAAGAAGCATCAAGTGTGAGTAATTTACATGTTAAGTCAATGCAAAGACGTGAATAGACATCCTGTGGCATGATACACACGAATGAGGCGGCACGAATGATGCGATTTGCACGAATGATGCAATTTGTGCGAATAAAGTGGCGCGAGTTGAGCATTTTACGCAATTGACACGCTTAACGCGCAGATCAATCAAGTTGGAAAATCTGAACTTCATCGGACATTCGTGTGATGTGCACATCGATGCTGGAGTATCGATATATCGATACTCAGAAGCTTTTAATTTTGTATCGATATTTTTTTAAAGTATCGATATTTTAACTAAATTTGAATAATTTCTGCATAATTAAATGTTTTAGTGCTGTGTACAGGATTGTTAGTGACGCTTTGTATACAAGACGTTACACCAATCAATCTGCGGCGGAACGTGACGTGAGCGATCATGTGCCTTTCAGATAATTTGCGTACTCGACACACGCAAGTCGCACACTTCTGCATTACGGAATGACACGATGGCAGTGATGTAACGCAGCGTGTTGTGGTGCTCATCAGCTGAAAGCGCTGCACGAGCAATATTTGTGATAAGAAAGTCGTACACATCAACAATAAAAGCAGCCTTTATAAACACTTACAGACAACACACTAAAAAAAGGAGCGTTTTAAAGGAGGCAAACCTACATATATATATATATATATATATATATATATATATATATATATACATGTAATGATTTTTTTGAATTAACATTATTTTAAAAAATTGCATTAACATTTTAAATAAGTGGTATGGGTATCGAAAAATTTGTAACAAAAAGTTACAGGATCGTATCGCATAAAAAAAATTGTGGTATCGCCCATCCCTGATTTTGCGTTGCGTTAACCAATCAGGAGCTTTCTTATGTAGGGGCTTGATTATTATGTATCGCCTGTTGTTGGTGTCCTGGGGAAAATCCTCTTGCCAACACCGGACAACAGTTCATCAAATTGGGCTTGACTCAGTCAGAAGCACTGCTGAAAGCCTCCATCATCCAGGTTAAGTTTCTGGAGGAGTTGATGAACTCACCGAGCTGGCTGCACCTGTGAATGGATCTAATGGACTTAGACTCTCCTCCAAACAAATCGTCGCTGTTTTTCAGCCTTCCTAAAGCGCATAAACACTGCTATTCTCTCACTAAAATCCATGTTTGCCATTTAACAACGAAGCTAGACTCACTGGACAGACAGAAGCCCTGCCCATGATGTGAATCCACGTCTTTTGTGAAGTGAATTTGACTCGCGGAACCTGTTGGCTTGTGGCTGTGTTGCTTTTGCTGCTTTCAAATAATTATTAGCCAATCAGCAGCAAGGGGAGTGTCTAGCAGTTATTACGGATATGTCAAAAAGGGTAGGAGCCTGTTGAGTTACAGCCATGTTTGTTTTGGCGCTATTGGCATTAATTGTTTACTGCTAGGCCTGTCACGATTATTAGCCAATCAGCAGTAAGGGGAGTAACTAGTTACAATACCAGAAATATAAAAAGGGGTGGAGCCTGTTCAATTGTGGTAAAACGTTTTTGGGTGCTTTCAAATATTAACATTATTTGGCAAAAATTGCTCCGTGCTTGGCCTTTTACTATTATTAGCCAATCAGAAGTAAGCTGAGTGTCTAGTAACAAAACTGGATATATTAAGAAGGGGCGGAGCCTGTTCATTTATGGTCATGGTTGTTTTGGTGCTTTCAAATATTAAAATTAACATAAGATAACCGTTTCCCTGATGACGTTTGACGGTAGCCATATTAGTGAAATAAATGAGTACCCAATAATACCTGCCATGAGTATAACTGCATTTACCATCAGGAGGCGCTATAATCACTCTCGTAGGAGAATTTTGCTTTCACAATCCAAAATACATAAAGTTATCACACTTCTGTTTACCGATTGAATAAATGCATCATCCGGGTATTTAAAGTGCACTTAATATTTTTTGATTTTTTATTGTGAACGCACTACTTACACTATTTATATAACATAATAGCGTAGAATAGTGCATAAGTATGCGATTTGGGACGCACCTATAGAAAACATGACCCAGAGGCTGCTCTGCATGTAATACACTCATTTAACCACACGAGGGCGCCAGAGAGTTGGAAAGAGTTGCGCTGACACACTTGTGTCAGGTGTAAGTAGCTTTTGGGATGTTTTTGTATGCGTCTATTCTGTTTTGAGCATGTCCGGCATTTAGAGTAAAAAAAAACTAGACAAACTTTGGAAATGCCATGCCTGAAATTATTAAACAACTCAACTCTTTTGAACTTTCGGGTTTAATATTCCTCTAACACAGTCATGTAAAAGAGAGATGGTTTTGAATGTGGATAAACGTAATGTTATGAGGTTTCATTTATAATTTAGGTTAAACAAATTTTCATTCTTTTAAAGGATTGATTCACCTGCAAAATGTATTTATTCACTCCATTTTCACTCAAGATGTTCTTCAGATGAAAATAAATTAAGGCATTTTTTGATATAGTGCAATAGGAAATAATCATATTGTCCGAAATGTCATAATCACTAGGTGAAACAAGTACATTTGTAAGGTTTTGTAAGGTTGTGAGCCTTGCAGAAGGAATCTGACATCTATACACGAAAGGTAAGACATGGACATTAAAACACAGTCATGTGAAAATCTTAGTAAACCCTATTGAATATTAATGTCATCTGTCATTTGAGTTTATATATCATGAACATACACTCATCGGACACTTTATTAGGTACACCTTACTAGTATACTTCATGGCAGAGATTCAACAAGGCACTGGAAATATTCCTCAGAGATTTTGCTCCATGTTGACATGATAGCATCACGCAGTTGCTGCAGATTTGTCGGCTGCACATCCATGATGTAAATCTCTCGTTCCACCACATCCCAAAGGTGCTCTATTGGATTGGATATCGTGACTGTGGAGGCCATTTGAGTACAGTGAACTCATTGTCATGTTCAAGAAACCAGTCTGAGATGATTCATGATTTATGACATATCAATATGTGTTATCCTACTGGAAGTAGCCATCAGAAGAAGGGTCATACACTGTGGTCATAAAGGGATGGACATGGTCAGCAACAATACTAACATCCGAATGTGGCAGCAGAAATGGAGACTCATCAGACCAGACAATGTTTCTCCAATCTTCTATTGTCCAGTTTTGGTGAGCCTGTGTGAATTGTAGCCTCAGTTTCCTGTTCTTAGCTGACTGGAGCAGCACTTGGTGTGGTCTTCTGCTGCTGTAGCCCATCTGCCTCAAGGTTGGACGTGTTGTGTGTTCAGAGATGCTCTTCTGCAGACCTCGGTTGTAACGAGTGCTTATTTGAGTTACTGTTGCCTTTCTATCAGCTAGAACCAGTCTGGCCATTCTCCTCTAGCATCAACAAGGCATTTGCGCCCACAGAACTGCCGCTCACTGGATATTTCCTCTTTTTCAGACCATTCTCTGTAAACCCTAGAGATGGATGTGCGTGAAAATCCCAGTAGATCAGCAGTTTCTGAAATACTCAGACCAGCCCGTCTGGCACCAACAACCATGCCACGTTCAAAGTCACTTAAATCCCCTTTCTTCCCCATTCTGATGCTCAGTTTGAACTGCAGCAGATCGTCTTGACCATGTCTACATGCCTAAATGCATCGAGTTGCTGCCATGAAATTTACGTTAATGAGAAGTTGGACAGATGTACCTAATAAAGTGGCCGGTGAGTGTTTGCTGTTCTTCATCTGAGGTTTTATTTCACAGATTTTAAGACCTGCCAAAGATCAAATCATTGTTGATGTCTGATTTATGCGTAGAAACCGTCCTAGAAGAGAACATCCACATGAATGTATTTGCTAATAATCATGGCTCATGTGATGATTTAGTGGCTTAGTTAAGTCAATATTAAAGTTAAATGTGCTTACTCTCAGAAGTCAAGCCCCACTCTCGGCCAGCCATCGGCTGACTTCTTTATGCAGCTCAAAGGACAGAGCTGTCCAGGGAGATGCTTGCTGATACCCAGAGTTGGACCTCGAGCCAGATGGCCGTTCAATCCAGGCGTAGACCTGGCCAGTCTCGTCCAGCCTAGCACCTACTTGTGCTGCAAATGAGATCATTTGTCCCGATGAGCATTTAACCAAGGCCAAACCTAGACACTGGCGTTCCACGTGACACTTTTAACACACAAGAGAGAAATCATGTGTCCAGATTGAAGCCATATTTAACACACAGATGCAGGAATAATGACCATCCCATCCCAATAAAGACACTGCATGGCGATAAATGTCCAAACACCATAAGACCTTTATTGTTTTAGAAAATTGTATATTATTTATTCAGGAAGATTCAGACTCTTCTGTTGGTTGGCGTGAGCGTGCCCCCTGGCTTTTCTTACAGTATACTTACATCTGCGCACATTTCTGTCAAGTTTGTTTTTTTATAGCCAACTTTTTTTGGACACCCTATTTAATGACACGTGTTATAGTGTTTCAAGAGTTCACACTTAGCTGATGATTGATAATAAAGCTTGTTTGGCATGCTGTCCCGGGAGAGAGCCCTGAGCTTGTAAGATCCTCGAGCCCTGGGCTCCCACCCGTTTGCAGGGCGAGAGGGGAGTTTGAGCTCAGGTAGATCTTGATAAACTCCCCCGGCTTATTCCAGCTGAATGGTGGAAATGGATGACTGAGGAGAGGAGTGCTTGCTTAGAGCTTGACTATGGTATTAATTTTGTGTGTTCAATTTACTTAGGGTGGTTGTTATTTGGACTGTGGGAGGAAACCGGGGAACCCGGGGAAAACCCACGCGAGCACGGGGAGAACAAGCAAAACTCCACACAGAAATATGGTCTGGTTTAGTAGGGACTTAAACCAGCGGCATTCTTGCTGTGAGGCAACAGTGCTAATCACTGGGCCGCCGTGTCGCCCATCTAAAAAGGAGGGAAAGTAGGTGGGTGGGGGGGTTCTTCAAGACGAAGATATTAAGATAAGAAAACTCTGGTTATTTATAGTCAGTTAGGAGTCGTCTGATTGGATAATCGATCATGGGTTAATGCAGGTACAGCTGAGAACAATCATAAGCACGTGATCCTCTGGAAATTAGTTTATACATAAACTTCACTTATGTAAACGTGGCGTACGCACATTTCAGGTCTGTGTTTTTATGCGTATGCCACGTTTATACACTATATATTTATATACTATATATAGACTAAAACGTGTGGTTTAATAGGGTGTCCAAACTTTTTCATCTGTCTGCATGACATTTGCATGAATCCTCACACGATTTTCTTTTTCCTCTCCGTCAGTTTATGAGTGTGAATCTAGTTGAAGAGAACTGAACTTAAAGCCTGATGGAGGGATGATTTGAGGCGCTTCGGGATAATCTCTCATCATTGGCCCAGAGCAAAGCAAGAGGATGTTTCCATGGTGACGGAGAGAGAGCGATAAGGTCATGATGTCCTGTGCACAAACTACACTCTGAAATCTTCAACTATAATTGTTTACCTGATTCTGACACTGCTGTTGTTCAGCCTATAATGCATTCCAGTTACCTGAACATTAGTGTCTTGCTGGAGTAAATTGGCCTCATTTTAGGCCTGGTTTACATGAGAACAAGCACAAAGTGGTCCAATTTCTTTCTTGAAGAAGCGTTTGGATTTGATCACTCAGGGATGCATATTGACACGCAGCTTTCTGCAGTGCATTTACAGCTGATGGGGATTATCAGTGAGAGAAACTGTAATAAATAAGGCAATGAAGGCCATTTGAGAATGCCACAAGTTACATCACCAATAGTTGGCGATGACACTTTCTTTTTTTAATTAAAAATGTTTGATTTATTGATTTTAATAAGAGTACACTGTGGAAAAAATATTAAATGAATTAATTTTTGTTTCTAGAAAAAATGTAAAGCAGGATTTATATTAGTGGTGGGCCGCTTTCGGCGTTAACGCAAGACGATAAAAAAAATATTGCCGTTAATCTATTCTCAAAGTTGGGTTGGGAGCTGGGTCTATTCTACGCTAGCTATGATGACTTTTATCTTGATATTTTAGCGCGGATATATACCTGACCGGTGAGCCGTCTGACAAAAAAGTGCCCTTCTGAATCAAATCAGCAGGATGCCCTTCTGGATCTTTCACTTACTTCGAAGACACTACTGACTACGCTTACATGGACATCTGTAATCTAGTTATGTGCCTTAATAGACAATAATATAATGAAGGTATTTACGTCAAGTGCTTTCATGTAAGAGTTTCCTGTCAGCGTGACTTTAACTGCAGTTCGACAGTTTCACATTCACTCATGAACATTTCATTTATGCCCCCGTGACAAACTGGAGTATTAGATGCAAATAAGGAGTAAGGACTGGCGAGAGTGTTATGGAATTTAATAACGCACACCAAATAGAAAGAAAAAAAAAAGCCGCGTGTGTGGATCTTGTCGGAAAATATGGCGAACATGACGATAATAGTATGATCACGGTGTTTACTTCAATAACGCCACTAATATCTGCATACTCCACATCTTAATTCCATTTCTGTTTAGTTCAGTGATGACTTTATTCAGATTAAGGTCATCAGAAATCACTGTTTGGAGCTGCTATGCAGGCCTACAGCTCAACATTAATGTTAAACTGAACAAACAGTGAGTAAACACAAGTTCATCTTATTGAACATCATTTATTTTCATCACCAGTTATCATAGTAGAACATTTTCTCAAGCAGTTTGATGCATTTTAGAAACAGGAGATGAGCCCCTGGTCTAATGCTCCACCTGGCTTGAGAAACCCGTTCTCAAAGACTTACTTTTAGTCATTATTTAAGTAGCACACATAGGGCCCTATTTTAACGATCTAGGTGCAAAGTCCAAAGTGCATGGCGCAAAGCATTAAGTGCATGTTCGAATCAACTTTTGCTATTTTAAGGATGGAAAATTCCGCTCTGCGCCGCGGCACATGGTCTAACCATACCTGCCAACACTCCCGTTTTTCCCGGGAGTCCCCCGTATTTCAGACCCACCTCCCGGTTTGTCATTTCTCAAAGAAAACTCCCGGAATTTCAACCCCTTTCCCCGGTCCTCAGGTGATTGGTACAATCTGGTAACACCCCATTCACATGGGGCTTCAGTCAACGCTCGACAGAGGGCGTGTCTGAAGTTGGGGCTGACGCGATCATCATAGCAGCATCAGCCAATGAAATTAGTCAGCAATCGGCTACTGTCTGAACTGGCGTATTTGCATACAGCGATCTGATTGGCTGGCGCTTCCGTCGGCACTTGAAAATTTAAGAAAGTCCCAACTTCTACAGCGATCAACGCCACTAAAGCAGCGCCGACGGTTTTTAAATTAATTTCAGTAATATTATTGACTAAAAGGCAAATGTCAATAGATATTTTTATCAATACAGTCTAAAAATGACTTTTAGTGCATGTATTATATTATACTATATTATATTATAGTCAATATAATATATGAGATTTTTTTTTTCCAAACAAATGGATTTTACTGGATTTGCATTGTTAATATTAAATAAAAAGTGTTATTTTATTTATTTTTTAATGCTTTAAAGGGGACCTATTATGCAAAAATCACTTTTATAAGGGGTTTAAACACAGTTGTGTGTCAGCAGTGTGTGAATATAATCAGCCTCTAATGGTAAACATGAATTAATCCTATTGTTCATAATCAAACAGTCTGCATATACACTTTGATTAACATTCTCCCTTTGTACGTGTCATCAGAGCGGGGAAAGCCCCGCCCATTACCATAAACAGCCCTGAGTGAGAAGCAGCCATCCACCATAGTTTCGAATCTGCCGCTATGCTGACACACAGGTGTTTGTAGCCCCGCCCTCTTCTGAAAAGAGCACAATCTCATTTGCATTTAAAGCGACAGTCACCAAAACACCACAATTAGGATCAAAGCCTGAAAGGGTCAGTTTCGGAGAGTTATAAAACATTATCAGTGTTATATTTTGAGCTAAAACTTCACACAATCAAGAGACATCAGAGACTTATTTTGCATCTAGTAAAACTGAGCATAATATCTCCCCTTTATGTTTTTAGTTACTCTGAAAATCATTCCGTCTGTCTGGCCCTGTTCGTTACACCCCAACACTGATGAGAAGATACATACTGTAGGAGGAACTGTAATTTTACTTCATCTCAAGGCCCGCTTCCAAGTCTGAGAGCGATTTATAATGTACGTCTTCACTAGATTCAAAAATGAACCTTGAATGCTTATGACAGAGGTGCTTCAGCAAAGTTTGAGAGACTCTGTAGGGAATGTGCGAGTGGAAAGCGAGCGTACAGCGAACATTAATGTGTGTTTTTCCATTTAATTTACAGTGAATGACTGTGGAGAGGCCACTCAGACAGAATCATCTCGCTCCGAACCAAAAACATCTGACATCCCATAATTGCACATTGTCAGGCCAGACTCTACTTTATGGCCGGAGAGATTAGATTGCGTGCTGTTTTTTAATGAATGATTTGAGGTTGCCGGGGTCGAGTGGCTTGCGTTAGACTGTCAGGCTCAGGTGTCTTTCAGACTCATCACAGAAAATATGCTGTGGACATTATATATTTGTCCTATTGTCATATATATTTCTCCCACATAACTCCTCTGAGTGTGTGTGCAGTCGAGCAGATGGAGGAGGATGCTGCATTGGTTTAGGATCAACACAGCCCTTCATCTTCTCAACTTTGATTAAAGGGCAAATTCACACAAACATTGTTTAGTGTAGGGATGCACTGGATTTTCAGCCGTCGAATATTATCAGTCTGAAAATGGATGAGGGGATATATAAGCCGAAATTTTAACATTTTTGAGAAAAAAAAATGAAAATGCACTTCTGTTTTTTTTAAAGTAGTCAATTTTCATGATATATGGTATAACACACACACACACACACACACACACTGTATACATATACACACATGCATGTATACTGTACGTACATACACATGCACACACATATTCTCACACACACATACATACACTCACATAAACACACATACATATATATACACATACACCGATAGACAAGCACATACAGTATACACACACTCAAATATAAATTTATAATTATTAGCCTCCGTTTATTTGTTTTTCCCATATTTTTGTTTATCGGAGAGAAGATTTTCTCAGCACATTTCTAATCATAATAGTTTTAATAATTCATCTCTAATAACTGATTTATTTTATCTTTGCCATGATGACAGTAAATAATATTTGACTAGATATTCTTCAAGACACTTCTATACAGCTTAAAGTGACATTTAAAGGCTTAACTAGGTTAATTAGGTTAACTAGGCAGGTTAGGGTAATTAGGCAAGTTATTGTATAATGATGGTTTGTTCTGTAGACTATCAAAGAAAATATAGCTCAAAGGGGCTAATAATATTGACCTTAAAATGTTTTTTTTTTAAATAAAAACTGCTTTTATTCTAGCCGAAATAAAACAAATAAGACTTTCTCCAGAAGAAAAAATATTATCAGACATACTGTGAAAATTTCTTTGCTCTGTTAAACATCATTTGGGAAATATAAAAAAAATATATATATATATATACATACATATACATATCGAGTATTGTTGCTGACCATGTCCATTCCTTTATGACCACAGTGTCCCCATCTTCTGATGGCTACTTTCAGTAGGATAACACACCATGTCATAAAGCACAAATCATCTCAGTCTAGTTTCTTGAACACTGTACTCAAATGGCCTCCACAGTCACCATATCTCAACCCAATAGAGCACCTTTGGGATGTGGTGGAACGGGAGATTCACATCATGGAGCATGCAACTGCGTGATGCTATCATGTCAATATGGAGCAAAATCTCTGAGGAATATTTCCAGTACCTTGTTGAATCTATGCCATGATGGATTAAGGCAGTTCTGAAGGCAAAAGGCATCCAAACTGGTACTAGTAAGGTGTACCTAATAAAGTGGCAGGTGAGTATAGATAGATAGATAGATAGATAGATAGATAGATAGATAGATAGATAGATAGATAGATAGA
>CAIGQZ010032780.1:1324545-1334879 GCA_903798205.1 Danio tinwini
CACTATCATCTCCACTGTTTTGAGCGTGTTCAGCTCCAGGTTGTTGTATCTGCACCATAAAGCCAGCCGCTCCACCTCCTGTCTGTATGCAGACTCGTCACCGTTCCGGATGAGGCCGATAACAGTAGTGTCATCCGCAAACTTCAAGAGCTTAATGGAGGGGTCTTTTGCAGTGCAGTCGTTTGTGTACAGGGAGAAGAGCAGTGGGGAGAGAACACATCCCTGGGCGGCACCAGTGCTGATGGTGCGGCTGTCGGATGTGATTTTGCCCATTCTGACTAGCTGTTGTCTATCTGTCAGAAAGCTGGTGAGCCAATGACAGACAGAGCTAGGGACAGACAGCTGGGTCAGTTTGTTCTCGAGCAGTGATGGGACGATGGTGTTAAAGGCTGAAGTCCACAAACAGTATCCTTGCATAGTTCCCTGGTTTGTCCAGATGTTCTAGGATATAAGATGTATAACATTGATTTCAATAGCTTATTAATCATTTACTAAAATAAAAAACCCACTCAAATACAAATGGTTTGTAAATAATGCAATACTTAATTTGCACAGCAAATTGTGAAGTGTTGAATTTCTGGTGTAAGCCCCTGTAAGGTTAAAGTTCAAGTGTACATTTCCTGTTTTTAACACTGATGTGGGTTAAATTGTGACTAGGGTTGGGCGATGTTGACCAATTTAGCATCGTACGATGTCTAATGTGAAACATCGCTATGGAATCGTCTTCATAGGCGGAGGTGAATTAATTATTTATGAATAAATAATTAATTCATAACAAACTAATTATTTTTAGCCTACTGTTTCATCCCCCACCGCGGTGGATGGCGGAGGGGTGTCGCGGACAAAGTGAACGGCGTGGGGGTGTGGGGTACCTGAGCTAAACTAAACTTCAACACTGAAAACTGAACTGACACTGTTTCAATTCACTATAATCTTCTATGTGAAGCTGCATTGACACAATCTACATTGTATAAGCGCTCTACAAATAAAGATGAAATGAATTTAATTGAATTAAACTGTTCAGGCAGTGTTTACAAAGTACTTTTTTAATAAGAAACAAGTTACTATCTTGGAGGTTTTTTTCTCTTTTGGTTTGTAAGTTGTCTTATTTACACAAAAGCAATAAACACAAACAATATGTTAAACATATATTTCCAAACAAAATTGCTTCTTTCAATTATCTTGTTGTTTTTAACTGAACAAAGAAATTACCTCCTTGAATGACAAGAAGGTGAGTAAATTATCATTAAATGTCCATTCTACGTTCATTCAACAGTCTACGCAGAGTTTATAAAGTAGCCTGTTAGGAAAAAAAAAAATACTGTCTTGTTAGTTTTGTCTTCTCTTTGGTTTCCAAGTTATCTTATTTACACAAAGACACACAATGTGTATAAATCTTACTGAATGTAATAACGTTTTTCAATTATATTTTTGTGTTTAACTTAATAAAGCCATTAACATGTTGTACAACGCAGAGGTGAGTAAATTACTGTGAAATGTCCATTCTAGGATTGAACTAATCCCTTAAACCACAGGTGTCAAAACCAGTTCCTGGAGGGCCACAGCTCCGCACAGTATAGTTTCAACAATTAAACCTGATCAAACTATTTGAGTCCTTCAGGCTTGTTTGAAACCTACAGGTATGTATGTTGAAGCACAGTTGGAGCTAAACTGTGAAGAGCTGCGGCCCTCCAGGAACTGAGTTTGACACCCGTGATTTAAACTGTCCAGGCGGAAGTATATCCTAATTTTTAAAAAGACAAAAGTTATTATTTTGCAGGTTTTCGCTTACTTTTAGTTTTGAAGTTATCTTATTTACACAAATACACACGTTTAAAATCTCACCAAATATATATATATATATATATATATATATATATATAATTATTATATTTTTTTCTCGACTGTCTTTTAAAAAAAATACATCTTGGTTGAGGAGGTCAGTATATTATAGTGAATTGTTTATTTTGGGATTGAACTAATCCATTAAACTGTTCAGGCAGTGTTTATGAAGTACTTTTTTGATAAGAAGAATGTTATCTTGAAGGTTTTCCTTCTCTTTTGGTTTGTAAGTTATCTTATTTACACAAAGTAAAAGTTTAAAACCTCACTGAATATAATTGCTTTTTTCAATTGTCTTCTTGTTTTTAACTGAACAAAGTGATTAACATGTTGTACAACAAGGAGCTCAGTAAATTGCTGTTCATTCTGGGAATGAACTAATCCATTAAACAATCTAGGCAGAGTTTATAAAGTGGCCTACTTTCTGTAAGGAAGGAAAATACTGTCCTGCCAGTTTGCTCTTCTCTTCTGGTTTCTAAGTTATCTTATTTACACAAAGATGTTTAAAATCTCACTGAATATAATATTTTTTACATTGTTTTTTAACTGATAAAGAAATTAACATCTTGGACACAGGTGTAGAATTAGCATGGACGAAGGGGACGTGTCCCCACCAATATCCAGACTATTAAAATGTCCCCAACCAATAATTTAATCACCTCCAAAATAAAATAATGCTTTGTGGAAATTTTCCAGTCAGGCTTAGTGTGCAAAACTTAAGTGAAACATGGACATAAGCAGCTACATTTCAAAGAAAAGTGTCAATCACTTGAAGTCAAGTTTGCTGCAAGTCCACCATAATAGTAACCATGTATGTGCAATTAATAAAAAAAATGTTTCGATTTTGACCTCCACAACGATTATGAAAAAACAACAATCGAAATAAAATGGTTATTGAGTCATATGCCTCCGCCTTTCCAGAAGTCTGCATTCATTCCTTGTCAAAGTAAAATCATGTAAATTTACTTTTGCACTATAAGACACGCTTGATTTAATGTTTTTATTGCTAATTGTATTTAAATAATTTATTAAAGTTTTTTAAAAGTGCGAAATAGAACATGTGCTGTTCTGTTTGCACTAGGGTTGGTCAATGTTGACCAATTTGGCATCTTACGATGTCTAATGTTAAACATCGTGATCGTCGTCGTAGGCAGGAGTGGGGGTGGTTGTTGTTAAATATCAATTAATTCAGAACAAATTAATTAATTGTAGCCTACCGTTTTCACTACCTGACCCACATGGTCTTTGCTTTACCCATAAATAAATAAAGTTACACACAAATAACCACCTGTCAATCACTTTGTTCTACGGGACTCTGGCATGAATAGGCGGAGTGATCTGTGTCCTTATAATGGCTTTTTACCCACAGCTGGTGGAGGAGACGAGAGTTCGTTTGGATTTCACTGTAATTTGTATTGTGATTAATGATAACTTCCTTATTTTATTATTATTATTATGAGGAAATAATAACAAGTAAAGATGCTAGGGCTCGACCGTTTTTGGTCGCATATGCGCCCAAAATGTTATGCAACCCAAAAATATATTTGGAAGCATTTGTGCGAGTGCATAAATTGTTGTCGTGCGACCTCTTTTCACTGCAAAATCCTCACCGCGTGCGCAGATTTAGGAGACATTTATGCAGAATGCCTCTTTGCACCTAAAGACGCCAAACGCAGTGCTCAGGAACAGATTAAAACAGTTGTTATGTGAACTTGCTGAAGTAAAAAAAGCCTGCAATGCTTGCCGCGTCTTTGTGCTCTTCTTATTGGCCCACTGCTCTAGAAATGAACGCGAATGAATTGGTTAATATCAGCTGTCAATCACTCAGTAAATGCCTTCTGCCTTCAGATGACAGGAGCTACAACCGCGGAAATGTGAAAGTTACTAAATGTCACTAAGAATGGCACATCTTATTACTGATCATGTGCTGAATGTTAATCCACCATTTACACTTTTTGAAGAGGGAATAAAAGACTTCCAGTGGCTTCAAGTCCGCTATGAAAATAACTAAAGCCATTCACTGAAAGTCTGTGGGACGGGGTTTGCAGGTAACAGCGTTTATCAATTCAATTCATCTTTATTTGTATAGCGCTTATACAATGTAGATTGTGTCAAAGCAGCTTCACATGGAAGTTTATAGTGAAAAAGTGTCAGTTCAGTTTTCAGTGTTTAAGTTTAGTTCAGTTTAGCTCAGGTCAGTGTGGGTTAATAATCACTACTGAGAATCCAAACACTGAAAAGCAAATCCATCGATGCGCAGCTCTACAGATCCCAACCATGCAAGCCAGTGGCGACAGCGGCGAGGAAAAAACTTCACCAATTGGCGAAAGTGAAGAATTTAAAAATCAATTTGCGAAAGTGAAGATTTAAAAAACATTGAGAGAAACCAGGCTCAGTTGGGCACGACCATTTCTCCTATGGCCAAACGTCTTGTGCAGAGCTGCAGTCTAGGCGCAGGAAGGACCTCAGCGAAGACTCGTCTGTCCTTGGAGCATCACAGGAATCAGTCTCATGCTCTCCACCATGACCACCACAGCAGCTGCTCAGGATACGGCCTGGTCCAGAAACCTTTGGATCATCTCATCGCTGGTCTTGGATCGCATCAGTGGCACTGCATAGTCTAAGGGCCTCGAGATGAGTAACCCCAGGTGGAAATACAGAATAAGAGAATAATTAGCGTAGCTGCTGTTCATAGTGCATATAAACAAAAAGCAAAATCCTGTGTGGGGCACATCATGCGTCATACTGCTATGTAATGCACTAAGTGTATGCTTTGCTAAAAAGATAGATCTTTAATCTAGTTTTGAAGAGTGAGAGTGTGTCTGAGCCTCGAACATTATCAGGAAGGCTATTCCAGAGTTTAGGGGCCATAAATGAGAAGGCCTGACCTCCTTTAATCGACTTTGCTATTCTAG
Source organism: Danio tinwini (assembly GCA_903798205.1). Lineage (NCBI taxonomy): Eukaryota > Metazoa > Chordata > Actinopteri > Cypriniformes > Danionidae > Danio > Danio tinwini. The sequence goes on from CAIGQZ010032780.1 coordinate 1,329,303, forward strand.
GTACTACAAGAAGCCCTGAGTTTTGAGATCTTAAAGAGCGGGTTGGATTGTAGCGAGACAGGAGGTTGGTTAGATAAACAGGAGCTAGATTATTTAAAGCTTTATAGGTAAGAAGCAATATTTTAAATTCAATACGAAACTTAACAGGCAGCCAGTGTAAGGAGGATAAAATTGGGGTGATATGATCATATTTTCTAGACCTGGTAAGAACTCTGGCAGCTGCATTTTGTACTAGCTGAAGTTTGTTAATAGAGGATGCTGGGCAGCCAGCAAACAGAGCATTACAGTAATCCAACCTAGAAGTCATAAAAGCATGAACTAGCTTTTCTGCATCTGAGATGGATAGCATACTTCGCAATTTAGCAATATTTCTTAGATGAAAGAAAACAGTTTTTGTTTATGATTTTCGAAGGTTAAATTGCTGTCTAATATGACACCCAGATCTTTTATAGTAGAGCTAACTCAACTTTGTATCCCTCTAATTGCAGGTCGAGTTGTGAGATCTGTTGTGTACAGGATTTAGGCCCAATAAGTAATAATTCTGTTTTGACTGAGTTTAAGAGAAGAAAACAGTTTGTCATCCAGTCTTTAACATCTTTAATACACTCAGTAAGCTTAGACAGTTTAGACATCTCATCCGGTTTAGTTGAAATGTATAATTGAGTATCATCTGCATAGCAGATGCATGGTAACGATCAGCTAAGTATGCCCTAAACCATTGAAGAGCCTGTTCTAGGACACCTGTAGAATGTAGGCGGTCTATAAGAATATTGTGGTCTATGGTGTCAAATGCGGCACTAAGATCTAGTAAAACTAATAGTGAGATGCACCCTTGGTCAGCAGCTAAGTGTAAATGGTTGGTTATTTTCACTAATGCGGTTTCTGTGCTGTGATGAGGCCTGAAACCTGACTGAAACACTTCAATAATATTGTTCATCTGCAGAAAGGAGCATAATTGGGTAGAAACAACTTTTTCAAGTATTTTAGACATAAACGGAAGATTTGAAATAGGCCTATAATTAGCTCAGTTGCTGGGGTCCAGTTGTGGTTTCTTTATAATAGGTTTAATAACAGCTAGCTTGTAAGGATTTGGAACATGGCCTAAAGCTAAAGAAGAGTTGATAACGTTAAGGAGAGGTTCTCCTATAACAGGTAGCAGCTCTTTCAGTAATTTTGTTGGAATTGGACCTAACATACTTGTAGCTGGTTTGTAACTATTTATAACTTTATCTAGCTCTTCCTGTTCTATGATTTTGAAGCATTGTAGGTTATTTTGATTCAGTGGAATGTTTACTGGATCTGGAGTATAAGGTGGTGCAGAAAGTTTAACATCTTCTATTTTCTGTCTAAAGTCTTCTATCTTATCACTGTAAAAATTCATGAAGTCATCACTACTAATATGCGGTGGGACATTTTGTTCCAAAGATGACTGATTATTTGTTAATTTAGCAATGGTGCTAAATAAAAATCTAGGATTGTTATGATTATTTTCAATCAGTTTGCGGAGGTGCTCAGCCCTGGCAGATTTAAGAGCCCTCCTATAGCTGGACATACTGTCGTTGTACGCAATTCTAAAAACCTCTAAGTTAGTTTTTTTCCATTTACTTTCCAGGGCACGGGTTGCTGTTTTGAGAGCGCGAGTATGACTGTTATACCATGGTGTAGTTTTATTCTCTCTAGCCTTTTTTAATTTGATGGGTGCCACCGTATTTAGTGTGCTAGTAAAGATGGCATCCATACTGCTGGTTACTACATCAAGGTCATTTACGTTTGCGGGTGTATTTTGAAATAAAGAAAGATCAGGTAAGTTATTTATGAATTCATCCTTGGTGGATGGAACGATAGTCCTACCAGGGCGATATATTGGTGCAGATCTGATCATTTCAGGTGAGCGCAGCTTATATAGTAAGAGGTAGTGGTCTGTAATATCACCACTTTGTGGTATAATGTCTACATCGAAGACCTCAAATCCATAAGACAATATTAGGTCTAATGTATGCTTTAAGCGATGGGTTGGACCAACAGAATTTTGTTTTATCCCAAGTGAATGTAGTAGATCCATAAAGGCGAGCCCTAGTGTATCATTGGAGTCATCTACATGGATGTTAAAGTCTCTTACAATTAGTATTTTATCAGTTTTAACTTATAAGTCAGAAATAAAATCAGAAAACTCTTTTAGAAAATTGACATAGGGTCCTGGGGGTCTATATATGGTGATTATAGCGAGAGATATCATAGGTTTTAGCATAATATCCGGTAGCATAACATTAAGAGCTAATACTTCAAAGGAGTTAAACATAAGTCCATTTCTCTGATTAACATTAAGAAAATCACTAAAGATTGATGCAACTCCACCACTCCTCCAATCCTGGAGGAGTTGCTTCATTTAAGCTAATATAGTCATTTTGTTTCAGCCAGGTTTCAGTGAGACAGAGTGCATTAAGATTGTTATCTGTTATTATTTCATTTATGATAAGTGTTTTAAGTGCTAGTGACCTGATGTTTAGGAGACCAAGCTTTACGAAGTTTGTATTATCACTTTTTATTGGATTTTCAGCTTTTATTCTTAATAGATTTTTTCTAGAGCACACAATACGTTTAATTGTTGATCTAATAACACGAGGAACAGACACAGTCTCTGTGGGATAAGCTAGACATGTGTTACTATAATTTAAGTGGGACGAACAAGAGTCTATATTGATAAAATGTGAATTTTGTGAATTTTTACTTACTAGTCAGACAGAACGAAGCATCTTAGAGATGTTGTCCGACAGCAGTTCAGCTCCAGCTCCACTAGGGTGCAGTCCGTCAGCACGGAAAAGCCTAGAACGCTCCCTGAAAAGATTCCAGTTATTGGCAAAGAGCAGTTTCTGTTCATTACACCATGTTAATAGCGATTCATTCAGAGCAAAAAGTCTACTGAAACTTTCATTTCCTCTGCGGTAGGTAGGAAGCAGTCCAGAAACGATGATCTGCGTGGCGGGTGAGGTGCGTCGAACCGTCTTGATCAGGCTTCTGGGCCCAGTTTTTCAAAAGTAATCCACTAGGATTTTGGATAACGGATTGGATCAAATCTTGAAAATGGGTTTTTCGAAAGAAAAAACAGATTACATAATCTGATTAGATCACGTAATCCAATCTTGGTTATGATCTGGATCAAACCTTTAGTTTGGGTTTTTCAGACCTTTTTTGTAGGATTTGAAAAAAAAATCTGGATTAAACTGATCCCATCAGAAGGGTGGATTCAGCGTGGATTTCATGCCCAAAATGTAATGAAAACTTTAAAAATGTATCAAATAATCCTATATTTGGATCATGCAGCAGTATCTTACAAGAGATCCTATTTATTCAAAGGTTTTAATTGTATTTGTTTATCCGTCAGGTCGGCTTTAACATATTCAGCCTTTCAGTATAGGCCTACAGCAAAGTAGAAAGAGTTTGGCCTCATAAAATAATCCCCCAAACAGCTGTCAAAATTGACCAAAAACAATACATTTCATTCTGTCACTAAATAAAATATATATGCTCATCACAATGTAAAAATATTTTTGTTTTTAGAATATTTATTAGTGATGTATGCAATGATAACAGAATAACCAAAAAATGAAATAATGGCAATCACTGATTTTTGAAATCATTTTCAACAATTGCAAAAAGCGACTGAAAGGGCAGAAGCACAGCTTCATCTGACAGAGGAAAAACTGACTCTGACCAAACTGCAGCAAATCAAGGCCGGACTTGAGATCCGCCTCCTAAAGGCTAAGCTCACTCAGACAAGCTGGTCTCTCCACATCAGATGAGGAAGTCTGAAACTATTGTGGAGTTTTTAGCATTAAGTCTTTTTTTAATTCAATACATCTATATTTAAAATAATTTTTAGTTTTTTTTTAATGTGTGTGTTTTCATTTCAAATAAAATAAAGTTATATTGACCTCACACTGGCTATTCTACTTGTTGTTTTTTAAATATCTATAGTTCTACATTGTGATTTCCTATCCTGTTTGAGCACTGGTTATCCAGATTTAGTGATCCTGAAAAGTTCCTATCCGAATCAGATTGATCCAATCCGATGTTGCTTTGAAAAACTGGCTCAAAAAGTAAGCTGGATTACGTTATCACAGATCGCAGAAAAAGGATTACTAAATCCGGATCAATTTTATCCGGATTAAACCTTTTGAAAAACTGGGCTCTGAAGTCCCTCTTCAGGAGCTCCGACTGGCGGAGCCCGGTGTCGTTCGTCCCCACATAGAGGACAACGGCACCGAGGCTCTCGCCAGCGCTCAAGGATACTCTGAATCTGTGTAAAAATATTCTTAACGCGAGCACCAGGAAAGCAAAATGTGCATACTTTATTACCTGAAGTGGAAGCAGGACGGACGTGGCGGACGATGGAGTCACCGATGATAGCCACATCGTGACCCGTCTCGCGGAGAGGGGCGAAGAGGTTCTCCGTGGAGATCTCGAACACGGGAGGAGGAGACTCTCTGCCCCGGGGCTTCCTGAGCACCCTACGCGGCTGCACCCAGGGGCCGTGGTAGCCGGGTGTCGGCATGAACGACCCCTGGGCACACCGCATCCTAGGTGCGCTGGGCCTGGACAGAGGAACACGTGGGGTTGAGGTAGACGGAGTGTCATGGCTGTATTGTGCACTTACCTCAGATGAGCGAGCTGGAGCTCGGGGCACTCCAAGCAAGGCCCGTTGTGCCATGAGCTCCGTCCGCTTCACCTGCAGAAGGCGGATGTGTTCATCCAGCCGTCCCAGTTCCATGTCCAGCACTTCCATCGATGTCTCTCCAGCACACAAGACAGAGACACAAGTGACATCGCACAGGGTAACGAGCAAAGCCAGTAAGTGAGAAAATTAGGGAATGAAAGCAGTCGGTAGCTTTAGCTGACTAGCGGTGCTAGCAGGCTAAAGCTACAAACAACAGGCGTATACTCAAGAGACAGAACTTTTTTAAAGTAGATTTATTTGTATAAAGTGTTAAATGTTGTATAAAATGTATTTAGGGATTGTTCCCCCTAAGTAGTATTTAGCGAAAGTGGAGGTATTAGATAACAAAAATGCAAATTGCGAATCTATGCAACAGAGAGCTACAAACACAGCCCGGCTAGCGTAGCAGCGGCAGTGACGTCACTCGAGCATGCGCAATCAATATCACTGAATCTACACATTTTAGGCGTGAGAGGTACTGCATCATCCTTCATTTAATCCTCATGATGCTGTCAGCCGTGCAAGCGGCAGCTATAAGTAAAATTTAACACAGCTCATGAAAAGACCGTTATTGCTATTAAGATGACATGAAAATAATAAGTTATATATCACTATAAATGTGGGGCGGGGCGATGGATCGCGATGCCGGCTCAGCATCGTGAAGTTTATCAGCCATCGGCGATGGACGATGGTATCGTCTTTCGGCCCAACCCTAGTTTGCACACTCAGAGAAGGAAAAGTAAATGTAAAGACATGTAGTCATCTTTTAGCTTAAAGTGCATAAATGGCAATATTATACTTGCAAAAAGGTGTTCAGATGTGGTGGTAAATAATTATGCACAAATAAGCCCTCAGTAAACGGA
>CAIGQZ010032780.1:1346338-1365550 GCA_903798205.1 Danio tinwini
TGTGTGTGTGTGTGTGTGTGTGTGTGTGTGTGTGTGTGTGTGTGTGTGTTTTGGGATGTTCAGACTCTGATGATGCGTCTTCAGGCTGGCATCATCAGGATGACATCATGATTGACAGCCCTGATGCGCTCAGCTATCAGTGTGAAGGCGGAGCTCTGACTGTTACCGTGGATACGCAAATGCTGAAGGTAACAGACACATATACGGTATGATCCAGTGCACTAAACATGATACACAAATATGAGTGTTGAAAGGAAAACGTTCAAGTGGGAAGTGAAGGTAGAATAAGGAAGGGAACTGGCAAAAATCATAATGAAATAAATAATAATAATGCATATATTTAGAATATCTGACCTGTAATAATTCTGATCTTACCTGAAATAATACTGCCCAAATGTCTGACCTGTCTGCAGACACAGGTTTGGCCGGTGACAGCGGTGACCCTGCGAGATCCAGAGTGTAAAGCTGAATTTAACGGAAGTCATTTCCTGTTGGTTTCCCCCATCATTTCCTGTGGAACTGAGGGAGAAATGGATGAAGCCAGTGGAAGAGTTCATTACACAAACACAGTGAGAGAAAAACATTATTAAACACATACTGTATCTGCTGAAGCATCACACTTGTTTCTCAAGATGTTTTGTGTTGCTGATTTTTTTAAAATTGTGGCTCTGGTTTTGCTGTAAAATAAAATGGATTTATATACAGTATTTATATACTGTACATCCCTGAATCAGAATAAGTAGGGACAGTATGGGAAAATGTAAATAAAAAAGAGAGTAGTGATTTCCAAATTTACTTTGACTTGTATTTCCTTGCAGACAATACAACAAACATTATTAATGTGTTCCTCAGGATTTTTTTTTTTTTAATAAACATCCAATTTTGCTTCTTGCAACACATTTCAAAAAAAGATGGGACAGTAAAGCATTTACCATTTTGTAATGTTGCCATTCCTTTTCACGACACTTAAAAGGCGTTTAGGGACTGAAGACACCAAGTAATGAGATGTAATTTTGTCCCATTCCTCCTGCAAACAAGTCTTATAGTGGGCAACAGTACAGGGTCTTCGTTGTCACATTTTGTGCTTGAAAATGCACCACAGATTCTTTATTGGAGACAGGTCAGGACTGCAGACAGGCCAGTCCAGTTCCTGTATCCTCTTCCTCCGCAGTCAGGACTGTGAAATGTGTGCAGAATGTGGTTTTGCATTGTCTTGTTGAAATATGCATGACCGTCCCTGGAAAACAAGGCAGCATATTGTGGTCCAATGGTGCATCACAGAAGTGCAAGTTACCATTGCTAAGGGCACTGACACAACCCCAAATCATGACAGACCCTGGCTTTTGGACTTGTTGCTGGTAACAGTCTGGATGATCCTTTTCTTATTTGGTCCAAGGCACACGGTGTCTATTTCTCCCTAAAACAATACCTGAAATACTGATTCATCTGAGCACAGTACACGTTTCCACTGTGTGATGGTCTGTCACAGAAGCCTCTGAGCCCAGAGAAGTCGATGGCGCTTCTGGACACTGTTAACATAGGGCTTCCTTTCGGCACAGTACAGTTTTTACTGGCATTTGTGGATGTAACTACATATTGTGGTAGAAGTCCTGAGCCCATGTGGTGATCTGGCTTATAGATGAATGAGGATTCTTGATGCAGCGCCACCTGAGGGATCGAAGATCACAGATGTTCAGCTTAAGCTTGCGTCCTTGTCCTTTACACACTGAAATTCCTCCACATTACTTGAATCTTTTAATGATGTTCTGCACTGTTGAAGGTGAAATATCCAAATGTCTTCCTCTTTTTCTCTGAGGTACATTGTTTTTAAACATTTTAATCATTTTCTCGTGTATTTGATGCCAAACTGGTGATCCTCGGCTCATTTTTGCTTCTAAAGGACTAGACCTGTCTTGGATGTTGCTTTTGTACCAAATCATAATAATCATCACCTGCTTCACATCACATCATTATTTCAGCAGTTTACCTGAATACTGCCCTAAACTGCTTCTGTGCTCCTGTCACAACTTTATTTGGAGTGTGTTGCTGGTCTGAATGACTGGAAATGATGTAGTTTTACAAATGAACAGATTTGGGGTTGTGTGTGTGTGTGTGTGTGTGTGTGTGTGTGTGTGTGTGTGTGTGTATGTGTATATATATATATATATGCTTATTTGTAGAATTGTATTTTAATGTAAAACTAGAAACCTTATTTTTTAAATATTATTTTTTGTATCTGTATTTTTGTCTTAGTTTGTGACCTTATGTGTATGTCTTAAATAAAGGTATAAATCAGCAGCTTGTGTTGACCCAGGTCATCCTGCTCTGACTGCACAGCACAGATTATTCTCTCTTCAATAGAGGTGCTGCTGTCATTATTATTGCGGTGTTTTCTTCAATAGAGGATCTGAGGTCATCATTAATGCTGTATTTCTGCTTTTGTCCTCCAGGTGTTGCTGTGGAAACAGAAACCATCAGAGGGTTTGACCAATCAGACGAGCCCAGAGCTTTGGGACGAGTCCAGTCCTCTGGCCATTCATGTGAGACATTTATTGGAGATATTTTTGAAAGAAGCCATTTCTTTTATTTGAAGTAAAACCTTAAGATAGATCTTAAAAGTAAAAGTAAAATTATACTTCTATCAAAACAAGCAACTGGCATCTTAGCATTTAGTGTTTTGTTCATTATTTTAGCTAGTTGCCAAAAATAAATGTAATTTTAATTTCATTTAATTTAATTGTAAATATGAAATAAAAATTAACTAAACTTAAAAAAAAATCTAATTTACTCAACCTAATTAACAAAATTATATACATTTAGTCACTTTATTTTGATGGTCTGAATTTAAGTTACATTGCATCTAATTCTCAATAGATTATAAGTAGGCTGTTAGGTTGGGGTTAGAGTTAGTGTAAGTTGACATGTACTTGCTTGAAGGAGCTGTATCAACAGATACTAAGCAGACAGTTTACTAATACTCTAATGGACTATCAAAATAAAATGTTACCAAACATTAACTAATATAAAAATGAAAGAAAAAAATCACTATTAATTTTTCTTAATAAAATGAAACTTAATAAAAATTTTCTTAATAAAAATGTACTGTAGTAACTCAGTGATATAAAATATAATGTTTAGATATTTGAAAATGTTTAGATATTTGTACTGTAAAAGAATATATATATATATACAGTATATATATCACCGGCCACTTTATTAGGTACACCTATACAACCGCTCGTTATTGCAAATTTCTAATCAGCCAATCACATGGCAGCAAATCAATGCATTTAGGCTTGTAGACATGGTTAAGACGATCTGCTGCAGTTCAAACTGAGCATCAGAATTTAGAAGTTAAAAAACAGTAACTCAAATAACCACTCATTACAACAGAGGTCTGCAGAAGAGCATCTCTAAACATAACACGTCCAACCTTGAGGCGGATGGGCTACAGCAGCAGAAGACCACACCGGGTGCCACTCCTGTCAGCTAAGAACAGGAAACTGAGGCTACAATTCACACAGGCTCACCAAAACTGGACAATAGAAGATTGGAGAAATGTTGCCTGGTCTGATGAGTCTCAACTTCTGCTGAATTTGGCGTCAGAATTTGGCGTCAACAACAAGAAAGCAAGGATACATGCTGCCTTGTATCAACGGTTCAGGCTGGCGGTGGTGGTGTAATGGTGTGGGGGATATTTTCTTGACACACTTTGAGCCCATTAGTACCAATTGATCAACATGTCAACGCCACAACCTTTACAGAGTATTGTTGCTGACCATGTCCAATCCTTTATGACCACAGTGTCTCCATCTTCTGATGGTCAGCAGGATAACACATGTCATAAAGCGTAAATCATCTCAGACTGGTTCCTTGAACATGACAATGAGTTCACTGTACTCAAATGGCCTCCACAGTTACCAGTGCTCAATCCAATAGAGCACCTTTGGGATGTGGTGGAACGAGAGATTCACATCATGGATGTGCAGCCGACAAATCTGCAGCAACTGCGTGATGCTATCATGTCAATATGGAGTAAAATCTCTGAGGAATATTTCCAGTACCTTGTTGAATCTACGTCACGAAGGATTAAGGCAGTTCTGAAGGCAAAAGGGGTACTAGTAAGGTGTACCTAATAAAGTGTGTATATAGATATATATATATATATATATATATATATATATGGTTGAAGTGACATTTGAAAATATCTGAAGAATAAATTCCCAGAAGCACAGAAGGGCTATATTGTGTTTTAACATTATAAAAGTTTTTTTTTTTGTTTAGTTAGGTGTGTAAATAATGTGCATGTTCTTCTTTGTGTGTGTGTGTGTGTGTTCAGCTCAGCTGTGTGTGGTCTCTGTCTGCTCGTGTGTCTCCATCAGTGGCGTCTCCATCTCTCGGTGTGGCTCCTGCTCTGGCTCTCAGTACTCCTCCAGCTCCTCCTCATGCTCCTCCTCTGTGGGGCCCCGGGGCCGACACTGCTGCATCTCCACTGCTGTCCATGGAGCTGTTTGTCAGCAAGGCGTTCCAGCAGAGAACGGTCGGGCCCTGCGTCATTAGTGCCCATGAGCGAGTCTATGTGCAGGTCAGTCAGTGTCTACATGTGCATCCACACAATTAATCAGATAGCAATCAGGTTCAAAAGTTCATGTAAACATCTTAGGCCATGTCAACATGTACACATGTATTTTTATGAACAGTTTCCCTCACTTTCATTTAAAAAAAATAATAAATATGTTCACATGAACTGTGGACATGGGGTGGGTACACTGTGATTGAGGGATGGGTACCGAAACTCGGTACTTTATTGGTATCGGTGCTAAATTATAAAAGACTGAAGTATCGATAAGCTCTGACGTTAACAGTTCTGCTATCGGTACTGGAGAATTATTGCTGAATAAACATCACTTACAGTTGCAGAATTTAACTGACCGACCTTTTCTAATTTGTCATATTTAATATTCGTCTGCACAGTTGGCAATCTCATGAGAAATGCTTGTGTTTCCGGCGAGCGCGTCAAGTATAAAAGCCTTCACAGTTCTCGGCTGTACACGCGCACTCAACGAAGACTAAGACTAAGGGCACATAAATAGTTTGCGAGACAGACTTGCGCACACACTCAGCTTGTAAGCTTGCAGAGTAAACCAAACGGGTTGTATTGCGACAATGCCCGTTGCAACAAATGCAACAAGTTGTTTTCTTGTATGATCGAAAACGCAAGCAATCTGGCTAAGTGAAAGTCTCTTTCAAAAGTACATTAACTGCAATGAAAAGTAATGAAACGTTTTTGACTGCTAAGCTACCAACGGTAACGTTACATCAAGTTAGTATAACATTATAGTATAACATAGTAGTATAACATTAATAGTTAAATAAACACACACTCAGTTACAATGAAAACCGTATTTTTTTCTGCAGTAGCCTAAATAAATCTTAAACATTAAAAATGCTCTTACATCAGCTGTATTTACAGATATAGCCTATGAATAGCCTAATAATAAACTATACTTATTAAGAAATTATAAAAAAACTGCTTATTTTTACATTGCAAGATGCTCCAAAGCTGTAATAAAAACCCAGTTAAGAGCCCCTATTATGGGTTTTTGAGAATGACCTTCATGTAGTGTGTAACACAGCTCTTAGTGAAGTGAAATATCCAGCTAAAGCTTAAATCTGAAAGTGGACAGTGTTTTATTGATTCATCTATAAAAGAGTCGACTCATAGTGGTTTAAATTAATCGTCTTGATAACGAGTCTTCAGCCGTTTCGGCTTTCGTCGTCGCGAAACATAATGGTTGCACGCGCAGACCCGGCAAAATTCAAACCTGCGGCCCCGCCCACTAACACAGCAGCAAGACGCTGTGTTTACCTGGATATTATTGGAAGTGTGAGGGAAAGGAGTCGTTCAGAAATCTGCACGCTTAGTTTCTGCCTCCATCTTGTAATGGACAGACGACACCAAGGGTGCAGGCCAAATAAGGACAAATTATTAGGTACACCGGCTGGCTGCTGAACGCTGGAAAAGGCTTGTGAATGGAGAGCGGGAGCCCGCAGAGATAGCTTGACAGAGGATGCTACAACCACCTGGCTGGGGATGTGATTGTTTAGAAAAGCAGAGTACAGGTAAGCCCTGAGAACATATAGCAGTTCACGGACGAGGTGCCACAGCAATGATTGCAAATAGAAATGATCTACATGTTTTGCTACTAGTAACCGCGTGTACTGTATCAGGTTAACTCTTTATATTCTCATATCGCGTCTAATGCCACGTTGTAAATGCGACGCGTGCTGATTTGTTTACAGATTTAAATGCTTTCGTGAGCTCGTTCCACTGCTGTTTGTCGTTGCTCTGGCCACCGTTAGCTGATCCTGCACACGTGCAGCGGTCAAGGTTCAGAATAGTTCAGCTTTTGCTGCTGTGTGGATTAAAACTGAATGTGTGTCATACTTAACAAGAGCAATAAGCTTGTGTTAAACTGCACTGCTTTCGGCGCTGAGGTGTCTGAATAACACTGTTGAGAACCGGGTACAGTTTACTGTGGTGTTAGTAAGTTTACTATGAATCGTGTTTCGGGTGTGTGCTGCGATCGCATCCTATACCAATGTTGGCGACCCGGGGACTTGATAAACCATGCTGGGCATTTTACTGTCTCGCGCTGAACGCTGTCGACCAATCGCAACAGGCTGTTATCGGTTCAATCAGCGCAGATTAGCTTCGCGCTAAGCAGGGGTTTGGAAACAAATGAATCGCTGAACGATTCATATGGGAGTCGCTGGGATAATTAGGTAAAAATAAATGCATATTATAAGACCATGAACGTGTTTTTTGACCTTGCATACATATCAGTATGTTGTTGGAGACCCATAAAACCGAAATATGACCCTTTTCAACGTGTAATAGGGGCTCTTTAACTTCCAAAACACTGTTAGCTGATTCATGTGAATGTGCTAATGAAAAATCATAAACATTATCTCGTTTAACTGCATTTTGCAACTCAAAGAGGGTATTTTCAACTGCAGGGAGCACAATATACCAAGAAAGATCCTGACTTCTGCCAGAAAAGTCAAACGTTGGTTTTTCTCCAGAAGAATGGTTAAAAACTGAGTCATTTTCTTTCAAACCATTATACATTCTTTTACAGAAAAAAAAATATTTATGTTTGATTGTATTTATTATTTCAATTATTGGTTTTGTTTTATTTTACATTAAAAACGTAATAATAAAACAGTGTTGAAATTCTGTTCAATCTGTTTGTGTTTTTTTTTTTTTTTTTTTATGAAAAAAACATACAAAAAGTACCAATAAAAGAATCGTTAAAGTACCAAACTGATAAGTGATATCGATAAAAGTAATAATACCGTTCAATGTTCCTTTAGGATTTTTTCCAGCTGTGGCGGCAGGCCTACACAAATCTACCAACTACCTATGGCGTTATTTCAATGACAAATGTCGTGAGCGCAGAATTACAAGTCGAGAGCGCATTTATATAATACGAGTATGCACAGATTTCGTCTTTGCACGCCCTCAAATATACGATGCTCAAGCGCAGAATTTCTTGCTCGCTCTCAAATAAACGCTGCTTAAGTGCGATTTAGTGTATTTATGTAACAAGTATGTCTCCAACATTTATTAGATTTGATAGGAATATTGATGAATGTCTCCAATAGACCTACAGAGCGGCATTAATGCGTCCTGAAGTAAAGTGAAACAGATATTCACTTCAGCAAGATAAAGTCATATGCAGAGCCATAGACCTTTATCTGTAAAGTATAATTATGGAAACTGTGTTCATCTTAACTGAAAGCTACGTCGTGTTTGCTAGCCTCACACATCACGCACCTGTCAGCCAGTCAGTCAGCATGTCACCTTAAAGAGTTAAACAAATAATGCACAGCACTACTACGATTACAGAAAAGTTTGCGCTGTTATATTATAATTTACTTACCTTTTAATACGTTTTGGTGCGATTATAACCCGATATATATATGAAAAAAAACAACGACTAAATGTTTTGAACAGGAAACTGTAATGTAGCCGTTGCAGGATGAATGTTGGTGTGGCGCCCCGCCATGGAAAAATGAATGTAGCAGAAACTATGCCGTTAAAACCTTAACGATACCCATCCCTACTCTGATGCATATTACGCAAACACCAAACCAACAGTGGGCGATAATGACACTTTTATGCTGGGAAATACTATGAAAATGTTGTTGCTTTGTTGAATAGCACTTGGGAAATATTATAGGACTAATAATACTGCCTTCAGCTATATGTTCTGTGAGAGAATGGCAAGTTTTGTGAGAAACAAATGTTTTTGCGAATAGAAATCGACTATTGTGAGAGTGCGCAAATATTTTAGTTCAATTACGTTGTCAGAATGCAAAGTCAGTTTCTCATGGAAGTACTAGCTTTGCAAGAAAATACTATTGTTTAGTATAGTAATGCTATAAAATGATTATTCTCTCTTCTGGCGGCCGCTATCAGTCTCGCACTGTTTTTCTTTTCCTTTTCTGAAAGTCTTGATGACGCCATCATGGAGATTTTCTTTTATTATTTCAGCAATTATGATTGTAAAAAACATTATTTGTTGTACTGACCAAACCTCTGTGCACTACGTTGACCAACTATAACGACTTCTGCTGCTGAGAAACCCGCAAATGTGAACAGGGTCCATATAAAATGATAATGAGTCTAGTTTCTCTGTGTCTTGGTCAGATCTCGGTGGACTCTTCTTCTGCGCTGGAGGCCGTGGAGCTCCAGTCGTGTTTGGTTTCTCCCCTCTCAGATCCGCAGGCTCACAGCGGCTGGCCCGTCATTAAAGGTCTCGTCAAGTACTTTGAAATGTGCATTATTTTATCCGATGTTTGACGTGATCTCAACTTGAAAATCAAAAGAGGGCCGGTGTTCTGTCGATTTGTCCTACCTTGTCAGATTGTCCTGCCTCCCATTCAAAAAGTAGGCAGCGCATTTTGGTGACGCAATATGCTACCCATCAGATTTTGCAACCAGTGTGAATTTTAATGTGGAGTAGTGTTATATGAAGCTGCAGTATCGCCCTAACCTACATAATCCCTCACCCTCAGAGCCATTTAAATACAGTGTTGGTAGCGTAATCTGATGGGTAGGATAAAATGTCAGGACACCGGACATAGAGTAGCTCCTCACCTTTTACAAAGACAGCCAATAGCGTTGAGTTTTATCACAGCTCTGCCAGTGAGAGTGGTTGAGATCAAGCGCATCAAATCAACAGCCAATGAGAAGAAAGGGGCGGGGCATGTCAGACACTAGAGAGCATTTGATAGGTCAGAAGCTATGAGTTGACAGCAAAAAATAATCATTGATCCATTTAGGCAGAAGTGACAAACTGCACTGCAAGCGTTAGGTGTTTATATCAGTTTTATATTTTCCAAAGGTGGCGCAGTGGGTAGCACGATTGCCTCACAGCAAGAAGGTCGCTGGTTCGAGCCTCAGCTGGGTCAGTTGGCATTTCTGTGTAGAGTTTGCAAGTCCAAAGACATGCAGTACAGGTGAATTGGGTGTGCTAAAATTGTCCGTAGTGTATGTGTGTGTTAATGAGTGTGTATGGGTGTTTCCCAGTACTGGGTTGCAGCTGGAAGGGCATCCGCTGCGTAAAATGTATGCTGGATATGCAACCTCAGATTAATAAAGGGACTAAGCCGAAAGGAAAAGAATGAATACATTTTTTAAACGCAAAATTTGGAGCACACTATTGTCAGGATTCTGCCACTTGGGTCTTGTAAACTGTTGTTTTAATGGTGGAGTCCAGACACAAGTCCTGTCTTGTCTTGTATATTTGGTTCAGCTCGAGTTTTCTCCAGATGAGCACTCATACCTATTATTGTCTGTGTCTTCATCCTTGTGTAAGCGCGGTCCATATGGGCTTGGGATGCATGCTCTTGTCCTTGTGTTTGTTGTTTGTTCGCGGCGTGCTGTTTCACTCTCAGCGATTCTGTTTCGTTTGCCGCTGGGATTAGAACATGCATGCCGCATGTATGAGTGCACAGTAGGCGTTTTATTGATCGTGTACTCGTATCTTCTGCTGGTGTTGTGGCTTAGTGTTTACATTGTAGCCACGTGCTTTAGTGTTGTTTCATGTGAACTCACGGTTCACTCATTGACTGTGTGTTTAGTCCTGTTTCACATGAGCACATGGCTTGTTTCTTTGTACCCTGTGCTCCCTTGTCTATCGTCTAGTCTCTCCCGTCTTGTTAGTTCCCATAATCTCCCATTATTAGTATATTGTTAACATGTTTGTTTCTTAATTTGTTCTCCTTATAGCTCCCTCTTGTCTGCTGTCCTGTGCCTGTTTGTCTTTGATTATCACCTTGTTTTATCATGTCAAGCCCTGCTCTTCCCTGCCAGCCCAGTCTAGTGTGTTTTTGTCTTTTTGTTAATGTTTTCCCTCTCTGGTTTGTTTTTGTTATCTTTTATTTTAGTTTATTATTAATCAAACTTATTTAGTTCTGCAATTGAGTCCTTGCTTCTTTCCCTAACCTCAGCAATGACAGCTAGCTTATAGATATCCTGAAAACGAAGAGTCTGATACTAACTTCTAAACATTTTTATTTTAATTTCACGGGACCTTTAAAGACTCCTGCCCCTCCGACAGCTCCTTCAGCCTGACCCTCAGAGAAAGCACAGATGATGATGAAGGAGCAGATGAAGATGAAGAGCAGAACAGAAGAAAATCTCATCCGTTCTCCCGCTGGAGACACACCGAGAGCCGCAGCACAGACGATACCGCCAGAGGCTTTAAACACAAGTATGCAGCATTTTTACATTATAGAGCTAACATTACACATACTGCACTGCAAAACAAGACTAAACATCTAAACTTTCTTAACTCGAGAAGCATTTGATTTGTTTTCTGAGCAAAAATTAGTCAAAATCAAGTGAATTTTTTCTTAAAGAGCCCCTATTATGCATTATGAAAGGTCATATTTTGGTTTTGGGGGTCTCCAACAACAGGCTGATCTGCATGCAAGGTCAAAAAAACACTTTCATTGTCTTATAATAAGCATTTATTTTTACCTAATTATCTCAACAACTCTCATATGATTTGTTCAGCGATTCATTTATTCCCAAACCCCTCCTTAGCGTGAGGTTAATCTCCTCTTATTGGTCCAGTGACCAAGTCTGTTGTGATTGGTCGACTAAGTTCAGCATGAAACAGAGAGAGAAACTCCCACCACTGCTTATCAACAGTGTTGAAGTAGTCAGTGTTGCCACATTGGGTGGTTTCCCGCTCAATTGGGCAGTTTTGAATCCTATTGTGCGGGTAAAAAATGGCATAGGCGGGTAGTGTATATTTGGGTGGTTTTGTAAAGGCATGCCCCACGATCTCCCCTACCCCCTCCACTTTTCATGAATATTAGGGCCGTCCAACCATCCCTCCCACACACACACTTTTCGGAAAAATTGTGACGGTCAACACACACACCCCCAGATTATTTTGTTGGTTTTAAGGAAAAGCTCACTTAATTTTGACCTACAACCCCAAATTACTAAAAGTTGCGAGAGTATGAAAAACGCAAATAAAAAGAAAGTAGGAATTTCTAAATTTACTTTGACTTTCATTTCATTGCAGACAATACGAAAAACATTATTTAATGTGTATTTTTTTGTTTGTTTGTCTTTTCAAAATAAACACGTCCAATTTTTGTTCTTGCGACACATTAAAAAAATTAGTTGGGGCAGTAAAGCATTTACCACTTTGTAATGTTTTCATTCCTTTTCACAGCACTTAAAAGACGTTCAGGGACTGAAGATACTGAGTGATGAACTGTTTCAGGTGTCATTTTGTGCCATTTCACCCTGCAAACAAGTCATAAAGTCTTCATTGTAACATTTTGCGCTTTAAAATGCACCACAGATTCTCTATTGGAGACAGGTCGGGACTGCAGGCAGGCCAGTCCAGTACCTGTATCCTCTTCCCCCGCAGCCAGGACTTCGTAACGTGTGCAGAATGTGGTTTTGCATTGTCTTGTTGAAATGTAGATGGGCGTCCCTGGAAAAGAAAGCAGCATATCGTGCTCCAAAATCTCAAATGAAAATGAAGTTGATCAGACAAAACATTAAATATTTTGTGTTCATATTGTCTGCAATGAAATCCAAGTCAAAGTAAAAAAAAAAATGACACACTGTCCCAACTTTTTCTGATTTGGGGTTGCATTTTTTCCACAGCGCAGACGATACCGCCAGACGCTTTAAACACAAGAGACCGAGAGCGAGGAAAGCTGAGCGGAGAAGACGAAACGATGATGAAACCCGGCGATTAAACACACTGCGCTTCAGCTTCGTCCTGCGGCCCGTCTTTAATAACTCCATTCAGTTCCTGCACTGCCGGCTGCGTGTGTGTGATGCGAACGAGGGGCCATCAGGGGCCGCAAAACACACCTGTGCTGACGGACAGCCAATACCTGCTCTCACACACATAAGGGCTTCACAAAAGGTACTTATAATTGCTTAAAAGTAAACTGTAGTAATTGCAAAAATCACTTTTATAAGGTGGTTAAACACAGTTGTGTGGGAGCAGTGTGTAAATATATCCTGCCTCTAATGGTAAACATTTATGTATACATTTTTTTATAATCAGACTTGATTAAAAAAGTCTGCAGAAACACTTTGATTGACATTTTCCCTTTTCAGAGGGAAAAACCCCGCCCATTAGTGACATCGTCTTTCACTCATTAGCATATAAACAACCCTGAGTGAGCTATCTGGCAAGGTTTGGTGGGAGCACTTTTAGCTTAGCTTAGCATAGATCATTGAATCGGATTAGAGCATTAGCATCTTGCTCAAAAATGACCAAACATTTTCCTGTTTAAAGCTTATCACTTCTGTAGCTACATCATGTATTAAGACAGACAAAACAAAGTTCTGTTGCTATTTCCTAGGCCGATATGGCGAGGAACTGTACTCTTATTCCAGTAAGAGTAGCCAACTAACCAATATTGAAACTACACTTTCGAAAATTAGCTCCAATGACATTTACTGCTTAAATCCCTCTGGAATCATGAGCGTTGAACTGCTTATTCATGTTTTTGTGCTCGTTACAGTGTAAGGACAGAAATCTCTCTCGGCCAGTGTTGGTCACATATCCTGCTGGCTTTCTGGCGCCCCCTGCTGGTGAGTAAGCATTACTGCAGAAGTATGCACAGGCACATCAGTGTTCAAAATACCTTGAACTGTGTTTGTGTGTGTGTGTGTTCATAGGTAAGCTTGCTCAAACGCCTGCTGAGATGTCGGGACAGGCTCCGTCGCCCACAGGTGCGTCTTCCGTTGTTTAATATAATCTTTTTTTTTGGAGGGGGGGGTCATAATAGATTCTGCAAGTCATATATTATGCATTTCATTTGACTGTACAACTATTTACCAATATCTACAAATGAAAGTACCGTGATCTTCAACCAGTTTGCAATATCCAGATGTATACCATACTTAGAAAAATGTGTTTCTCTTTGGTTTTATTATAGTATAAAAGGTACACTTTTGTGCATTTGTGTATGTGTGTGTGTGTGTGCTTGTTTATGTGGTTTATGAGGACACATTTGTATAATGACATGGGTGGGACCTAGGAATTACAACGTTGATGTGGTTTATGAGGACATGCCTTGTCCCATTGTAATTTAAAACTGTTCAAAATCATGCCTAACAGGGTTTTTTCACATGTTAGTGTTGGGTTTAGGAGTAGAGGTGGAGTAAGGCAGCTAGCTCTCTGTAACTCCCACATGGTCGCCCACTGAAGCCAAGTAGAGCTGCGCCCGGTCAGGTTGCTGTTGGAAGTGGTGTTAGTGAGGCCAGCAGGGGGAGCTCAACCTGCAGTCTGTGTGGGTCCTAACGCCCCAGTATACTGAGGGGACTCTATACTGCTCAGTGACCGTCGTCTTTTAGATGACACATTAAACAGGACCTGACTCTCTGTGGCATTAAAAATCCCTGGAGAGTAGGGGTTTAACCCCGGCATCCTAGCCAAATTTGACCACTGGCCTCTGTCCATCATGGCCTCCTAACTATCACCTTATCTTAATTGGCTGATGTGTGGTGTACGGTGCAAAATTGCTGCCTATGCATCATCCATGTGGATGCTGAACACTGGTGGTGGATTAGGAGATTCCCCCCAGTGTGTAAAGCGCTTTGAGTGTGCAGAAAAGCGCTATATAAATGTAAGTAATTATTATTATTTTTATTATTAAGCCTATATAATATGCTGTTATTACAGTATAAAATACATTACGCCTATGGAGAGTCCTCTAAAATCACAAAAAACACCCTGTGTGTACTTTGTAGTTCTTACATTCTAGGGACCAAATGTCCCCACAAGTATAGCAGTACCAGTCAATTTTGACCTTATGAAGACATTTTTGTAGCCCCTATAAAGAAAACAGCTCGTAAAACAGAAAGAATGTAAAAACACATATTGTTTGCTGTGAGGGTTGGTTTAGGTGCAGAGGTATAGAATATACAGTCTGTATACAGTAAAAAAATCATTATGTCTATGGGACGTCCCTGTAAAGATAGCTGCACAAGTGTGTGTGCGTTGATTACCATGTTATGTATAATCACAGTTCAGGGCTTAATTTGTGCTGGAACAAGCCGCCTCTGAAATCTGATCCGGCACCTCATTTTACCTCACACGCACCCCCAACCAAACCCCCCTCCCCAGGTTTTTACTTTCTTCTCGACCATGATGGATTAATTGTTTACAAGTACATTTACTCAAATCAACATAAATTAGCAGTACAGTTGCAATCAGAATTATTCAACCCCCCTGATTTATTAGCCCCCCTGTTTATTTTTTCCCCCAATTTCTGTTTAACAGAGAGATTTTTTCAACACATTTCTAATCATAATAGTTTTAATAACTCATCTCTAATAACTGATTTATTTTATCTTTGTCATGATGACAGTAAATAATATTAG
Organism: Danio tinwini; assembly: GCA_903798205.1. NCBI lineage: Eukaryota > Metazoa > Chordata > Actinopteri > Cypriniformes > Danionidae > Danio > Danio tinwini. The sequence continues at coordinate 1,361,283 of CAIGQZ010032780.1, forward strand.
ACTAGATATTCTTCAAGACACTTCTATACAGCTTAAAGTGACATTTAAAGGCTTAACTAGGTTAATTAGGTTAACTAGGCAGGTTAGGGTAATTAGGCAAGTTATTGTATAATGATGGTTTGTTCTGTAGACTATGGAAAAAATAAATAGCTTAAAGGGGTTAATAGTTTTGACCTTAAAATGGGTTTTAAAAATTAAAAACTGCTTTTATTCTAGCCAAAATAAAACAAATAAGACTTTCTCCAGAAGAAAAAATATTATCAGACATACTGTGAAAATTTCCTTGCTCTGTTAAACATCATTTGGGGAATATTAAAAAAAGAAGGTTCAATAATTCTGATTGCAACTGTATGTGGATGCCATGACCAGACTAAGTTAGATTAGCAGTTTTTATTTACCATGGGAAACACAGTAATCATGTTTTATTAATAGTAAAGCCATGGTTGGTTTTTGTAATCACTACAGTAACCATGTGTTGATGTTTTTTTTGGTTTGTTTTGGGGGTTTTTTTTGTAGTAAAACCATTGTTATTTTTCATAAGGAATATTTGTCGTGAAGAGCCTTACGCATTCACATTAACCCTTTAATGCATATATGGTGTTAAAGTGACCCGACTGACTTCTAGATCTTTTGCAATTAATTAATTTCTTCACTTGGTATGAAATTACATAAGAAATGTAGGTGGGTCATTTTAGACTCATGTTGTGCATTGGCATCAAAGGGTTAAAAACTTCAGTTTGTTGTGTCACGCTGATCTGAGAGCTGTGTTTGCTTGTGTTCAGGCGCAGTGGAGGGCTCTGTGCTGCTAGTGGTGTTCGCTGCGTTTCTGATGGGTTTGTGTCTGATGGGGGCGCTGTGGTGCATCTACACACACACCGGTAAAACACACAAAATCAACACTATGTGCAACACAGACTCATTGATAGTTTTCATTCTCGTGACCTGTGCGGAGACTAAAAAACGATGAGCCGTAATGCCGGCTACACTGGAATCTCTAAAGAAATGCAGCACAATCTGCTTGTATTTGTTTCGAGCTATGAATATTTATATCACATATCAACAGAATAATTAATTTGAGATATGATCACAAACTGTACATTGTGGGCACTCTATATTAATCCATATCCGGCTGTTTATCAGTCATTTAAAACCCTCATGTCTCTGTCTGAGCTACAATTCAGTTACGTTTACATTTATCTTGTGGATATTCCTCAGCGATTTAGTCATTGGTGAAAACATTATAAAGCGCAAGTGTCTGGTTTTATATTTGGTAGAGAAAATCAATTCGTTCACTTCTGCTGTTTATTTTTGGACTTTGCATTTCAGCTTGTACTTTAATTGCACTTAACCAACGAATTAGATGGAAACTGCATAAAAAGCACACAAACGCAGCCAGTTAAATTGTTATGGGTCGCATAAATTGTTATTGGTCAATGATGCTAACATTCGGCACATATCTACAAATTTATCTTTTCTGGCTGATCCTTCTCTAAAAGAATTCTATAGAAACACCGCACAAGTGTTTCTCTAGTCGGTTAGTAACGTTATACACTTACCGGCCACTTTATTAGGTACACTAGTACCGGGTTGGCCCGCCTTTTGCCTTCAGAACTGCCTTAATCCTTCGTGGCATAGATTCAACAAGGTACTGGAAATATTCCTCAGAGATTTTACTCCATATTGACATGATAGCGTCACGCAGTTGCTGCAGATTTGTCGGCTGCACATCCATGATGTGAATCTCCCATTCCACCACATCCCAAAGGTGCTCTATTGGGTTGAGCTCTGGTGACTGTGGAGGCCATTTGAGTACAGTTAACTCATTGTCTTGTTCAAGACACCAGTCTGAGATGATTTGTGCTTTATGATATGTGTTATCCTGCTGGAAGTAGCCATCAGAACATGGGTACCCTGTGGTCATAAAGGGATGGACATGGTCAGCAACAATACTCAGGTAGGCTGTGGCGTTGACACAATGCTCAATTGGTATTAATGGGGTCCAAAGTGTGCCAAGAAAATATCCCCCACACCATTACACCACCACCACCAGCCTGAACCGTTGATACAAGGCAGGATGAATCCATGCTTTCATGTTGTTGACGCCAAATTCTGACCCGACCATCTGAATGTGACAGCAGAAATGGAGACTCATCAGACCAGGCAACGTTTCTCCAATCTTCTATTGTCCAGTTTTGGTGAGCCTGTGTGAATTGTAGCCTCAGTTTCCTGTTCTTAGCTGACAGGAGCAGCACCCGGTGTGGTCTTCTGCTGCTGTAGCCCATCTGCCTCAAGGTTGGACATGTTGTGTGTTCAGAGATGCTCTTCTGCAGACCTCGGTTGTAACGAGTGGTTATTTGAGTTACTGTTGCTTTTCTATCAGCTGGAACCAGTCTGGCCATTCTCCTCTGACCTCTGGCATCAACAAGGCATTTGCGCCCACAGCACTGCTGCTCACTGGATATTTCCTCTTTTTTCAGACCATTCTCTGTAAACCCTAGAGATGGTTGTGCATGAAAATCCCAGCGGATCAGCAGTTTCTGAAATACTCAGATCAGCCCGCCTGGCACCAACAACAATGCCACTTTCAAAGTCACTTAAATGCCCTTTCTTCCCCATTCTGATGCTCGGTTTGAACTGCAGCAGATCATCTTGACCATGTCTACATGCCTAAATGCATTGAATTGCTGCCATGTGATTGGCTGAATAGAAATTTGCATTAAGGAGCAGTTGAACAGGTGTACCTAAAAAAGTGGCCAGTAAGTGTATCTTATTGCACATCAATTATCTGACTTTTAAAGCTAAAAAGGAGAGTAATCACTTGAGTTTTTTTTTTTTTGCCCGTCCGGAGGGTACGTACCCCTAATGATGTGATGACACGTGAAAACTATCAATAGGAGATATGTTTCCCAGGGATATATTTTTGAGAAATGGTAAATATGTACCTGGGGCTACGTCTGCTTAAGTTTTTTTTTCACAAATCCACTAGAGGGCGTCGTGTACATTTTTGACAATCTAAAATGCGTTACTGGGGCATGTTTTCTTATATGTGTACTTGTAAATCCACCAGAGGGCGCTGTGGACATTTCTGTCAATTTCAACATTCTTCTCGAGTGCGTCCATAATATATCAGCTTGATATCGACTGACATGCACACCCCTTCCCTAAACCCTACCCATAGTGTTTTCAGAAGCAAACAGAAAGTGAAAAGCAGCTGTGTGCTTTTACCACGATTTCACACTGCTTTTTTTTGTTTTATCTTGTTTGTAGAGCCGTTTTTCGCCATACTCGAACCCCAGTCTGCTCTATGCCCCAAGTCTGACATCATACAAGGCGAGCTACCCAGCAAACTGATCTTGCCAGAAAAATTAGTTCTGTTTAATGAAAATGAAATGACAGAAGGTGAAAGCACTAAACTACTGAAGTGTATTTAAGACTTTATATAAAAGTTTTTTTTGGTGCTGTCACCTTAAAGACGCCTCTCATATGGAGAATGAAGCCACATGCATTGCTCAGGTGTGAGCTTCTCACAGACTTCAACACAGTGTAATAATCTTGATGGTTCTGTGAGTCTCGTCTATCAAATCTGAACTTTATTTTGTATTCTATATTGGATTCACATCAGGTGATTGGCTGGGCTATTCTACAGCTTGATTTTCTTTCTCTGAAAGCATTTGAGAGTTTCATTGGCTGTACTTTGGATCATTTGCTTGCTGAAGTGTCCACCCTGGTTTCATCTTCATCCTCCTGCTAATGTAGATGTTGGACTGAAGCAGCTGATATTCATTTACACTGAGGAAGGGCAGAGGGTTGCTGAAGAACTACTGAGAGATTTCAGCTGCTGTCTGGGCTTTCACTGCTGGACTACACCTACCTTTCTTCATGTGTTCAATACTTTTCCCCCGTGTCATTTCATTTCATTACACAGAACTTCATTTGTAAACTAATTAGATTAGTTTTCTTTGCATACCGGGAGTGCAGAATTATTGGGCAAGTTGTATTTTTGAGGATTAATTTTATTATTGAACAACAACCATGTTCTCAATGAACCCAAAAAAACTCATTAATATCAAAGCTGAATATTTTTGGAAGTAGTTTTTAGTTTGTTTTTAGTTTTAGCTATTTTAGGAGGATCTCTGTGTGTGCAGGAGCCTTTCTTACCTTGGCCATGTCTCTGAGTATTGCACACCTTGTGCTTTTGGGCACTTCAGTGATGTTGCAGCTCTGAAATATGGCAAAACTGGTGGCAAGTGGCATCTTGGCAGCTGCAC
>CAIGQZ010032780.1:1365950-1399406 GCA_903798205.1 Danio tinwini
TTATATAGTTATAGGTTAATTACATTTAAATGTTTTCAGAGCACTACATGTTTTCACAGCATTTTTGTTTTGTGATTGTTCTAAAAGATTTACATATACTTTGAAGTCATTCACAAAATGGGTAAAGTTTGGTTTACTTTGAGCCCACTTTTTCTTATGTATTTGGTATTTTCCTAACAGCATAAACAAATAAAAAAATAGATTGTCCTTTACAGTTCAAGTTCTCATTATCACAATAAAACAGCACATCAAATAAACCAATTTCTGTCTTATACTCCATTCTTTTGTTAATAAACAATTCCAAATCTTTCCAAAATATTCTTGAGTAAATACAATGGAAAAAAAGATGCAAAATTGTTTCTTTTTCTTGACCACAAAATTCACACATATATGAAATATTAAGTTTAAATCTTTCCAAAACATGTTTAGCAGGGTAAAATCTATGTATTTTGTATGACACCTCTTTAATTTTGTTATTTAAGCAGAACTTATTTGTCAACTTCCAAGCTATAACCCAAGAAATATTATCAAATAATGAAAGCCAAAAATATCTTGCTGTAGGTAGAGACAACGAACAGAGAGCATTCTTTATAATCTTATTGTTACATTGTTGTTTTAAAACATTAATATTTTCAATGAAAAGGTTTTCACGAGGATTACCTATGCTGATCCCTTCTGAAACTGTTTTTTAAACGCAAGACCACACATCCTTTGAGAGAATTCGCTATTGTGGATGCAATTCCAGTTTAACTGGTAATTTACATTTTTTAATAAATGCAGTATAAGATAACAAATATCCATGAGGGTTAATTAACTGCCTCACTAACAGAATACCATTATTGAACCAATTCTGATAAAATAAAGATTTGTTTTTAAATAAAACATTCTTGTTATTCCATTTGAAATAATTGTGGGGTGAAAATTGTGTTTAATTACCAATTTCCATGATAGAAGAGCTTGTCTATGAAAACTGGCCAATTTAACTGGAATTTTGTCAACAGAAAAATGACATTTTAACAAAAAGTCTATGCCGCCCAGAGTATTAAATAAATAATTAGGAAATGCATTGAAATAATCATCTCATTTCTTCATAAATTCAATCAACCATTTAATTTTAAAAGTGTCATTTAGAGTATTATAATCTAAAACCTCCAGTCCGCCTTGCTCTTTGGGATTACAAATAACCTCTTAAAATAATGTGGTTTATTTCTCCAAATAAAGTTATAGAGAATCTTATCCAGATCTTTACTAACATTGGGAGGCACATCTAACGATAATGATGTATATACGGATCTAGATATTCCTTCTGCCTTTGATAACAATACTCTTCCAAATATTGAGATGTCCCTCACTAACCACATATTAAATTTATTTCTAGTTTTCTCAATAATTGGCTCAAAATTTTATTGACTACTTAGTTTTTCATTTTTACAAATTATTACACCCAAATATGTTAATTTCAATGCAATCTCACGGCAATTCGTAACTTTTTGATTTAGTGGCTAATTCGTATGATCTAATTCGTACAAATTAGTACGATTTGCTCATCACCCAATGACGGTTGGGGTTAGGGGTGGGGTTAGGTGCCACGCCTACTTTTTAAAATCGCACATTTTCGTACGACTGAACTCGTACAAATTCGTACGAATTAGCCACTAAACTGCCAAAACGTAAAATACTTACGTTTCCTCGTGAGATCAGGCTGGTTAATTTATGTTTAACAGGAATATGTTCTGTTTGTATAAAGGAACATTCTTTAAGGGGAAATAATACAGATTTATCTAGATTCATTCTAAGGCCTGAAACATTCTCTCTCTCTCTCTCTCTCTCTCTCTCTCTCTCTCTCTCTCTCTCTCTCTCTCTCTCTGAAATAAAATAAATCTATCTTAAAGACCACCGATTACCATATTATATCAAGACGACCAATCTATGTTCCATTGCCTTCTTCAGGACGAATCTCTTTACCGTTGACGAAAGCTCTCTCTCCAATGAAGTATTCAATTCAATTCATCTTCATTTGTAGAGCGCTTATACAATGTAGATTGTGTCAAAGCAGCTTCACATAGAAGAATAAAGTGAATGTAAACAGTGTGAGTCCAGTTTTCAGTGTTTGAGTTCAGTTCAGTTTAGCTCAGTTCAGTGTGGTTTAATAATCACTACTGAGAGTCCAAACACTGAAGAGCAATTCCATAGATGTGCAGCTCTACAGATCCCGAACCATGCAAGCCAGTGGCGACAGAGGCGAGGAAAAAACTTCACCAATTGGCGAAAGTGAAGATTAAAAAAAAAAAATGAGAGAAACCAGGCTCAGTTGGGCACGACCATTTCTCCTATGGCCAAACGTCTTGTGTAGAACTGCAGTCTAGGCACCGGAAGCTGGACCTCAGCGAAGACTCGTCTGTCCTTGAAGCGTCACAGGAATCAGTCTCATGCTCTCCACTCTTCCATGACCACCACAGCAGCTGCTCAGGATACGGCCTGGTCCAGGATTATGAAAACCTTGGGATCATGTCATCGCTGGTCTTGGATCTCATCAGTGGCGCTGCATAGTCTGAGGGCCTCGGGATGAGTATACCCCCAGGTGGAAATACAGAATAAGGAGAATAATTATGCATTCTTGCCTTCCTTCCTTGCTCTCTCAACAAACGGCCAAAGACGACTCCCTGCCTCTAAGTCAAAAGCTGTCAGGTCCTCCTTAAACCGCATCCTCTTGGTGGTCAGATACTCGTTGTTTTTTTAGCTTTTCCAGACCAAATCTCTGGCTGTACGCGAAATGAATCGTATCATCACCGCTCTTGAATTCACTCTTCTTCCGTCGTCCGAAGTTTTAAGTCTTCCCAGCCATTGCATTACATCCAAACCGTCTGCTATCACCTGTTTGTCTGTTTCTGAGACCACCACTTTGCATACATCCATGACTCTCATTTTTTACATTTTCGTTACTTTGTTCTGGCAGTCCATACAAACGCAGGCACCATCTGTGGCTGTACCGCTCCTGGTCATGAATGTTCACGTTCATTTCCTTTACCTTTTTTTCCAAGAGTTTATTCACACTTTTTAGCAGTTCATTTTTTTTTCTGCAAAACCATTACATCATCATGCACAAAAGTAAGGGATTTACCCAAAGCTTCAATCCCAGCTAACAAACTTAGGTTGTGAGAACGTTCTCGTAACGTTATCTGTAACGTTCCAAGAATGTTGAAATGTCCAGTTTGCTTAATGTTGCTAGAACTTTTTTTATGGTTAGCATAACGTTCTTACAATGTTTTTAAAACCTACATTTTTACCAAAATATAATGTTCTAAGAACGTTTGTTTGGAACGTTCCAATAACAATAAAATGTCCAGTTTGCTTAATGTTGCTAAAACGTTTTTTTGTATGGTTAGCGTAACGTTCTTACAATGTTTTCAAAACCTTAATTTCCACCAAAATATAACATTCTAAGAACGTTGAAATGTCCAGTTTGCTTAATGTTGCTAGAACATTTTTTTATGGTTAGCATAACGTTCTTACAACGTTTTCAAAACCTAAATTTCTACCAAAATATAACATTCTAAGAATGTTTGAAATGTCCAGTTTGCTTAATTTTTCTTAGAACATTTTTTTTATGGTTAGCATAACGTTCTTACAACGTTTTTAAAACCAAAATTTCCACCAAAATATAACATTCTAATAGCGTTGAAATGTCCAGTTTGCTTAATGTTGCTAGAACTTTTTTTATGGTTAGCATAACGTTATTACAACGTTTTCAAAACCTAAATTTCCACCAAAATATAAAATTCTAAGAACGTTTGAAATGTCCAGTTTGCTTACTGTTGTTAGAATGTTTTTTTTATGGTTACCATAACCTTCTTACAACGTTTTTTAAAACCTAAATTTCTACCAAAATATAACATTCTAAGAACGTTGAAATGTCCAGTTTGCTTAATGTTGGTAGAACGTATTTTTATGGTTAGCGTAACATTCTTACAACGTTTTCAAAACTTAAATTTCCACCAAAATATAACATTCCAAGAACGTTGAAATGTCCAGTTTGCTTAATGTTGCTAGAACGTTTTTTTTAATGGTTTTTAATGTTTTTTATAACGTTCTTACAACGTTTTTAAAATCTAAATTTTCACCAAAATATGTTTTAAAAATGTTTTTTTATCAACATTGTGACAACGTTCATTAGGTACAAATAATGTCCTGAAGACGTTCCAAAAACTTTGTTCTAAGAATTCTTTTAACAATGTTATAAGAACGTTATGAGAACATTCTAAAAATGTTTCATTGATAAGATTGTGTGCTAACATTTCCACAACTTTTGAAGAACGTTAGTGAATGTTCTGGGAACGTTCCCTGTTAGCTGGGATGTTGGATCTTTTCAAGCTGGTCAGATAGCTCATTGATCTTCTCAGAGAGAATTCAAATTATATTCTCCTGTACTTCACCAAGAGAAAGTTCACTTTGATTGCCAGATGAGACAGTGGCATTTTTTGGTCTTTTGGAAGGTTGATTTTTACTTGGTGTGTTTGGACAAGAATCACAACTCCCTCCGTTTTTACACTTTACATGCATATTAGTGAGTTTCGTTAAAACGTTTCTTCTCATGCGTAGCGTCAATATCCATCTCTGCACCAAGATCTTCAGACATCTTTACAACCGTGCAATTGAACTATGACCTAATTATATTGTTTTCCTGGCAACTTCAATGTCGACAGTCATTCAGATATGCCAATCATTCACAACCTGCCGATAATCGTCAGTAACTTTGTGAGATTATTTTGGATTATTTGTGAGAATTACCCGATTTTTCCTCAGCTTACGAAAACACTACTTTCCACAGCGCCATCTTGGCTCCTCCCCAGCCGATTGCTGACTAATTTCATTGGCTGATGCTGCTATGACGATCGCGTCAGCCCCAACTTCAGACACGCCCTCTGTCAAGTGTTGACGCTGAAGCCCCGTGTGAATGGGGTGTTACAGATTGTACCAATCACCTGAGAACCAGGGGAAGGTGTTGAAATTCCGGGAGTTTTCCGGGAGAAATGACAAACCGGGAGGTGGGTCTGAAATACGGGAGACTCCCGGGAAAAACGACAGTGTTGGCAGGTATGATGTTACGTGAGATCTGCTTTCTTTATGTCTGTTTTATGCTGACAGGCACGTGGAAATGGTGGGCGGGAGGACTAGCCTTAAAGGCGCAGTACACAAAAACTGCAAAAATCTGTTGAGAGCTATAAAACACAAACTAGTGAAAGCTCTAATCAATAATCTGATGGGTGTTTTGAGCTGAAACGTTACAGACACATTCTGGGGACACAAAAGACATATTCAATCTGGAAACAGGGGTAACCTACAGTAGGTGCCCTTTAATTCTTAAAGGGATAGTTCACCCAAAACATGAAAAATTCATCAGCATTTACATACACTCAAAATTTCTTTCTTCTGTTGAACTCAAAACTAGATATTCTGAAGAATGCTGGAAAGATTTACTTCCATAGTAGAGACAATAAAAAATACTTTGGAAGTCAATTTCCAGGATCATCATCTTTTTTTAACAGAAGAAACAGATATGGAGTAAATAAATGATGACTGAATTTCATTTTTGGGTGAACCATCCCTTTAAACTTGATAAATTAAGAAACAAAAAGGGGTATTTTAGAGTTCAGTATGTTCTTCTAAATCTGTTGTGTTACAGTGTTGTTATTATTAAAGGTCAGATCATAGACAACAGAACTAGTCATGCTTGTTTTTGATGCTTTTCCGAAACGTTGGTTTTTAATCAAGTGTGAATCAAACAGCTGGATTCAGAATCAGATTTCAGAATTAAACCAGATTGGTTCACTGATCGAGAATGAATTATAGTATGGAGCTTAAAATATGCCAAAATAATCTGAATTTCAATTGTGTTCATTTGGATTATTAGCAGTTGTAATTTATTAAAACTAAATAGTATATACTATTAAAACTTGTATTGAATTTGAATATTCTAACTTGAATATTGACCATCTGAAATTTAAGCAACTCAGGCTCATTGCGGGGTCATCATTGCCAGGTCTACATCTCTAAGAGCGAAATACGTACCCAGAGGTTCGTCTGCTCGCAGTTTTTGTTTTTGCAAATCCACCACCGGTCGCTGTGTACACTTTTGATGATCCCAAATTCCTCTTGTGCATCCTCTTCTTACTCAAATCCACCAGAGGGCGCAATATACACTTCAGCCGACCAGGGGTGTGTTTCTGAAAACCTTTTGTTAGCCAACTTAGATCGCAAGTTGCATCGTTACAAACATAGTTAGTTGATTTGGCGTTTCCCAAATCCGCCGTTTCAACGAACATTCACAAACTGCGTCGCAAACGTCCATGCTTGCAACTACACCTCTGGAGCTGTCGTTAACATAGTTACTGTCTGTGTTCTTTTCCCAGTTATCCCCCCTATGCCCTATTATTTAGAACATTCTAACATTTAAACTTGGAATGATTTTTTTTAAAAGCATTAAAGTCATCACCCTTAGGTGTAATTTGCCTTCAAAGTATTTTTACAGTTCAGTTTAAGCGATCTTCATGTTTACAATTGCGCTCCCTTCGCAGTGCACTTTGATGTCATTTTGAACACAGCCGTGGCTCATGGCGAAAGCTATAGTTGAGGTATTATTTAAAAGCGGAATTTATGTTACGTCTCCAAAGCTTGTGAAAATAAAAAAACACAGCATACGTTAATGCTTTTAATTTATAGTAGATTATTTTTTAAGTATCTGTACTGTATTTGAGATGGGCCTGTTGGTTAGCACATTTCTGCAGTGGTTAACGTGTGTCAAATTGTAAAAGTAGGCTTTTAAAAAATAAATAAATAAACAATATCCTACTTAATAATAATAATAAATATTAAACTAATTTCGAGAGGAGCGTGCGCTCATGATTGACTCAGCTGGCTCTTATTAACTAATCACGATCCTCCAATCAAAGGATCCCAAGTTCCTATAAATTCAGCGTCTTCTCATTCCTACAAATATCTTCGTTTGGAAAAAAAAACCCTCCTACCCTTCTTCCTCCTTTTTATCCAGATGGGCGGCACGGTGGCCCAGTGTCTGGCGCTGTGGCCTCACAACGAGGATTCTATCGGCTCTGGCTCCTCGCTGGGCCATCTGATGTTCTGCGTGGGGTTTGCGTGTTCTCCCCTTGTCCAAATATGCTCTATTCATTCATTCATTTTCTTTTTGGCTTAATCCATTTATTAATCTTGGGTCGCCACGGCGGAATGAGCTGCCAACTTATCCAGCATATGTTTTACACAGCGGATGCCCTTCCAGCCGCAACCCATCTCTGAAAAACATCCATGCACACTCATCCACTACAGACAATTTGACCTACCCAATTTACCTGTAGCGCATGTGTTTGGACTGTGGGGGAAACTGGAGCACCCGGAGGAAACCCACGCGAACGCAGGGAGAACAAGCAAACTTCACACAGAAACACCAACTGACCCAGCTGAGGCTCGTACCAGAGACCTTCTTGCTGTGAGGTGACAGCACTACCTACTGCACCACTGCGTCTCCCCAAATATGCTCTATACCATAGATAAAATAAACCGAAGTCTCTCTTGCTATTTGTCTCGCTCTCAGGAAGTTCACCTTAGCCTCAGCTGTGTGGGGAGTTCTGAGATCATCCTGAGCTCAATCTCCCCTCGCCCCGCAAAGGGAGGGAGCCCTGGACTCGAGGATTCCCTGAGCTCAGGGCTCTTTCCCGGGACAGCACGCCAAACAAGCTTTATAAATTATGAGCTGAGTGTGAACTCTTGAATCATCATCATCATTAATATTATTATTAAAATAGTATTTTTTTTCATTTCCTAATTGTTACATATTGAGTAACCATTCTGACAATGTAGGTGTGTACTGTTGCTGTGTTGTATCCTCTATTATCTGTCTCTTTCTCTCTCTCTCCTCATGAGCGGAGATCAGGTGCAGCTGTGAGAGGGGCGGCGCCGATTATAAAAGCACGCTGTTGGCCGCTGCTCATCGTGTTCTCTTGCTGTTTCCCCTCGCTGTTGTGTGTGTGAGCAGATCGCTCTAAGTTCTCTGTGTGGCAGTGATATCGTTCTGTCTGAAACTAGTGGTGGGCAAAGCGAGGCTTCATGAAACACTGAAACAGTCGAAGCAAATGTGTCGAAGCTTCGAAACATTTCGAAAACCCACTCAACGGCGACACCTAGTGGTCATTTTTTATGTATTGCACTGGAACAGCATCAGCAAAGAACAGTTGAGCAAATTGAGGTATTAAACTCCACTTTGTAAATTGATCCTTCAAGTGGTTTAGTGGAGCAGTTAGGGTTCCTGACTACCATGTGGACATACTGGGTTTGAATCCAGGCTGAGACAGCTGTTTTGAAATGCTTTAATATCAGTTTGAATGGCTCTGTTCTTGTATCGTTTTGTTTCAACATTGGTCTGACATCAGAATAAACACTTTCTGAATAAATATGTCTTGTTTTGGTCATAAAACAGAGTTGTTGCTAGATCAGACACGGTTGTGGCCAGAAGTTAACAAGAATTATTTATATTATTTATTAAATTTCCTATTTATTGTATTTTATTTATGTCTACCCAAAACCTAAACCCAACCATCAGAGTACTGTAAAACATTAATTATTGTTTTACAGTGTTACAAAAACGATGCTGTATTGATGGCGTATCAGCAGCTGTATCCTATCTAGACTACACCATAAAACAGTAACATGATTAAAATACATAAAATCGTGATTTCAGAGTATTTGTAGAAGTTGGGATTCGAACCCAAAAGTAAATTGAAGCTCAGTTACAACATGCACACGCACGGTCCACTAGGCCATAACAGACAGAAGAATTGTCAGGCCCTGTCAGTCAAATGCACATTCGCCAGGTCTCGAAACGCTTCTGAACTGATCGATGCTTTGAATCGCTTTAGTCACATGACCAAGTGTTTCGAAACACTTTTGTCACGTGACCTGGGTGTCGGACCATGCTTCAGTGCAGTGTTTTGAAACACTTGCGCTTCAGGATCTCGACACTGTGTCGAAACGTCAGTTTCACGTCAGCCATCCCTATCGTTCTGTCTGAAACCCTTTTTCCAAAGTCATCTGGTGCGATACTCTGTTAAATACGGTAATAGGACGGTATTCTATGTTAGCTGTGGCTAAATGTTATCTACTGCTGAATAATTAAAGGGAATGTCTTTTCTTTTGTTACGTTTTCTCCTGTTTAATGGACAGTCAAGGAGGGTAGAATTGTTGTTTGATTTATGGAGCTTTTATTTTTGGTTTAGGTAAGGAATTTAATATCAGGTAGCGTATCTTGCTTTTATTTGTTGTTGTTTTGGCCTTTTGTTCCCTTTTGATATTGCAAATATTTATTTAATAAATCTGTTACCCTTTTTCGACAACTTGCCTGTGTGTGTGCGTGCTTGGGGTGCAGGAAAGGGGACTCCGGGTGACCTCTTTTACAGACGGTCATCCTCAACCTTATGTACGTAGAGCGGTGCGTCCGCTACATAACATAATTGGGGGCTCGTCCTAACTTTGTGTAAACTCATCTGCCGGTTGTTTGTCTGCGCGTCAAATTGGGTGAGTAATTTTTTTTTCTTTTTCCTTCGTGATTGTGATAATATTTGGGTGAGGGGGGGGGAGAAAAATGGAAGCTGAAGTGAAAGCTTTTATTGATTGTCCATCGTTAGAGCGATTGGATCGCTTTAGGAAAAAAGATTTACTGCAAGTGGCAGCTACGTAGCGCGATGCGTCCGCTACGTAACACTAATAAATAATAAATGTAAATTTCATTTCCTAATAAACATCCACATTATTTCTTTATTTGATTTATATATTGTAATATAGTTCGTTGTTGTGTGGAAGAAGAAGACAGGGTCGGCGATATAAGGTAAGTATTTTTATTTTTATTTTTAAAGTGTACACACACACAAGCTCTGGTGTCTGTGTGGGTGCTCTCTCCTCCTCTCTCTCCCGGCTGCTCCTTCTCCTTAAGAAGGGTGTCTCTCCGGCCCAATCACTAGAATAAACAGGTGTTATTTATTATTTCTGATTGGCCTGCTGATTAGCTGCCGGGCTCCGAGCATGCTCTCCCCCTTCATTATGTGTTCGATCATGCTTACCTCTCCACATATATGATGTTAGAATTCGTGTTAGCTTTTGTACGTGATTTTTATGTTTTAGAATAGAATGTTGCAGCACTGTGGCGCAGTAGGTAGTGCTGTCGCCTCACAGCAAGAATGTCGCTGGTTCGAGCCTCGGCTGGGTCAGTTGGCGTTTCTGTGTGAAGCTTGCATGTTCTCCCTGTGTTCGTGTGGGTTTCCTCTGGGTACACAGTCCAGACATGTGGTATAGGTGAATTGAGTAAGCTAATTGTCTGTAGTGTACGAGTGTGTATGTGATGTTTTACACAGCTGGAAGGGCATCTGCTGCGTAAAACGTATGCTGGATAAGTTAAAGTCCCTAAACCCAACCCAATTGTGTTTTCAAATGCAATCTAGAAAAGGCTGTGTGATTTCACCAGGTTTTCAGCCTGTTGTTTATTTTTATTCATTTTTTATTTTTGTTGTTTTACCGGAGCTATCAACTTATCAAAAACCTGTTGTTATCGCCGACTTGTGGCAAATGTGAAGTCACTTGACTATTGCAACTCTCTATAACAGGAGAGGGGTTTCTCCTGTTCAACCTTTATATGCTCCCTCTGAGCCGAATAATAAGAACCAAATCTCCTACCACAGCTATGCTGATGACACTCAGATCTACTTAGCCTTACTGCCTAATGACTACAGCCCTGTTGACACCCTCTGCCAATGCATTGATGAAATGAAGAGCTGGATGAGCCAAAACTTTCTTCAGTTAAACAAAGAGATAACTGAAGTCATTGTGTTTGGGAACTGAGATGAGGTTCTCAAGGTGAATGCGTACCTTGACTCTAAAGGTCAAACAACAACAAATAAGGTCAAGAATCTTGGTGTGACTCTGGAGTCAGATCTGAGTTTCAATAGTCAAAGCAGTTAGTAAATCAGCACACTATCATCTCAAACACATTGCAGGATTCAGATGCTTTGTTTCCAGTGAAGACTTAGAGAAACTTGTTGATGCTTTTATCAGCAGCAGGGTGGATTACTGTAACGGCCTCCTCACGGGCCTTCCCAAAAAGACAGTCAGACAGTTACAGCTCATCCAGAACGCTGCGGCCAGGATTCTGACCAGAACCAGGAAATCAGAGCACATTACACCTGTCCTCAGGTCTTTGCACTGGCTCCCAGTTACATTCAGAATAGATTTTAAAGTATTATTACTTGTCTATAAATCACTAAATGGTCTAGGACCTCAATACATTACAGATTTGCTCACTGAATACAAACCTAACAGATCACTCAGATCTCGAGGATCATATAAACTAGAAATTCCGAAGGTTCAGTTAAAGCAGAGTGAATCAGCCTTCAGCTACTAACAGCGCCCCCTACTGCTGGAATCAGCTTCCAGAAATGATCAGATGTGCTCCAACATTAGGCACATTCATATCCAGACTGAAAACACATCTGTTTAGCTGTGCCTTTACTGAATGAGCACTGTGCTACGTCCGACAGATCGCACTACTATGTTTTTCTCTTCTTTTTAATTATTTTACAACCTGTTTTAACATATTTTATCTGTTTTTTATTATCTGTTTTAATTCTTTTTCTTACACTTGTCTTTTTTATTCCTGTTTATGTAAAGCACTTTGAATTGCCACTGTGTATGAAATGTGCTATATAAATAAACTTGCCTTGCCTTGCCTATACATGGGTATAAGTCAAAATGCCCTGAATGGACTGCAATTAGTCCAAAATGCAGGGACAGGGACTCACAAGTATGACCACATATCCCCAGTTCTTTCCTCTCTGGGCTGGCTGCCTGTCAGGTCACGGATTAATTTTAAACTATTGTTTTTAGATCCTTAAATGATCTGGCACCACCTTACTAATCAGACCTTACACATGTATATAATCCTGGTAGCTCACTAAGGTCTTCTGATCAGTTTATTCTTTCTGTACCAAGGTCCCGCGGTGTAAGCAAAGTGGAGATCGGGCTTTTGCTGTTATCGACCCAAAACTCTGGAACGGGCTTCCACCCCATATGAGACACGCTCCACATTAACATTTAAGCCTTTTTAATGATGAGGGTGTTGTCTTATGTTTTAATTGTTATGTATGTGATGGACCTATTTTAATTAGTATTGATTGTGTTCAGCACTTTGGGCAACGTTGTGTTGTAAAAAATGTGCTATATAAATTAACTAACTAAGCCCGCACTCACATTACATTCGGGCCTGGGCACGCTTACATCATCGTTGATGCTCTGTTCAGTAAGCGCTCTCGCTCAGCACAGTGGAGATTTCTTTAGTTATATGGTTTCAGTGGTTTGATATGCGGTGACGCAGTCTAATATTTCCCTGAACAGATCAGCCACTTTTGACGCTCATAAACAATCATAAAGTCCTCGTGCTGCAGGAATTAGGATGTTTGCTGAAGCTGCAGCTGTCGTGCAGTGAGGCATTTGCGTCTTTAATAATCTACGACAGTTTGCGTTCATTGAACAGTACGAATGATTAATTAATCCATATCAAACAGTCCCTTAAAAGTCACGTCTCGCTTTCAGTTTCGGGCTTAGGCACGCTTGCACTCACACTGTAAGCGTACCTCCCCAGTGAATCGTGCTCAGGCCCACCTCTTCCAACCTGGCTAAGGCCACCCAAGTGAACCGTGCCTGAGCCTGATTCAGAGCACTCAAACGATCCGGGAAATGAGCCTGGGCACGGTTCGGATAGCATAGTGTGAGTACGGCCTAACTAACCTGCTTTCTGGAACAGTTCTTAGCCGGAATCGAACCCCATCATGTCGGTCAACTCCGCTCTGCATCTTAAGACCACCGATGTACACAGCGAGCCACTGGGCAAACTGGTAACAGCAGGAAAGCCGTCCACACAGAGTTTAGCAGTCAGCTGCTAGGGTGAAAAGGAACAGAAATTGTCGTCGGCAGCATACCGCCCCATAGCATTTGCAAAGGTGACATGCAGCCAGATTTGGCAACGTAATTCGCACTCTCCAGAAATGTACACCGGGGTACGTATCCACAATGAGCCTGTGTTGAATTTAAGACAACTGATTATTATTTTTTTTTTAAGTAAGATTTTTTTAGAATATTAAATGTGATGTTGCAAATGTCTTCATCTTTAATACTTGACACTGTATTTTTACAAACTGGATATCTGCAGTCTAGGAATTCAGAACAAAAAAAATGAAGTTTGAAAATGCGTCTATAAAAATAAGACCTCAAAATTCTGAATATTAAAGTTAAATACAAATGTAAAACATTTTTAAAAGGCATATAATAGTTTTATTAACTAGCAATTGTTGATCATTCATCTCATTTTCATCTGCTTTTCCGGGGCCGGCTTGTGGGCACAGCGATCTCAGGAGAGAACCCCAGATTTCCCTCTCCTCAGACGCTTCCTCCAGCTCCTCCAGGGGGATAACATTGCAGTTTAAGGACAAGATTTATACTATGGGAAACCAAAATGTACCTTTGGTTTTTAAAACCTGTAGATACAATATTGGACCTTCATCAAAGCTACAAATCTGATTCATGAAGGAGCCATTACAATGACAAGACACTTTGTACATTAACGGTGTCAAATGTGTTCCTTCAGGAACTATTTAAAGGCATTTTGCTTCATCCAAAATGGGTCAATTTATTTCAGTAAATATAAAACATCAAATCTATTTTTAAACAATGTTTTTGTGCAAATGCCCCTTTTCCATTTACAGTAAAGAATAAAAAATACTTTAACATAAATCAAAAGATCTATTTTTTGCTGAACGTTTCACAACACTTTTCACAGAAATGTTAGAAACACATTCTCCCATCTACAATAACACTTTTTTTTCCTCCAATATTCGCACAACACCTTTGTAATCACTTAAAAGTTAATTAACTTAATTTTAAAATAGAAATAGAATTATGCAAAAGTATTGTAATGAGATATGCACAATGTTTGATTACTTTTACAATACTAACATGTCTGCATGAACACTTTGCTTATGCAGGACTTTTGTCAGCTCATGTGTGTAGAGGAAAGCAAACGGCAAAAGGTGCGAATATCAATAATGAACATGTATTAATCAGAAAATGCCTAGCAAAAGTTTATTAAAATGCCTTAAATGTTTAGTTTACTACACCTTGAGTTTAGTTTTACCAGTTGTTTTGTATTATAGAACTTATAATTAATGGTTATGAGTTTCTTTAAACATGCTTTTAAGTGATGATTCATGTTTTAATATGGAAATTATTCATAAATCAGTAATAATTATTTTCACAGATATTGTAATAAAGGAGTTGTTCAACACTTACAGTTGAAGTCAGAATTATTAGCCCCCATTTAAAAAAAAATCTATTGTTTTAATATTTCCCAAATGATGTTTAACAGAGCAAGGAAATTTTCACAGTATGTCTGATAATATTTTTTCTTCTGGAGAAAGTCTTATTTGTTTTATTTTGGCTAAAATAAAAGCAGTTTTTAATCTTTTAAACACCATTTTAAGGTCAATATTATTAACCCCTTTAAGCTATATTTTTCTCGATAGTCTACAGAACAAACCATCATTATATAATAACTTGCCTAATTACCCTAACCTGCCTAGTTAACCTAATTAACCTAGTTAAGCCTTTAAATGTCACTTTAAGCTGTATAGAAGTGTCTTGAAGAATATCTAGTCAAATATTATTTACTGTCATCATGACAAAGATAAAATAAATCAGTTATTAGAGATGAGTTATTAAAACTATTATGATTAGAAATGCAGATATTGGGGGAAAAAATAAACAGGGGGGCTAATAATTCTGACATAAACTGTATTTACCTTTTATATGAGAACTATTGTGTATTTTCATTTCAATTGCACCATAAAAATTACAGAACAGTATCATAAGAAGTCTTTTCTGCACCATATAAGGTACAACTTTTACAAACAGTTTGTACCACAGTGTACTTTTTGTCTGAGAGTGTATCAAATAACTGTTCAACAGTAGTTTATAATTAAATTTGATCATTTATTCCAGTGATTTAAAGATGAATTTTCAGCTTCAGTACTCCAGTCTTCAGAGTCACATGATCCTTCAGAAATCACTCTAATATTCATTATTATTATTAATATGATAATTATTAAATAGAGTAATAATTTCATTTGAAACCACATACAATAAGAAAGCAGTTATTCAAAATTTCAATTAATATTTAACAATTTAATATATATTTTTTTACATTGAATAAATGCCGCCTTAATCAACAGAATAATTTTCTTAAAAAAATAATAAAATCTGACCCCAAACTTGCTTGAAGTAAACACACACACACAAACATACAATTCAATTTTTTTTATAAATACATACGCAAATGAGAAAGGCTAAAAAGACCTAATATTAGTATTAAAACGATAATGATATGAGTATTAAAAAGATAACAAAAGAGCAAAACATACACAAAGATCAGTTAGTCAGTTTCCTTATTTTGTGTATTTCAGATTTTAATTTTAGGTTACAGACTATTGTTTTCAATCTTAACACTCGCAGATGAATTGCTCATCCCAAAACTAGCATTGTGAGCTAACAAAATCAGCATGGTTAGTTTTGCTTTCATGTGTGCTCTAAATATCGAAGGAAGTTCATCTCCCTCTCCGTCTGCCTGTCTGTCAGGAGCAGTGGTAGAGCGAGCTGTGTGTGTCCTGCAGGTGGCGCTGCAGCTCCAGTCTCCTCTGGAAGCTCAGGGAACAGTGTGAGCAGCTGAACGGCTGGTAGTTGCTGTGTTTTCTGCTGTGTGTGATCAGATTGGAGCTCTGACTGAACGCTTTACCGCACACCACACACACGTGCGGCTTCTCACCTGGAGGAGAGCAGCCAACACACAAACACACATTTTTTTTTACATTATTATATTGTGTGTATGTTTCTGTACGTGTGTATGTATATGTGCATATTCATTCATTCATTTTCTTTTCGGCTTAGTCTCTTTATTAATCTGGGGTCTCCACAGCAGAATGAACCGCCAATTTATCCAGCATATATTTTACGCAGCGGATGCACTTCACTGGGAAACATCCACACTCATTCACACACACTTATACACTAGTCAATTTTAGCATACCCAATTCACCTGTACCGCATGTCTTTGGACTGTAAGGGAAACCGGAGCACCTGGAAACCCACGCCAACATGGGGAGAACATGCAAACTCCACACAGAAACGCCAACTGACCCAGCCGAGGCTCAAACCAGCGACCTTCTTGCTGTGAGGCGAACGTGCCACCCACTGTGCCCCTATATATTTATATGTGTGTTACCTGTGTGTATAAAGGTGTGTTTCTTCATGTCAGATTTCTGGTGGAATCTCTTGCCGCAGTACGGACAGGGGAACGGCCGCGTGTCCGAATGGATGAGCAGGTGTGTGGAAAGAGTCGAAGACCTCTTGAAGACCTTCCCGCAAACCTTACAGGCAAAGCTGCGCTCCTGAAACACACATTCAGTAATGCTGTAAACTTACACAATCATCACAGAAGATTCAAAAGAAGGCTACGACACCGAAACAAAATCCCACAATGAAGGTGAGTGAGTGTGGTGTTTGTATAGTGTGCATATAATCAGTGTTAATGATCTGCTGTGTGTGTGTGCCAGTGTCCAGATTGATAACGTGTTTCAGCTGTGAGGTGCAAATCATTATGGGAGATGTAGTCCAAGTGCATACTACATACAGTATAGTCTCATAGATATTTACATTAGATGTCGCCTATGCTACTGTTATCTATTGGAAAAAATGCGTCAATAGAGCCGCCATTTTAGTACAGGGTAGGGCTCCTTTGAAATGAATGTGGGATCATGGTGTAGTGGAGGACTGAGCCATATAGAGACATAGATATATAAACATATATACATATATCTATGATCGGTTTTCCCGGTGGTCAGTGTGCTAATATTTTTTTAAGTTATGATCATTATAGTTTACATTAACTTTTCTAGATCAGTGACGGCACGGGCATTCCTGACAAAGAGTATGTGTTTGTGTGCATGGGAATGTATTCCCTGGTGAAAAAAAACTGCTTAAACCAGCCTAAGCTAGTTGGCTGGTTTTAGCTGGTCGATCAGCCTGGTTTTAGAGGGGTTTTGGACAATTCCAGGCTGGTTTCCAGCCATTTCCAGCCTGGTCCTAGCTGGTCAGGCTGGAAAATGACCAGCTTAAACCAGCCAAAACCAGCTTGACCAGCCTGGTTTAAGCTGGACATAGCTGGTTTTGGCTGGTCAAGCTGGTTTTAGCTGGTCAACTCCCAGCCTGACCAGCTAAGACCAGGCTGGAAATGGCTGGAAACCAGCCTGGAAATGGCCAAAACCCCTCTAAAACCAGACTGGTCAACCAGCTAAAACCAGCCAACAATCTTAGGCTGGTTCAAGCTGGATTTTTCAGCCTGGTTATCCTCCCTCTCTGTTAAATTTGATCTAATCCATGTCCTGATACACACCCCCTCTCCCGCTTTCACTTCTGATGCTAACAGAGGGAACGATTCGTTTGTGAATGAATCTCCGTTATGAACGAATCGTCAGGGGTCACCAATCTCATCCCTGGAGGTCCGGTGCCCTGCAGGGTTTAGCTCCAACTTGCCTCAACACACCTGCCTGGGTGTTTCAAGTATACCTAGTAAGACCTTGATTAGCTTCTTCAGGTGTGTTTGATTAAGGTTGGAGCTAAAATCTGCAGGACACCGGCCCTCCAGGAACATGTTTGGTGATCCCTGATTTAAATGATGTATAACATCTGTAATATTCAACAGTCAGAGTGGACTTTATGTACATTGAGGTGCAGGGCACTGTTATGTTATCAGACACCCTTATAAGTTACTTCAAAAACTAGCCGTTACTTCACTTAGCCCACAATAATACAAGTTTTTGGCCTCGCAGCGTCTTGTTGTCATATTTATTTTACATTGTTTGCTGATTTATTTATTCAACAAAATTAGCATAAGCCTAGAATTCAGTGTGAGTTGGTGCTACTTTGCCACATTGTCAGCGCAGTAAGAGACTGTGTTGTCATCAATAACGTGTTTGTTAAAGTTTGTAATATACAAAATCGTAAAAAACGAAATCCTACCTATGAAATATTCTGCCTTTGTGCTTTGTTTTCTTTGTTTGCTTGTTACTACACCTGTACACAGCTCTAAAGTCCAGCATCTTCACATTGGCTTTGGTCACACTGGTCTTGACTAGTGCGGTTGAATGACATTTGTCGTGGGAGCACTGTTCAAATGTGGCGGCGCTATTGATGCATGCTCAGGTTCCATATGCGATATCTAATGTGTATATATATATATTAGTGATGGGCCTTTAACTCGAGACTCTTATCGGGCGATTAAAAAAAATATCCCCGTTAATCTATTCTCAAAGTTGGGTTGGGAGCTGGGTCTATTCTACGCTAGCTATGATGACTTTTATCTTGATATTTTAGCGCAGATGTATACCTGACCGGTGAGCCGTCTGACAAAAAAGTGCCCTTCTGAATCAAATCAGCAGGATGCCCTTCTGAATCTTTCACTTACTTCGAAGACACTACTGACTACGCTTACATGGACATCTGTAATCTAGTTATGTGCCTTAATAGACAATATAATGAAGGTGTTTACGTGAAGTGCTTTCATGTAAGAGTTTCCTGTCATTTTGGGTGACTTTAACTGCAGTTCGACAGTTTCACATTCACTCATGAACATTTCATTCATGCCCCCGTGACAAACTGGAGTATTAGACACAAAGACTGGTGAGAGTGTTATGGATTTAATAACGCACACCAAATGGAAAGAAAAACTTCCGCATTTTGCAATGTGTGTGTGTGTGTGCGGTCCTTTACTGACAGCCGCGTGTGTGTGGATCTTGTGGAAAAATATGGCGAAAAGTCCCACATGAGGGTAATAGTTTGATCACGGTGTTTACTTCAATAACGCCACTAATATCTGCATACTCCTGCATACTTTATTCCATTTCTGTTTAGTTCAGTGATGACTTTATTCAGATTAAGGTCATCAGAAATCACTGTTTGGAGCTTATGCAGGCCTACAGCTCAACATTCATGTTTAACTGAACAAACAGTGAGTAAACACAAGTTCATCTTATTGAACATCATTTATTTTCATCACCAGTTATCAAAGTAGAACAGTTTCTCAAGCAGTTTGATGCATTTTAGAAACAGGAGATGAGCCCCTGGTCTAATGCACCACCTGGCTTGAGAAACCCGTTTTCAAAGACTTACTTTAGTCATTATTTGGGGAGCACACATATTCTGAATGCCTTCGGCAGAATTTAAATGAGCCATTTTAATCTAGATTAATTCCAAGATTACAGTGAGATTAATCTAGATTTTTTTTTATAATTTATGCCCACCTATAATATACAGTTGCAATCAGAATTATTCAACATCCTGATTTATTAGCCCCCCTGTTTATTTTTTCCCCAATTTCTGTTTAACGGAGAGAATATTTTTTTCAGCACATTTCTAATCATAATAGTTTTAATAACTCATCTCTAATAACTGATTTATTTTATCTTTGTCATGATGACAGTAAATAATATTTGACTAGATATTCTTCAAGACACTTCCATACAGCTTAAAGTGACATTTAAAGGCTTAACTAGGTTAATTAGGTTAACTAGGCAGGTTAGGGTAATTAGGCAAGTTATTGTATAATGATGCTTTGTTCTGTAGACTATGGAAAAAATAAATAGCTTAAAGGGGTTAGTAATATTGACCTTAAAATGGGTTTTAAAAATTAAAAACTGCTTTTATTCTAGCCAAAATAAAACAAATAAGACTTTCTCCAGAAGAAAAAAATATTATCAGACATACTGTGAAAATTTCCTTGTTCTGTTAAACATCATTTGGGAAATATTTAAAAATTAATAAAAATTCAAAGGGGGTTCAATAATTCTGATAGCAACTGTATATGTATATGTTGTAGAAAGTGACTTTTATGAACATGTTTAATAGTTTAACCCATTTGTGCCCAAATCTTTCTAAATGGTTTCATGCATATAGCCTTGTTAACTTGTTAGCCAGGTTGAGGATTGACACCTACCTAAATTTAAATGGTAACAATTCTTGACCCAAGTCAGCTACAAACAATTAGATATCATCGGAAAGAAGACACTTTGAGCTTTACTATTGTCCATCTAGAAAGTTTAATACTTAAAAATATAAAAAGTAAAACAAAAATCGATTCCTTTTTTTAGTTCTTGAAGTCTTTTATTTGGTTGTTTGCTTGCATGCGATTGAGAAAATAAACACGGATAAAATGTAGAAAATTGCTTACTAAGGAAAATGGCAACTATGAACTTCGGCAGCTATAGTTACCAGTGCTTAAATGGGATAAAGTGCTATATTGTCTGGGTTGGTGTTGTATATTACACTACAGAAACCTTGTAATAAACTGCAGCACATTTTCTGTTACTTTACAGAGTTATTTCTCTAGATATTATTCCTTATACATTATATTATTATTATTTTAAACGACTAAAATGTCAATAAAAGTCTCTTTGTTAAACTGTAGAGTTGAATTTTCAACATCAAAAGTTTACCGAGCTGAGATCAACATCCCAAAATGCAACTCTCAACTGTTGATTAACAGATATTTATTATTTACAGTGTAGCAAATAATTGAGTCAGTCCCTAACTATTATTACTATATAGTGTGCACTGTGCATTGCTGTAGTAAACTCACTCTCATCCTGAGCGTTCCTGTGGGTCTGTACCCGTAATGCTGCTGTGCGGGACCCGTAGAACCAGCCAATGGGAGAGCAAGCCTGCTGACATGTGACTTGCACAAGTGGGACGCCAAGCCCACAGCAGACGACAGGAGCTGCAGAAATATGAATGTTAATATTTCAAGATGCACTTTTACTTATGTAGTATGATGATGTATTTCTAACTGAAACTGAATATTGAGTAGGGGGCGGGGTTTTGTTTTTGAGCTCCACCTCTCATCTTTTACTCACAGCTAGCTAACTGTTGGAGGGGGCGTGGCTTAGCATATTTCGCCCAATCCGATACATCAGAGAGGGACTGCCATTCAAGGGTGAAAGCAGATTTCGATTAAAAATCATAAGAGATACCAACCATCTCTGAAATGTATTCCAAATAGTTTTTTTGTTGTTATTATTATGTTTTTTTTTGGCTTTTTATTAGTATAGGATAGTAGAAGACAGACAGGAATGCATTGGTATTAGAGAGAGGGGAAGGATCAGCATAGGACCTTGAGCCAGAAATCGAACTCTGGTTGCTGTGAGCACCATTGGTGCTATATGTCGGGGCACTACCACTAAGATATTGATGCTGACATGCAAAGCCATTGTTGAGTTTGAGTTAAAACAAGTGAAATACCAACACAATCTCACAGCAATTCGTAACTTGTTGATTTAGTGGCTAATTCGTACGAATTCATCTGTACAATTTAGTATGATTTGCTCATCCTGCAATGACGATTGGGTTTAGGGGTGGGGTTTGGTGCCACGCCTCCTTTTTAAAATCGTACATTTTCACACGACTGAACTTGTGGCACTAAACCCCACCCCCAAATCCAACCGTCTTTTGGGCAATGTCAAAAGTTACGTTTTCTCGTGAGATCAGGCTGGAAATACTGAGAAGAGTCTGCCTGCAAACTGCATGCAATGCTTTTAATGCGTACACCTAACCCCGGCCCTAACAGTGCTTTTAGCCGAAATGAAACAAATAAGACTTTCTACAGAAGAAAAACTTTTATAGGAAATACTGACTTCAGTTGTATACTGTAGACTTATATATTTTGGCCATAGCTCTGTTTTCAAAACATTTTATTACACACATACACACCCACATCCTTGCCTTATGTCTATTTAAGACACATATTACAGGTCTTAAATAAAGATCTATTTGTTTTCCGATGGAAATATGTTTCAGATTCACATTGTGAATCGTGATTAAAATCGAATTGTCAATATTATTTGAGAAAATCATGACAGGTTACTTTTGCCCATATCGCATGACCCTAACTGATAATGAGCGAAAACACATTGGATGACACTAAAAGTAGCAATTTTGCGCATTAATAAGTGCATTAATAATATCCACTGAATCTTAAATAGTCAATCAAAGTCATTTAAATTAATAAAATATACAACAAATATTTTAAAACACTTTTTGATTGAGGTATAGTTGGTTTTGTAGACAGCGCGGTGGCTCATTGGTTAGCAAGAAGGTCACTGGACCGAGTCCCAGCTGGGTCAGTTGGCATTTCTGTGTGGAGTTTGCATGTTCTCCCCGTGTTGGCGTGGGTTTCCTCTGGGTGCTCTGGTTTCCCCCACAGTCCAAACACATGCTATAGGGGAATTGAATAAAATAAATTGGTCGTAGTGTATGTGTGTGAATGAGTGTGTATGGGTGTTTCTCAGTACTAGGTTGCGGCTGGAAGGACATCTGCTGCTTAAAAAACATATGTCAGAATAGTTGGTGGTTCATTCCACTGTGGTGACCCTTGATAAATAAGGGACTAAGCTGAAGGAAAATTAATTAATGAATAGTTGGTTTTATAATGGCACGTTTGTTCATTTTAACTGTCCTCATATTGTTTACTTTCTTTACCACAAGTTTATCATTATTTACTTTGAATATTTGTTCTGAAATCCCATTTATTTATGACTTCAAAACAACAGAACAAAGGAGAAAGACTGAATGTGTGGATATAAAACCAACTTTACCTCAGTCACTTTTTTGCAGGGCCCAAACCACAAAACCAAACTTCACATCATTTAGCCACTTTTAGCAACCAAATTTATCAAGTTCACCTTCTGGCAGATGGGGCACTCGCAGATCGGCGTCTGGGCGCTGGACAGCGGATGGTGACAGAGCACAGCCTGAATCAGACGCTCCATATCGCTCTGCCTGTCCGCTTCAGCAGGCGACAGCTCAGACAGTGGAGAAAGACACTGATTCACTGCAAACACACAGAGAACACAACAGATGTATATATGTGTCTCTGATTCAGCAAGCTACTGTATAATGACGACGTGATCAATTAGAATAAAATAGTTTCGTGAAGTGCTTTGAAATGTGCATTTTTTTTTTTGAAATTTGATGTAATCTCAACTGAAACATGAAAAGAGGGCAGGGCACAGAGTAGCTCCTCCCCTTTTTAAAACAGCAGCCAATAGCATTTTGTTTATATGACAGCTCTGCCAGTGATAAAATGGATTAAAATGTTTACTCATGAGAGTGATTTGTCAAGCTTGGAAGGTCCCGTGAATTGCTTTGAAATGTGCAATCTTTTATTTAAAATTTGATGTAATCTTAAAATAGGGCGTGGTGTAGAGTAGCTCCTCCCCTTAAAAAACTTTTTCGTCAAAAAGAAAAACTGTGTCAGCCCCAGTGGTGTGTAAGTGCGTCGACACATGCGCTCCATTGCTCCCGGCGACCCGAGTTCGATTCCGCCTCGCGGTCCGATCATTCCCCTCTCTTTGCTCCCCATGCTTTCCTGTCAATTCTCTCTACTGTCCTATCTAATAAAGGTGAAAACCCCGAAAAATAATAATAATAAAAAAAGGAAAAACTATATTATTTTACTCCATTGGCGGAATATTTTGCTTGTTTTAAGGAAAAACTCTGTTCATTTTAAGTCATTATTTCTTGAAACAAAAGACAATATGTTATGCTTGTCTAGAAAATGCTTCTCAATTTAAAGATTTGTAGATATTTTTAAATAGAAACTGTAAGTAAGAAAAGCATTTTTTGCACTAAAATTCATTGGGCTCTATTTTAACGATCTAGGCGCAAACTCTAAAGCGCATGGTGCAAAAGCATTAAGGGTATGTCTGAATCAACTTTTGCTATTTTAAGGATGGAAAAACATGCTCTGCGCATGGTCTAACAGTGTTGTGCTTATTCTTTTAATGAGTTATAGGTGTGTTTTGGGCAGGACGTGCGTTAAACCAGTCAGAGTCTCATCTCCCATTCCCTTTAAGAGTCAGTTGCGTCACCCCATGGCGCATTTGCTATTTACATGGTGGACTTAGTAAGTGTAAAAACTGAACGCTTCACTAGCGAGAAAACAGTTAAACAAAGCATCTGCAGCACGAGGGTAAAGAATGAGCCTCCTCCATTCAGCCTCTTTACTTTCTCTTTACTTTATTTTTACTCTTTACTCCTTTACTTTGGTGGAGTAAGGAAACGGTGTTGTACGCACTCCACTGAAGACATCCATTAGCCGACATATTTAATTTCCTTTGTTAAGCGCAAAGACTTGTTTGTAAACTATTTCTAAATTCAGTTCTAATTTCCAGCAAACGAATAAATGAACAATAATAACAAAGTGTGGACAAAAAAATGAGTTATATCCAAAAACACGTCCTGTTCTTATGCCTCATATGGTGATGCAGACGTCTCCAAAACCCCACAGCTGGACAAATCTAAACTTGTTTTTATTAAAACAAATGCATGCATATGATAAATAATACTGCTAATAATAATAACATTATACTAATACAGATCGTCCTGAATTTACTGAAAAAGCCGAGATGCAGTGGTTTTTGTATTAATGTAAAAAAAATCATCTTTTTTATGATTTTAATCCTTTAATTGTTTTCATTTGTAAAGATATTTGTGTATTGCTGTACATCCTGTGTGTATTAAGCAATGTGTAAGTATTTGGACCTGCATAGGCGCATAACTAACTCTTTAAATAACAAAAACCCTGTGCTGAACTTAAGAGCAGCTTTTAGTTGGTCAATGGCGCAGTCTATTTCAGTTCCTCAAAATTGCAATGTGCCAACAATGCGCCTAAACACACCTCTTTTATAGACCAGCACACCCATGAGTCCACAAAGTAGCACAAATGACTTTGCTATTTAAACAGCGTGGCGCAAAATATGAAAATTATGGTTTCGCTGGTCTGAAAATAGCAACAAATCGCTCCATACACGTCTTGCGCTTTATTGTGGCGGGTGTATGTTAGGGCTCATAGAATTATCAATATGATGAAGATACAGAGCTATTTTATACCTTTTTATTCATACATTTCCTTGCCTGAATAATACTATTAAGACCCACAAGACAATTGTAAAGCTTGTAAAACTGTTTATTTCATTTGTTTATTAGCTCCGTTGTATTTATCGATGCTTGAGGTTTATTACATAGTATGCGAATGATTCAATTTCCTCCAGAGTCCCCCCAATCAAACAGAGCTATTAAAGATCTCAATATTAAATTTTTATTATTTATATTTAAAATCTTGTAAAATTATATATCACTATATATATATATATATATATATAGTGAGAGAAATAAGTATTTGATCACACTGTGATTTTTCGAGATCTCCTACTTAGAAATCATGGAGGGGTCTAGAATTTTCAGTATAGGTGCAATTCCACTGTGAGAGACAGAATCTAAAAATAAAAATGCAGAAATCACATTGTATGACTTTTTAACAATTTATTTGTATATTACTGTGTGAAAGTATTTGATCACTTGCTTTTCAGCCAAATTTCTGACCCTCAAAGACCTGTTATTTTGCTTTAAAATAGTCCAGCTACACTCTGCTCATGATTCTAATTTAGTAGCACTTTTTTGAGGTCAGTAGCTGTCATAAAGACACCTGTGCACCCCACAATCAGTCAAAAATCTTAGTAGTAACATGGCCAAAACCAATAAGCTGTCAAAGGACAGAAGAGACAAAATTGTAGAACTTCATAAAGCTGAAACTGCTACGGGGCAATTGCCAAGCAGATTGGAGAAAAAAGAACAACTGTTGGAGCAATTGTCAGAAAATGGAAGAGGCTAATGATGACTGTCAATGTCCCACGGAAGATCTCTGCTCGTGGGGTATTAATGATGCCAAGAATGGTCTAGAATCTGCCCAGAACTACACGGGAAGAGCTGATCAATGCTGTGAAGAGAGCTGGGACCACCGTTTTCAAGGCTATTATCAGTAATACACTAAGATGTCATGTTTTAAAACCATGTATCGCACGGAAGGTTCCCCTGCTTAAGTTAGCCCATGTCAAGACCCGCCTGAAGTTTGCCAGGGACCATCTGGATCCAGTGGAGTCATGGGAGAAAGTCCTGTGGTCAGATGAGACCAATGTAAAACTTTTTGGTCTTAACTCCATTCACCATGTTTGGAGGAAGAAAAATGATGTGTATCATCCCAATAATACCATACCTACAGTGAAGCATGGGGCTGGAAGAATCATGCTCTGGGGTGTTTTTCTGCACAGGGGACAGAATGACTGCACTGTATTAAGGAGAGGATGAGCGTGGCCATGTATTGTGAGATATTAGGCAAAAACCTCCTTCCCTTAGTCAGAGCATTAAAGATGGGTCGTGGCTGGGTCTTCCAACATGACAATGACCCAAAGCACACCGCCAGGAAAACCAAGGAGTGGCTTGTAAGAAGCATATCAAGGTTTTGGAGTGGCCTAGCTGGTCTCCAGACCTATCCAATAGAAAATCTTTGGAGGGAGCTGAAACTCCATGTTCCTCAGCAACAACCTGACAGATCTAGAGAAGATCTGTATGGTGGAGTGGGCCAAAATCCCTCCTTCAGTGTGTGCAAACCTGGTGAAGAACTACAGGAACCCTTTGACCTTTGTAATTGTTAACAAAGGCTTCTGTACTAAATATTTAAAATGCTTGACTCAAGTGATCAAATACTTATTTCACACAGTAATTTACAAATAAATTGTTAAAAAATCATTTAATGTGATCTCCGGATTTTTATTTTTAGATTCTGTTTCTCACAGTTGAATTGCAATTATGCTGAAAATTCCAGACCGCTCCATGATTTCGAAGTAGGAGATTTTGAAAAATCACAGTGTGATCAAACACTTATTTCCCTCACTGTATATATTGTGCAGTTATGTTTTTATATGGTTTATATTTAGACTCACAATGACTCATTCAACTCAGAGTTATGTCCACTCATAGGAGTTTTGTTGTGAAGTTCTCATGTCGCTAGTAGGCTAAAGGCTATTGTAATTCAGACCGTTTTCTGTATGACTGTCTTTAAAATCTCAGAATAACACACTTTAAGTATTTTCTGTCCTCCAGTTGTAGTACCTGTGGTGTTTTGCTCTTCTTCTCCGCTGGGTTTCTCGACGGATGAACCAGGCAGCGGCTCCAAACCATCGTCATGTTGATAATAATGATGATTATGATGGTGATGATGACGCGTGGAGGGGGCGGGGCTAGCAGCGTGATGCCCCGCCCTCTTACTCTTCACCAAAAACGATCTCGGCATTTATTACCCGCGACACAACAGGTGAGATTACAATCTGAAAAACAAAACAGAAAATCCCCGAACGTATAAATAACCACATACTCATAATAACAAGAGTTCAGTCAGCGGTGTGTACTGTACATGTAGTCATATGCTGTTGAGTTCATAATATGGGGAAATGTTAGTAGGCTTAGCTAGCTAGCAGGCTAAAAGTAAAAATTATACTAAAATACTAGGAACATAGCTGTGTAATAGGAACATATAGCTGTTTATAATTATGTAGGAAATATGTTATATCTCTTCCTTTCCCTCGGGGGGCTGTGTGTTGTGATAGGGAAATGGGCTGTTGTTTGTTTGGCCTCAGTTGTGTTTCCTTGTGGGAAAGGTATCGAGGATTGTTTCAGCTCTGCACAAATCTGTTTAATTTTGTCAATTATATTTGCCATCCATGTTATTTTAAGAGATATGTTGTAGTTAGGACATTAACTAATGTGTAGATGTGTTTATTTTTGAGCATTTTATTTGGTTGGTTCTTTATATTCTGAATATATTTAACATTTATAATTGCCTGTCAATATGTTGTAGTTTATCTTGTCAGTGTTTACGTTAGTTTGTGAACAGCTAGCTTACTAGTTATTTAGCTGCAGCCACAATTACATTATTTATTTATAATCATTTGTTACACGTTGTAATTTTTAAAGTTATTTTGTGATGTACTCTGTTGTGTTACCTTGTGGGAAAGATGTTACAGTGCCATTTCTGCTGTGAGAGTGACCAAATGAAGAGAGGAGTCCATTAAAGGGTAAGCTGCTCTGTTTGGCTCAACCACGGTCTTGGTGTCCTTATTCATCCTATCACACATATGGTCTGTTTCCACTGAGTGGTACGGTACGGATCGATTCGGTACGCTTTTATGGCCGTTTCCACTGTCAAAAGCGTACCGAACCGATCCGTACCGTACCACTTTTTCGGCACCCTTTCGAAAGGGTACCAAAGACGAGAAAGGGTACTAAAAGGTGGAGCTACACGCGCAGCTGAACGCTGATTGGTTTACAGAGATACGTCACAATCTCGTGGAGCTAGCCAGAATCAAAACAATGGAGCCACCATGTTTTTAAATGCACAGCCGAGACAACTATATGCATATAATAACGATACATGGATGACCCGGGCTCAAAACAAACCTTGTCATTGTCTTGATGAACAATCACAAAGCCAAGAATCTGCCGTGTTCTGTTGTTGTTTTATGAGGCCGTCTAAAAGTGCGAGCGGTTTTTCGGTTTCTCCAGGGAGCCCGCGTTCGCGTCTAGATTTGATATAACAAACTTCTTGAGCTGATGATAATAATAACGTTTGTGTGATTAATGAAGCGTCTTCGACATCTGATCCATTCAGAAAGAAAAGGACAAACGCGAGAGTGAAGCGCGGAAAAAAGGAGAAGCCTGACAGGATTACAAGGATTCCCGACAGGAGCAAATAGTTTCAGCAACCTGAATCATGAACACACTGCCATGTTTATCATCACCTTTTGAACTATTATGAACTCGGAATGACGGAATTACTCTCTAACAGAGGCTACATGTGCTGCTGAAGATAACAGACACAGATGAGAGGTTAGCTCTGACTGTGGGCTACTGTATATGTTGCGTGTTGTTTTTGAACTCAAATAAGGACTTAATGTATGCTGTGTGTTGTTTATCTGTAATTGGTAACATATCGGAGACTGTAAGGGTCTGTATGTGTTCATATATGTTGCATTTATTTATTTTATATAATTGCAGACGTTACAGTAGGCTGTAACACTGTCATTGATCTGCAGTTATAATCAAATCATGTTTATAGAAATGTTAGTAATAAACATTTTTAAACAAGTATTAATATGTTTAAAGCATCTGTTTTGTTAGAAGAGCTTCTCATATAATGTGAACGAACTGTACAGCTTTACTGTAGACATTTATTCGAGCGAGAATGACGTCGACTGAAACTCTCTGTAGTACACCACGCCCACCAAAAGAGTACCCTTTGTAATGGAAACGCAAGCTTGATAAAGGTGACCCGTACCGACCCGAACCGTACTGTACTGTACCACTCAGTGGAAACGAGCCAATACACAACGCAGAGACATTTTGGCAAAGCACACCAACGAAGAGGGTTACAATTAAAATTATATTGTAGTTGTTTGTTTCAGTAAGACAATTTCGGTTTTATACATACCCAATTTACCATTACATCTTTAATTTATTTGGCTTCAGGAAAAAATGTTGTGCTGTTTTGCGTCAAGTAACCAAAAACGTGTTATGTTTTTGTACATTTATAAACCTTTTTCCAGACTAGACATTAATGTTTTACAACTTCCAATCAGAAAAAGTTGGGACATAGAAAACACAAATAAAAAAAATAAGTAGTGATATCTAAATGTACGTTGACTTGTATGTTCAGACAACATGAACACAAAATATTTCATGTCTGATCAACTTCATTTCATTTGTGAATCTACATCATTTCCTGTCATTCAGTCCTGCAACACACTCCAAATAAAGTTGTGACAGGAGCAGTTTAGGGCAGTAATCAGGTAAACTGCTGAAATAATGATGTGATGTGAAGCAGGTGATGATTACTATGAATTGGTACAAAAGCAGCATCCAAGAAAGGTCTAGTCCTTTAGGAGCAAAGATGGGCCGAGGATCACCAGTTTGCCAATAAATATGTGAGAATATGTTGAACATCCGTGATCTCTGATCCCTCAGGCGGCGCTGCATCAAGAATCCTCATTCATCTATAAGCCAGATCACCACATGAGCTCAGGATTACTGCGGCTAACCTTTGTCAAGTGCCACAATATGTAGTAACATCCACAAATGCCAGTTAAAACTGTACTGTGTCAAAAGGAAGCCCTATGTTAACAGTGTCCAGAAGCACCTTCTCTGTGCTCGGAGGCATCTGGGATGGACCATCACACAGTGGAAATGTGTACTGTGGTCAGATGAATCAGTATTTCAGGTTTTTACTGGGAGAAATGGATGCCATGTGCCTCAGACCAAAGTAAAAAAGGATTGTCCAGACTGTTTTTGTCACGTCGGGTTGTTGTGCCTTTCCACGTGTCCGGTTGCGTGTGTATGTTGATCATGTGATCTTGGATCAGCTGTTCTAATCAGCAGCCGCAGCTTTGCGTACTCCTATATTAAGAGCTGGATCCAGCTCCTTATGGCCCGTTTCCACTGAGTGGTTCGGTTCGGTTTGGTACAGTACACTTTTATGGCCGTTTCCACTGTCAAAAGGCGTACCGTACCAATTTTTACAGCACCCTTTTGGAAGGGTACCAAACGAGAAAGGGTACCAAAAAGTGGAGCTACACTCGCAGCTGAACGCTGATTGGTTACAGAGATACGTCACAAGCTCGTGGAGCTAGCCAGAATGAAAACAATGAAACCGCCATGTTTTAATACACAGCCAAGACATTATCGTAATACTTTATGCATATAATAACGAGCCATGGATGACCCGAGCTCAAACTAAATTTGTCGTCATCTTGATGAACAGCCACAAAGCCAAGAAGAACAAATTCTGCCGTGTCCTGTTGTTGTTTTACGAGCTCGTCTACAAGTGCGAGCGGTTTCACTTTGTCCAGTGAGCTCGCGATCGTGTCTATATTTGAAATAACTAACTTTCTGAGCTTTTAACGTGCGCGTGATCATTGAAGCGCTCTGATATCCGATCCATTCAGATGCGGACAAACGCGAGAGTGAAGAGTGAAAAAACAAAGGAGAAGCCTGACAAAACAGCAGCAAATAAGGCTTCTGCAGCCTAAAACAAGAACAAACTGCCATGTTTAACTGTTATCATCACCTTGTGGACTATTATGAACTCGGAATAACAGAATTACTTTCTAACAAGAGGTTACACGTGCTGCTGAAGAGTTTAGTAATAAACATTTATACACAAGTATTTATGTGTATGAAGCATCTGTGTTGTGAGAAGTGCTTTTCATATTATATGTGAACGACCTGTACGGTGTAACTGTGAGATTTCCTAGAGTAAACATGACGTCGTCTGAAACTCTCTGTAGTACACCACGCCCACCAAATGGGTACCCTTGGTTGTGGAATCGCAAGCTTGATAAAGGTGACCCGTACCATACTGTACCTCTCAGTGGATTCGAGCCATTACTGTCAGTTCATTACTTGTGTGTTCATCTTGTCTCTGTGTTTCACCAGGATCCTCATCAGCTTGTTTGGACTCCCTGATCTGTGCTGTGTCTGCGTTTCCCTTGTTCTGGTGCTTGTTGCACCTTTGATCTTCACCTTGTTTATATGATTGCTGTTATTAAATAACTTGCAATTGGATCCATCAGACTTTGTCTATCAATCTTTGATCGTGACACTGTTAACAGCAACAAGTCCAAAAGCCAGGGTCTGTCATGGTATGGGGTTATGTTAGTGCCCTTGGCAAAGGTAATTTTCATTTTTCTGTGATGCATCATTAATGCTGAAAAGCACATCAAGATTTTGGAGCACAATATGCTGCCTTCTTTTCCAGGGACGGTCATGCATATTTCAACAAGACAATGCAAAACCACATTCTGCAGTTCTAGCTGTGGAGGAAGAGGTTACAGCTACTTGACTGGCCTGTCTGCAGTCCTGACCTGTCTCCGATAGAGAATCTTTGGCGCATTTTGAAGTGCAAAATGTGACAGCAAAGAAACAGTACTGTTGCCCAACTAAAGACTTGTTTGCAGGAAGAATGATACAAAATGACACCTGAAACACTTCATTACTTGGTGTCTTCAGTCCCTAAATGTCTTTAAAGTGTTGTGAAAAGGAATGGCAACAAGAACCAAAATTGACATACGTGTTTATTTTGGAAAAAAAATTATAAAAATGACCAGGAACATGTTGAATAATGTTTGTGGTATTGTCTGCAATGAAATACAAGTCAGGGGCGGCGAGGTGGCCTCACAGCAAGAAGGTCGCTGGTTCGAGTCTTGGCTGGGTCAGTTGGCGTTTCTGTGTGGAGTTTGCATGCTCTCCGGGTGCTCTGGTTTCTCCCACAGTCCAAACACATGTGCTATAGGGGAATTGGGTAAGATAAATTGTCTGTAGTGTATGAGTGTGAATGGGAGTGTATGGGTGTTTCCCAGTGATGCTTTGTGGCTGGAAGGGCATCCACTGCGTAAAACATATGCTGGATAAGTTGGTGGTTCATTCCGCCAAGATTAATAACAGGACTAAGCCGAAAAGAAAATGAATGAATGAATAAAATACAAGTCAAAGTAAATTCAGCTGCAAGTTGCTATATGTTTTGTAATTGGTAAGAAATGCCATCAAACCTTTATAGAATAAAATAATATTAACATTTAATTTGCATCTTTAAATGGAAACACAGCTACTGACACCAACAGAGTAGAAAATACTATGGTAGTCAATGGCTGTTTTTTCTTTCTCTATATCTTTGTGTGTTTAGCGGAAGAAAGAAACTCAAACAGGTTTGGAACAAGTGACTGAACTTTTTTTGTGAACTGTCCCTTTAAACGTGCACAGTGAATCCAGCAGCAGATTTGTCAGTTTTGAGTGTGTGGTTGAGGATTGAGCTGCAGCTGAAGCCTGAATTCAGTTAAAACCCAATCTGAGGTTTGCCGGAGCTCCACACCTGCAGCTCCTCACCTGCAGATCAACACAGATTCTGACTGAAGAACAAAGTTCAGAAGATCTAAACACTCAAATCTGACTTCATTATATTGACATCTCTGACCTTTGACTATTGATTCATACTGTAATTGATCAGGTTCAGATTTTTAAAATACATATTAAAGGGTTAGTTCACCCCCAAAAAATTATTCTGTCATCATTTGCTCTCTCTTTACTTGTTTCAAACCTTTACGAGTTTCTTTCTTCTGTTGAACACAAAAAGATATTTTGAAGAATGTTGGGAAACCGGTAACCATTGACTTCAATTTGTTTGCTGAATAAGAAATGTCATTTTTCATGGTAAGTTATTGTATCCTAAGGATCAATTAGTGATAAAAGATGTGGTGAAAAGTGTACATGTATGAGTCTCTTCTGTTAAACACAAAAGAAGATATTTTGAAGAATGTTGGGAAACCAGTAACCATTGACTTCTATTGTATCTGTTCTACCTTTATG
>CAIGQZ010032780.1:1399416-1430591 GCA_903798205.1 Danio tinwini
ACTTCTATTGTATCTGTTCTACCTTTATGAGTTTCTTCTGTTAAACAAAAGATATTTTGAAGAATGTTGGAAACCAGTAACCATTGACTTCCATTGTATCTGTTCTACCTTTATCAGTTCTACCTTTAACATTCTTCAAAATATCTTCTTTTGTGTTCAACAGAAGAAAGAAACTCAAACTGGTTTGTGAAAGGAGTAAATGATGACATAATTATGAACTATTTCTTTAATCTTAAGTTTCTCTGACAATAAGAATTAAGTAGTTTTGCACCTAAAGTTAATGGATCCTAAAGCTTAATTTGTGATAAAAGACATTGTAAAAATTAAACATGAACGCAAATTCATTTTTTTCTTATAAGTTATGATACACACTCAGAAATAAAGGTACAAAATCTGCCACTGGAGTGCTACCTTTTCAAAAGGTAAACTTTTGTACCACAAAGATGGACATTACTACCTTTAAGGTACACTTTTGTACCTTGAAGTTTCCCTTTTGCACTTTTTAAGGTTCACTTTTTACCTTTAAAGTACTCTGAGGTACACATTTGTACTTTTAGGTGTTAATTTGAACATTTTATGGACATTTTAGGAACAAAAATGTATGCCCCAGTGACAGATTTTGTAGATATGTTTAATTAACTTACTCGTAACATTAAGAAGTCAGTAAGCTGTAGGATATAGTGTACATTTAATAATATATTCATTCGTTAAATAATTTAGGAACATATTTTTGGAAAATACTGTAAATCTGATTAATTAGGGAATATATTAAAACATATTAAAAATTTAATATAATTATTTGTGTGTGTGTGTGTGTGTGTGTGTGTGTGTGTGTGTGTGTGTTTTGTAATATAAAGCTATAACACAAGTGATAAAATAGCATTATTTTGCATTATGTATATATATATATTTTTTTCATATTTCCCAAATGATGTTTGACAGAGCAAGAAAATTTTCACAGTATGTCTGATGATATTTTTTTTCTTCCGAAGAAAGTCTTATTTGTTTTATTTCAACTAGAATAAAAGCATTAAAAAAATGTAAAAAAAAAAACCTTTAAGCTGTATATTTTTTCACTAGTCTACAGAACAAACCATCATTATACTTGCCTAATTACCCTAACCTGCCTAGTTAACCTAATTAACCTAGTTAAGCCTTTAAATGTCACTTTAAGCTGTATAGAAGTGTCTTGAAAAATATCTAGTCAAATATTATTTACTGTCATCATGGCAAATCTTTTCTCTGTTAAATAGAAACTGTGGAAAAAAAATAAACACGGGGGCTAATAATTCTGACTTCAACTGTGTGTGTGTGTGTGTGTATATATATATATATATAGCCTACAATGACTGGTTTTGTAAAATCCCATAGTATTATTTGTTTCAATTATTTTTTGCTGTGAAAATACACAGCAAAAAATTCTAAAATCTCCTTTAACTTATTAGCAGGGTTCATTCAGTCATGAAAAACCTGGAAAATTCAAGGAATTTTGACCTGAAAAAGTTTTGGAAAAACTGAAAAATCCACAAAGTTTTGGAAAAGTCATGGAAATTAGTTATAAAATATTACAAATATCTATATACTAGGTTAGTTGTGTTTCTGTCTATGGTCAAATACATCATGTTCATCCCACATTATTAGTGCTGTGTAAACATTATCTAAATACATTTTACATAGAAATAAAGACTAATATAAATAAATAAATTGTTGCATGTTTTATGATATGCTGTAATAACTTTGAATGGTTGTTTTTTTCCTTATTATTTACCATGTATACGTAGACATTATGAAACATTAGGTCACGAAAATTGACTTGAAAGTCATGGAAAAGTCATGGACGTTTAGTAGTAAAACTATGAACCCTGTATTAGTTTTACACAGAGAGCAGTTAGATGTAAAAACAGTTGATTTATTTTTACATTTGTGTATTTATTTATTTATTCATGCCGTTAAACACACACAAAAAAAACGAAATAGAAATTCTCTGAAAATGTATGTTCACATAATCCTGAAAACGGTAAATTTCTAGTTGTGCTGGACGTAACTGTATGAACTAGAAGAAAAGCATGTGAAAGTTGAGCACTAACCTGTGTTTATTAATGATCTGCGTTTCAGGCCTTCATTAGATCATCATCAACTTCATCAGTGTCTCTGAGCTGCTCTGGATGAAGAATGAGTCATAAAAGAGTTATAATCTGTATATGAGGAGCTGTGAGAAACACTGCTGTTCGTGAGACCACACACACACACACACACACACTGCGTGATTTCTCATCTGCTTTGCTTTCTGATTTCAGCCTGTGTACGAGGGGAGATTACCCAGCATGCTGAGGGACAGAAATATTGTAGTTTTCGGGTTTGCGTATCACATAATCACAGCAAGTAAAGATCTAATTCTCTATTTAATTCTATTTTAAGTCATTTATTTATTTGTTGTTGTTGTTATTGCTTTCCTCGTCAGCATTGCACACGGCATAATCTGAATTTTATTGTATTACTTGCATTTGATCAGTTTAACATTAATAATAGTGTGTTATTATTAACAACGTTACATTTAATCACTTAATAAATTGAATCTTTTTATTAAATTGAATCATTAAAGGGGCGTCACGGTGGCTCAGTGGTTAGCGCTGTCGCCTCACAGCAAGAAGGACGCTGGTTCGAGTCCCGGCTGGGCCAGTTGGCATTTCTGTGTATGTTCTCACTATGTCGGCGTGCGTGTTGCGTATGGAGTCTATGCACACAGGAGTAGTTCCAAATGCAGCTTTATTATGAGTATGATCAATCAGGCAGGGGTCAAATACCAGCATAAACAGTATAGTAGACAACCAGAAGCGTAATCCAAAAACAGGCGAAAGGTTCAGGGCAGGCAGCGAAGGGTCAAAACACGAGAAACAGTCCAAGGTCAGAAACACAGGAAACAGGGAAAAACGCTTACCTAAGGACAGCAGCAGCTAAACAATACTCAGCCACATGTGTGTGTGTGCGGTGCATGACTGGATTTTGTAGTCCATTTACCAGCAGATTTGTAGTCCTGTGTGTTTACCAGCGATCTGCACAGGCTGGAGGCTGGGTTGCCTCCAGGCGCTCCGGTTTCCCCCCACAGTCCAAACACATGCGCTGTTGGGGAATTGAATGAGCTAAATTGGCTTTAGTGTATGAGTGTTTATGGGGGTTTGCCAGTACTGGGTTGCTGCCAGAAGGGCATCCGCTGCGTAAAACATATGTTGGAATAGTTGGCGGTTCATTGCACTGTGGTGACCCCAGATTAATAAAGGGACTAAGGAAAATGAATGAACGAATCATTGAAATTATTTGATCATAATCTGTTATACCAGCCTGATCTCACAAGGAAACGTAAGTATTTTACGTTTTGTCAGTTTAGTGGCTAATTCGTATGAGTTCAGTCGTACGAAAATGTACGATTTTAAAAAGGAGGCGTGGTACCTAACCCCACCCCTAACCCCAACCATCATTGGGTGATGAGCAAATCGTACTAATTTGTACGAATTAGATCATACGAATTAGCCACTAAATCAAAAAGTTACGACTTGCCGTAAGATTGCGTTGCTTATACGTGTAATAGCAGTTTGACAATTGGAGTCAGGAGGATTACAGTTTAGTGCTTTCAAGAAAATCAGCAATAGAAAAAATTTACTTTTATGTACAAGAAATATAATAATAATAATAAATAATAATAAAAATAATTCAATTCTTACCCTAAAGCAATCTATTTTCAATGATGTTGTTTCGACTTTCACTATCAGCATCGTACACTACATAATCTGAATTTAATATCATTATTTATTCTGGTGTTTTATTATTTTAACAGTAATAATACTGTGTTATTATTAATAATTGTACATTTTATAATTAAACACATGTAATCAGTTAAAAAATTATAATTATTTACACTCTGTTTTTACTTTTTAATAGGATTTTGACCATTGGAGTCAGAATATAGTGCTCTGAAGACACCACTTTTTAGAGTGTATTTTATATTGTTTTGCTTAACTCTAAATAATCAAATCAAAATGTTGGGTCACCTTCATGTGCAATGAATAAATCCTAATTTTTGCGCCTTTTAGATCTGTGTTTGCAGAATATTCTAAGGTAAAATGTCCTTCAAATGATGTCAAACAGCATAAAGATGATCCTTCACCTCACTTGCAGACACTTATAATTAACACAATAATTGAAAACTATAAACACAGAACCATCGGGGTTAAGATGGGCTATACATTTAATAATAAAATAAAACTGTTGGTTTTGTCCATATTTTACTCTTTTGTGTTGAAATAACGCCACTTTTTAGAGTGTACTTTATATTATTTTGCTGAACTATAAATAATGAAATCAAAATGTTGGGTAATTATCATGTGCAATGAATAAATCTTAATTTTTTTTGCGCCTTTTAGATCTGTGTTTGTAGAATATTCTGAGGTAAAATGTCATTCAATTGATGTCAAACAGCATAAAGATGATCCTTCACCTCACTTGCAGACACTTGTAATTAACACAATAATTGAAAAATAAAATATGGACAAAACCAACCACCAGAGTTAAGATGGGCTATACATTTAATACTGAAATAAAACAGTAGCACTGCAAAAAAATGCTTTTCTTAGAATTTTTTGTCTTGTTTCTAGTCCAAATATCTAAAAATTCTTAAATCAAGAATTTTCTAGACAAGCAGTTTACAAATTATATGCCAAATTGAAGTGAGTTTTTCCTTAAAACAAGCAAACAAATCTGCCAATGGGGTAAGCTAAATTATTAGATTATGTTGCTTGTTTAAGAGAAAAACTGACTTAATATTGGCATACTATGTCTGAAAACAAGACAATATGTTTTGCTTGCCGAGAAAAAGTTTCTTGATATAAGAATTTTTAGATATTTGGACTAGAAACGAGACAAAAAATCTGAATAAGAGAAGCATTTGTGTGATTTTGTCCATATTTTACTCTTTTGTGTTGAAATAACACCACTTTTTAGAGTGTATTTTACATTATTTTGCTTAATTTTTAATAATCAAATCAAATATTTAACTTTCCTTCATGTGCAATGAATAAATCTTATTTTTTTGCGCCTTTTAGATCTGTGTTTGTAGAATATTCTGAGGTAAAATGTCCTTCAATTGATGTCAAACAGCATAAAGATGATCCTTCACCTCACTTTACTTTCAAATCAAATCAAAATCAAATCACTTTTATTGTCACATCATCAGCAGCACGTGTGCTATGATGAGTGAAAAGCTTAGGTGCTGGCTCCAGACAGTGAAAAATACAGATAGTGCAAAATACAACAACAGTGCAAAAAACAGACAGTGCAAATACAACAACAGTGCAAAATACAGACAGTGCAAATACAACAACAGTGCAAAATACAGACAGTGCAAATACAGCGACAGTGTAAAATACAGACAGTGCAAAATACAACAACATACTCACAAAAAAGAAACAAAACAGTGTAAATTTGGCAATGTGACAGTGATGCGTACGATGGATAGGTGTACACATAGTTGTAGGCAGTATTGTTTAAGTTCCACTAGCAGACTTTTATAATTAACACAATAGTTGAAAAATATAATATGGACAAACCAACCATTGTGGTTAAGATAGGCTATACATTTAATATGTAATAAAACTGTTGTTTTTTTTCCATATTTTACTCTTTTGTGTTGAAATAACACCACTTTTTAATAGTGTTTTATATTGGTAATTATTTACTTAATTCTAAATAATCAAATGATCATAGTTATGGTTGTGTGTGAATGTGCAATGAAGAAATCTTAATTTTGAACCTTATAAATCTGTGTTCGAACACACTATTAAATATTATAAGCTAAAATGAAATTCAAACTATATCAAACAGCATAAAGTTGTTTTTTCACCATACTTTACATTGTTTTTGTTGTTTATTCTGAGCTTAAATGTAATTCAAACTACATATGAAAACAACATAAAGATCTTCCTTCACCTTACTTTATTGTATTTGTTTTCCTCTTCTGAGCTAGAATGTAATTGAAACGATATCAAACATCATAAAGATCTTCTTTCGCCTCACTTTACTTTGTTTTGTCTTGTCTTTTCCTACTCTCAACTAAAATGTCATTCAAACTACATATCAAAACAACATAAAGATCTTCCTTCACCTTACTTTACATTGCTTTTTCTTCTTCTTTCTTTCACATGCAGACACTTTTTCCTACCAAACCACTTTCAAGAAAGCATTGCATTGTTTCGAGTTCCTAGAAAGATGCAAAGTCAAAAGAAAAGGCAGAGATCAATGCGCTGAGCCAAGCCCCCCCGTCCCACCGTCTCCCCCCGGAGCTCCAGCGCCTGCAGCCGCAAGCCCACCCCACTGCAGGTGCTCCGCGCCCGGGCTGGCAGACCGCAGAGCGCCGCTCTGGAGAACCAGAGATCTGATCGCGACGCCTGAATTCTGACAGATGAGGCTTTTTTGCGGCGCGTTTCTGCTTCATCTGAGAGAGATTCGCCAGCTGTGCGGGTCAGGAAAGAACAAAACATCACTGCATAGCTTTCTTTACATGTGTTTGATTTCATTTATGTGCTTAAATGGGGGGTTTTATACACACATCTGCACAACACGCTGCGCATTTGTGTCACAAATGTCCTATTTGTGAACGTGCGGTTTTTAAAAGCTCACTTCAACGACGGTATATAATGGGAAAATGTACAATAATAAAGTTTAGAAATATTATAAATTAATGAATAAATTATATTAGAAGACAATATAAAAACCGCTATCATGAAAGTACATTCACGCAAAACATCCAATCTAGTAGATCTACTCTATCAATCATACAGTGTCAAAAAGCTGGGTTACTTCAACCCAATTCTGGAGGACTAATTTTTTTATATTAAATGAATAGGACCAAATTTAACCCAGTGTTTGGGTTAGTCCATATTTTACCCAACTTTGGTTTAAATAACCTAGCGTTTCGTGTATTATTTCCATCAAGGGCACCGCTGAAAACGAAAGTAAAAGTATGAAAGGCTAAATGAGAGTTCTGTGTCTTTATTTACATAATCATAATGAATTATTTCCCCTATTCTGTCAGCTCTTCCGCCCACGTGTCTCCTGGGTCTGTGGTCTGAGCTGTTCCTTCAAAGAAAAGCTCGCTTTTATTTTTTTTTTGCTTGGGGAAGTAAGCCAGTAGTATGCCGATGCAGCTATAATTAAAGCTATACTAAGCTTAAGCTTTAGT
The DNA here is from genome assembly GCA_903798205.1 of Danio tinwini. Taxonomy (NCBI): domain Eukaryota; kingdom Metazoa; phylum Chordata; class Actinopteri; order Cypriniformes; family Danionidae; genus Danio; species Danio tinwini. The sequence continues at coordinate 1,406,648 of CAIGQZ010032780.1, forward strand.
CCCAGACTGAAATGTAAGTCTTAGTAATTTCAGCTGAATGAAACGAGCACTGACTGATCTTAAAATATCTCAGTCTTTGTTAACCCCAAATCAGAAAAAGTTGGGACAGTGTGGAAAACGCGAATAAATAAAGCAGTGATTTCTAATTTTACTCTGACTTGTGTACAAGTCAATACAGCAAACATCATTTAATGTGTTCCTCATGATTTTTATTGGGGTTTTCATAATAAACACATTACAATTTTGTTTCTTGCAACACATTTAAAAAAAAAGTTGTAACTAATGCATTTTCCACTTTGTAATGTTGCCATTCCTTTTCACAACACTTAAAAGATGTTTAGAGACTGAAGACACCAAGCGATGAAGTTTTTCAGGTGTCATTTTGTCCCATTCGTCCTGTAAACAAGTCTTAAGGTGGGCAACAGAACGGGGTTTTCGTTGTCACATTTTGTGCTTCAAAATGCACCACAGATTCTCTATCGGAGACAGGTCAGGACTGCAGACAGGCCAGTCAAGTACCTGTATCCTCTCCCTCCACAGCCAGGACTGTGTAATGTGTGCAGAAAGTGGTTTTGCATTGTTTTGTTGAAATATCCATGACCGTCCCTAAAAAAGAAGGCAGCATATTGTGGTCCAAAATCTCAATGTGCTTTTTAGCATTAATAGTGCATCACAGAAGTACAAGTTACCTTTGCTAAGGGCACTGACACAACCCCATACCATTACAGACCCTGGCTTTTAGACTTGTTGCTGGTAACAGTCTGGATGATCCTTTTCTTCTTTGCTGCGGAGCACACAGCATCCATTTTTCCCCAAAAGTACCTGAAATACTGATTCATCTGAGCACAGTACACGTTTCCACTGAGCCCAGAAAAGTTAACAGAGCTTCTGGACACTGTTAACATAGGGCTTCCTTTTGGCACAGAACAGTTTTTACTGGCATTTGTGGATGTTACTACATATTGTGGCACTTGACAAAGGTTTGCCGCAGTAGTCCTGAGCCCATGTGGTGATCTGGCTTATAGATAAATGAGGATTATTGATGCAGCGCCACCTGAGGGATCGGAGATCACGGATGTTCAGCTTAAGCTTGCGTCTTTGTCCTTTACACACTGAAATTCCTCCACATTCCTTGAATCTTTTAACAATGTTCTGCACTGTTAAAGGTGAAATATCCAAATGTCTTCCTCTTTTTCTCCGAGGTACATTGTGTTTAAACATTTCAATCATTTTCTCGTGTATTTGATGCCAAACTGGTGATCCTCGGCCCATCTTTGCTCCTAAAGGACTAGACCTTTCTTGGATGCTGCTTTTGTACCAAATCATAATAATCATCACCTGCTTCACATCACATCATTATTTCAGCAGTTTACCTGAATACTGCCCTAAACTGCTCCTGTCACAACTTTATTTGGAGTGTGTTGCAGGACTGTATGACAGGAAATGATGTAGATTCACAAATGAAATGAAGTTGATCAGACAAAACATCACATATTTTGTTTATATTGTCCGCAATGAAAGTCAAAGTCTAAGTTTGAAATCACTACTTTTTTATTTGCTTTTTCCATACTGTCCCAACTTTTTCTGATTTGGGGTTGTAGGTATATTATATGAGAGACCTACTAAGCAAGTGGATCTACTTGCACTGTAAACCTTTTAGTAATTTTGGTAATAATTGGATTTTAATAATGATTGTTCTTATTGTTTCTTAATATTGTTGTGGAGAGGTAAGCATGATCGTACACCCAATGAGGGGGGAGAGCATGCTAGGAGCCCGGCGGCTAATCAGCAGGCCAATCAGAAATAATAAATAACACCTGTTTATTCTAGTGATTGGGCCGGAGAGACACCCTTCTTAAGGAGAAGGAGCAGCCGGGAGAGGGAGAGGAGAGAACAGACACACACACCCGCACAGCTACACGTGGGGTGTGATTATTCAAAAATAAAAGTATTGTCTTTACCTGATATCGCCGACCCTGTCTTCTTCTTCCCTCATACAAACGAACTTTACTACAATTGTGTTTTAATAAAACCATCTCTTCTGGACTCTGGTTTATTTGGCTCTCAGAAAATCTTGCTTTGCATTACACCTTCTTTGTGGTCGTAGTGAGAATACAGAGGAAGAGTTTGAAACAAATGTGTCACTTTCTCACGACCCGCCTCCGGTTTTCTCTCACAGAGTTCTCTGCTGTCTGTCCGTATCAGAGGCCCAAACGATGGCTTTTCAGCTTTCAAAATCAGGTGCATGTGAAATCACATTGTAAAAAGGCTCTCTTTATCACAGCAAGTGTCGTCTTTTAAAGGGGTAGTTCACCTGAAAATAAAATTAACTCATTTGTGGTTTCAAAGCTTTATGAGTTGAAACTAATGACATTGACATTCATTTATTCATGTTCCTTTGGCTTAGTCTCTTTATTCATCAGGGGTAGCCACAGCGGAATAAACCGCCAACAATTCGTTTTACACCAATTCAGCTTATTTAATTCCCCTATACCACATGTGTTTGGACTGTTGGGGAAACCGAAGCACCCGGAGGAAACCCACACCAACACGGGGAGAACATGCAAACTCCACACAGAAATGCAAACTGACCCAGCCGGGGCTCGAACCAGCAATCTTATTACTGTGAGGCTACAGTGCTAACCACTGAGCCACCGTGTCGTCCAGTAGGACAATTGTTTAAATATAAAATGGAAGTAAATGGTATCTGGTTTCCAACACACTTCAAAATATCTTATTTTTGTGTTTAACCAAAGAAAGAAACTCAAACAGGTTTGATGCAAGTGGAGGATGAGTAAATAAAGGTAGAATTTTTAGTTTTGGGTGATCTGTCCCTTTAAGAATAAAGCACAATCTTTCACAGCCATATCACCCTGCAGCCCAAGACCGGTTACTCACTGAAGCTAAGCAGGGCTGAGCCTGGTCAGTACCTGGATGGGAGACCACATGGGAAAACTAAGTTCCTGTTGGAAGTGGTGTTAGTGAGGCCAGCAGGGGGCGCTCAACCTGTGGTCTGTGTGGGTCCTAATGTCCCAGTAAAAGTGAAGGGGACACTACACTGTCAGTGGGTGCCGTCTTTCAGATGAGACGTTGAACTGAGGTCCTGACTCTCTGTGGTCATTTAAAATCCCATGGCACTTCTCATAAAGAGTAGTGGTGTAACCCCGGTGTCCTGGCCAAAGTCCCTCAATCGGTTCTTATGATCATGGCCTCCCAATTATCCCCATCAACCAAATTGGCTCTATCGCTGTCACTTCACTCCACCTATAGCTGGTGTGTGGTGAGTGCACTGACACCGTTGTCCTGTGGCTGCCGTCGCATCATCCAAGTGGATGCTGCACACTGGTGGTGGTGTGGAGAGACTCCCTTCATGATTGTGAAGCGCTTTGGGTGTATGGCCATACACAATAAATGCACTATATAAATACACGGAATGTCTTCAGGACATTATTTGTACTTAATGAACGTTGTCACAATGTTGATAAAAAACGTTCTTAGAACATTATATTTTGGTGAAAATTCAGGTTTTAAAAACTTATATTATGCTAACCATAAAAAAAATGTTCTAGCAACATTAAGCAAACTGGACATTTCAACGTTATTGGAACGTTCCAAACAAACATTCTTATAACATATTTTGGTGAAAATTTAGGTTTTAAAAACGTAAGAACGTTATGCTAACCATAAAAAACGTTCTAGCAACATTAAGCAAACTGGACATTTCAACGTTCTTAGAATGTTATATTTTGGTGGAAATTTAGGTTTTGAAAATATAAGAACGTTACGCTAACCATAAAAAAAGTTCTAGCAACATTAAGCAAACTGGACATTTCAACGTTATTGGAACGTTCCAAACAAACGTTCTTAAAACATTATATTTTGGTGGAAATTTAGGTTTTAAAAACATTGTAAGAACGTTATGCTAACCATAAAAAACGTTCTAGCAACATTAAGCAAACTGGACATTTCAACATTCTTGGAACGTTACAGATAATATTACGAAAATGTTCTCACAACCTAAATTTGTTAGCTGGGACATTACATTGCAAATACACTGAATAATGGTGTTATTTGTGGAGAAATCATGAGAACCATAAGAAATTATACAATTTAGTTCATATTTTGTAGGTTGGAATTTATGTTTGCAAAACCTCATTTTGAATTTAAATGTATTATATTTCTATTCCAAAAATATTCAGAGACCAAACTCTTGTTTTAATGGACATATTTTATACATATTCCCTAACATATTAATTTGAGAGTACTAATTTTTGGATTATGATCTTAAAGTTGACCAATTATACCCCCTTTTTACAAGATGTAATATATGGGAGCTTTCACATCTGTGGTTCGGTTCATTTGGTCCGGACCAAGGGCATCAAATGAGACATTGAAGTATTTTTCTGCCGTTTTTTTGGGGTCCTTTCTACACCACACTGATTGCTTTGGTCCGAACCAGTTGAAAATAACCAAAATGGAGTCATGTGACAAAATTTACATCACTTATTGGCTAGATGTTGTTGAACATATTTCCTAAACCGCTTTTCGATTAGTCAGAATTCACGTGCGGGAAAATGCCAATGGACCTCCTGCAAGTAAACAAACCGGCAGACAAAAAATCTCGACTGCGCTGGCTGATTGTATTTCTGGTCATAGTATACTTTATAGTGTGTATTAGGGGTGGGCCGTTATTGGCGTTAACGTGCTGCATGGTGCTCTTATCGGGCGATAAAAAAAATATCGCAGTTAATCTATTCTCAAAGTTAGGTTGGGAGCTGGGTCGGTAAGCTGTCTGACAAAAAAAGTGCACTTCTGAATCAAATCAGCAGGATGCCCTTCTGGATCTTTCACTAACTTCGAAGACACTACTGACTACGCTTACATGGACATCTGTAATCTAGTTATGTGCCTTAATAGACAATATAATGAAGGTGTTTACGTGAAGTGCTTTCATGTAAGAGTTTCCTGTCATTTTGGGTGACTTTAACTGCAGTTCGACAGTTTCACTTTCACTCATGAACATTTCATTCATGCCCCTGTGACAAACTGGAGTATTAGACACAAAGACTGGTGAGAGTGTTATGGATTTAATAATGCACACCGAATGGAAAGAAAAAAACTTCTGCATTTTGCGATTTCGTGTGTGTGTGTGTGTGTGCGGTCCTTTACTGACAGCTGCGTGTGTGGATCTTGTCGGAAAATATGGCGAACATGACGATAATAGTATGATCACGGTGTTTACTTCAATAACGCCACTAATATCTGCATACTCCACATCTTAATTCCATTTCTGTTTAGTTCAGTGATGACTTTATTCAGATTAAGGTCATCAGAAATTGCTGTTTGGAGCTTATACAGGCCTACAGCTCAACATTAATGTTTAACTGAACAAACAGTGAGTAAACACAAGCACATATTATTGAACATCATTTATTTTCATCACCAGTTATCATAGTAGAACAGTTTCTCAAGCAGTTTGATGCATTTTAGAAACAGGAGATGAGCCCCTGGTCTAATGCTCCACCTGGATTGAGAAACCCGTTCTCAAAGACTTACTTTAGTCATTATTTGGGTAGCACACATATTCTGAATGCCTTCAGCAGAATTCAAATCAAAATATTATCTAGATTAATGCCAAGATTACAGTGAGATTAATCTAAATGAAAAAAAAATTATCTATGCCCACCTATAGTTTGTATACATCACTTTTTGAGAATGAAGCGTGGCTGCGGCTGAAAAACAATGTTTTAATGTATTGCAAACAGCAGGGGCTGTTCAGAAGGCGCATCGCAAGTCACTTCAGGAGGAGGCGTGAATTAATTTAGCTAAACTGATAAATATTACCAACGATCCATCAGGTAATGTTTTACCCTCTCTCAGTATAAAATTGTTTTCTGTCAACAAATTTTTTCCGCCACATCTTATGATGCACAGCACATCGGACTACGGCAGCTGGATTAGTCCAAAAAGGCACAGTACCTTTTGTGTTTGGGTCTGTTCTAGTTCGGATCATGTTCTCACCAACGAACCAGGATTTCAGGATTCGTTTGAAAGCATACTGAGATAATCTATTTAGGGAGGTCTCGGTATGCTTTTTTGGTCCGCTTTTGGTGCGCACTCGAGTGCGATTGCTACATTCACACCTGCCCAAACGAACCGCACCAAGAGGGAAAACGAACCCTAGTGCGATTCAACCGTACTAAATAAGGCAGGTGAAAACACCCTAAGTCTCTGATCTCCCAAGAGTGTGTGTATGTGTGAAGTTTTAGCGTAAAATACCACACTAATATTGTTTTATAATTCTCTGAACCGGCGACAAGGTGGCGCAGTAGGTAGTGCTGTCGCCTCAAAGCAAGAAGGTCGCTGGTTCAACCTCTGCTGGGTCAGTTGGCATTTCTGTGTGGAGTTTGCATGCTCTCCTCGTGTTCGCGTGGGTTTCCTTCGGGTGCTCCGGTTTACCCCACAAGTCCAAGCACATGCAGTACAGGTGAATTGGGTAAGCTAAATTGTCCGTAGTGTATGTCTGTGAATGAGTGTATATGGTTGTTTCGCAGTGATGGAAGGGCATCCGCTGCTTAAAACATATGCTAGATAAGTTGGCGGTTCCTTCCGCTGTGGCAACCCCAGATTAATAAAGGGACTAAGCCGAAAATAAAATGAATGAACTCTCTCAAACTGAGCCTTTTAGGCTTTGATCCTTATTGTGGCGTTTTGGTGACTGTCGCTTTAAATGCAAATGAGATTAATCATAAGAGGGCGGAGCTTCAAATGGTGTATCAGCATGGTGGCAGATTCAAATCAAGACTAGTGTTATCTCTTGAAGTTATGGCAGATATGGTGTGAAAACTAAAGGCAGACGGCTGCTCACTCAGGGCAGTTTATGCTGATAAGGGAGAGACGGGCACTAGTGGGAGGGGCTTTCCCCCTCTGATGACACGTACAAAGGGAGAATGTCAATCAAAGTGTTTCTTATCAAGTGTGATTATAAACAATAAAATTAAACAATGTTTACCATTAGAGGCTGATTATATTCACACACTGCTGACACACAACTGTGTTTAAACACCTTATAAAAGTGACTTGTGCATAATAGGTGCCCTTTAAGTTTTTATGATAGATTAGCTCCAGTTTGGGCTTTGGCACTGACAATTCTCCTGTTTATGCACAAATATAATGTTGTAGAGCATCCTGTAGAAAATATGAATTTACAAGAGAGATCATTTATATATAAAGATACACTAAAAGTGCAATTTATATATTTAATGTTGAGTTTGTGTCCAGTGTGTGTGAATAAAAGAGTGCATGGGTGTTTCCCAGTGCTGGGTTGCAGTTGCAATGTCATTCACCACGTAAAACATATGCCATAGTAACTAGCGGTTCGTTCCACTGTAGTGACCCCTGATAAATCAGGGACTAAGCTGAAGGATGAGTAAGTGAGTTAGTCCATATTTGACTCAGCATTGAGTAAGTTGTGGCAAAGTCCCTTTAAGGCAAGTCATTTCACTCGGGGGCCATCTTTGAAGTGCCTCTCAAGCAGTAGGCTCGGCGCTCTGTCTGAATGGGGAAACGTCAAATTCTCCAAAACTGCTTGCTAAGCTTACGATTAAATTTCATATTAGGAAGTGTAATAGTTTAATGAACACACTTGACTTAACAGAGCAACAGGATCACTTTTATTCTAGCTGAAAACATGTGAACAACTCGCAAAGCATCTTGGGTCGCATTAAATTCTTACCTCTCAATGTCATCATGTATTTCTTAAAGCTATACATGCATTGCATACACAGGAAGGACCAATAAAACTGAACAACAGCTGTCTCTTTAGTGTAATTTCTAAACGTTCGAATCGCACAAAATCCGTAGAAACTCACGTCTGGTCCAAGCCCCTCCCCCCAGAGAATCCTCTGTCTATATCAATCGCTGATTAGCTCCTGTACTAGAAGGCGGGGCTTCATTCGCCATATCGATCGTTACACTTTTCTCCATTCAAAACTATACGAGTGACACGTCTTGTGTATTCTATAGTCTTTAGCCGTGGCCACACTACTGTAGAGTTTGAACGTGAAAGGGGCGGGATCAGTGTTGCCAGACGTACGATAATTATCGTATTTGTACGATAATTTCGACCTCTGTACAATGTACGATCAATAATGCAAAAAAGTCCTATAATGTACGATAATTCCAGAATTTGATGCCATTTAAAATGAGTTTCATTGTACATTAGGGCTTCTATACTTATTAATAGCTACATCTTGTATCTGCTGTCTGTGACAGGAGAAGGTGGAGTTAAACACGTTTTCTATCCAATGACTGTAGTTTCAATCTAATCGTACGTTACATTTTCTTAGCCAATCAACGTGGAGAATGGCTATCTCACGAGTTAACATTCCTGCTGTGCGTGGCCGTGCTTAAGTCAGTCGTTTTCAGGTTGAGGTCGGTCAAGTTTTAAAAAGTAGTGCTGAAAAGGAAGGGGAGAAGAACAGGGGAGTTTGCCCTTGATGTTCTCATTTTTCCCCATTCAAATGCATCATGCGAACGTGCTTTTCCAAAGTTAATCTCATTAAAACAAAGCCACGAGATCGGCTCATTACAGATCCTCTGGATGGGCTCGTGCACACCCTCAGACTAGTGTGTTAAAAATTCAGGAGGGTGCACTGCTTTCAAGCCAATCAGGGGTGCGTTTCCCAAAACCATCGTTAGCCAACTAAGGTCGCAAGTTCCGTCATTACAAACATAGTTCGTTGATTTGCCGTTTCCCAAATCCATCGCTCCAACGAACATTCGCAAACTGCGTCGCAAACTTGAGCACTTGAAACGACACCTCTGGAGCTGTAGTTAGAAGCATAGTTCCTGGCTGTGTTCTATTCCCACTTATCCCCCCTATTCCCTATTTATTTAGAACATTCAAAGTTGGAATTATTAAAAATAAAAAAGCATTAAGTTAATCTCTCTTAGGTGTAATTTGCTTTCAAAGTATTTTTACAGTTCAGTTTTAGCGATCTTCATGTTTACAGTTGCGCTCCCTTCGCAGTGCACTTTGAAAACATTGATATAATTTGAACACAGCCTCATGGGGAAAGCTGTAGGTATATTTAAAAGCGGAAATTATGTACGTCTCCAAAGCTTGTGAAAATGAAAAACATCGCATACGTTAATTATTTTATTTCATAGTGGGTTATTTATTAAGTTTTACTGCTGTATATGACATGGGTCTGTTGGTTAGAACTTTCTGCTGTGGTTTGCATGTGTCAAATTGTAAAAAAAAAATTTTTATAAATAAACAATATCTTAAATAATAATAATAATCATCATCATTATCATCATTAATATTATTATTAAAGTAAATATATGTATAATAAATAGCCTCATTATTTATTTATATGATATTAGAATAGTGTTAGCTTTTGTAGGTGATTTTGTTTTAGAATAGAATATGTAATGTTCAACTTCTCAATAATATCAGTAAAGCAAACACAGGCTCTATATGTGCCATTTACATATATTTTAATTAATATGGAAAACGAGTGCATGCTTTTACCAAAACTAATATTGGATTTTATTTTAAATGCTTCTATGTGTAAAACAATATAATTTGAACAAAGAAATGATGGGGTTGTTCTCTAAAGAAGTTACTCCACCCGGTTTAGAGCATCATTATGGGCATTTTATGTTTTAACTAACTTGGTTCAAGCGATGGATCTGCGACAGAGAAACTAGGGGTTTTGGGAAACACTCGTCACTGCATCGTTCTTTTCCCAAACGATGCATCGCACTATGATAGTTCAGCCACGAGTTACGTTGTTGTTTGGGAAACACACCCCAACACTATGTTTCGCTCCGTGTAGGCATCCAATTTGTACCGCAAAATTAATTCCGTAACATCTGGCAACACACGCAGGCATTCCATGACAGTGACTCGGAGGTGGAGTTTGAACTTTCCCACTAAGGTACACCTATGTTTTTTTTAAAAAAAATTTATTATTTACGTATTGTGGTAATTTGCACGTTGTGTCAAAACGCTACTTGTCTAGATAATATCTGTATACTCTCCGTTTGACTAGTGTACGATAATTTTCCTCCAAATCCGATAATTTTGAGGTTATGGTACGATACTTTCACATTTACAAACTGGCAACACTGTGCGGGATTAAACAAGATGATTAGACATTTAAAAAAGTGAGCGATTGGTCCATATTTTAAACTTCTGTCAGGAAAGGTCATGTTTTGATCTTCGATTGGTCTCACACTGCACTTGATGCGATTTCGCAGTTCACCAAGCTTGGACTTTGCAACGCAGTGAACTGCAAAACTTGTCGCACGAGCTTGCGTTACCGTTGCGTTTGTCTCATTCGCGAAACGTGCAGCGTGACCGTGGCTTTAATAATAATAATTCCTTGTAATAATAATAATATATAAAGCAGAAAATATCAGTTTGCAACATCCAGCAGCATAACGAGCTGTTTTTAACACCTAGAAATGAATGCAAGGGAATCAGACCAAGAGTCTGGAGCCAAAAGCATTCTAGTATCTCCATCTGCTCGTACATCAAGAATAGGGTCAATAGATTACACTATAAGTGACAAAGCTCAAAGAAACAAACATGCTTTGAAAGCACCGTAGGTTGACTGTTGTTGATGAATGCAGTGAAATATTCAGTGTAAAAACCCCCTTCACATGCTCATGCCGTCAGAATGAGTGTTGTTATCTGAATGGCTTTCCTGTGACCCGTAGCCGGGCATCACTTCAGCCCTCTACTGACTGCCGAGTGCACTCGAGTGGGTGTGTGGAGGTGTGTGAATGGCTCCGCTCCGCCGTACTCAAGACACTCACAGTTTCCCTATCACACTTGCCATCATCGAGAGGTGAAGTCTGTCAGATTTGTGTCAGATTGAAATATGGTGCACAAAATCGTCCCAGAAAAACGAAAGCATAAACACAGACAAGCTCAGACGTGCTGTGTTGTGTAGTAAACACAGGAATTTAAATAAATTAAGAATTAAGATAATTATGTAATGGAAAAGGTTCTTTGTGTGGCTCAATAAAATTCACTTCAGTGTCGTTTTTAATCTGTGTTACTTTAATATCAGACACATTGTCTAGTATGACATACAGTCAGAATTATTCGCCCTCCTGTGAATTTCTTTTTCAAATATTTCCCAAATGATGTTTGACAGATTCAGGAATTGTTCACAGTATTTGCTATAATATTTTTTCTTCTGAAGAAAGTCTTGTTTGTTTTATTTCAGCTAGAATAAAAGCAGTTTTCATTTATAAATATAATATTAAGGTCAATATTATTAGCCCCCTAAGCAGTATTTGTTTTCGATTGTCTACAGAACAAGCTATCATTATTTGTCATGCTCTACTTTTTATTTACTAATACTAATATGTACTTTTTTTACCATTATGGACACTTTAGGTGCAAAAATGTGCCTTTTTGTAAACATACTGCCTCAGAGACAGCTCTTGTACCTTTATTTCTGACAGTGTGTGTGTATATATATATATATATATATACATATACATAGTTGTGTGAAAAAGTATTTGCCCCCTTACCAGTTTCTTTTTTTTTTTTTTTGCACGGATGTCACAATTTTATGTTCAGATCATCAAACAAATTTAAGTATTAGTCAAAGATAACACTTAAACACATAGTGCAGTTTTAAAATGGAGGTTTTTATTATTAAGAGAAAAACAAAGCTACATAGCCCTGTGTGAAAAAGTGCTTGCCCCCTAAAACTAACTGGTCGTGCCATCCCTAGCAGCAAAAAGTGCATTTTAGTGTTTTTGATATCTTGCAAAGAGTTGGTCAACTCATCTTCGCAGAGTTATTTTAACATTGGAGGGTTTATTCTAGCATAAACCCCGCCTTTTTAATCAACAATCCACAGCATCTCAATTGGATTCATGTCAGGACTTTGACTAGGCCACTCCTAGTCAAAAACACACAAGTCTTCATTTAGTTTTTCTTTAGCCATTCAGAAATTGACTTGCTGGTGTGCTTTGGATTATTTTCCTACTGTAGAACCCAAGTTTGCTTCAGCCTGAGGTCACTAACAGATGGCCAGATGTTCTCCTTCAGGACATTTTGGTTCACAGCAGAATTCATGGTTCCATTTAGTTTCCAGTTCTAGACGCAGTCAAACAGCCCCAGACCATCACACTACCACCGACACGTTGACTGTTGTATGATGTTATTTGTCTGAGAAGTCAAAGATTAGTCAATTAGTCAAAGAGGTTTTTATTATTAAGAGAAAACAAAGCTACACAGCCCTGTGTGAAAAAGTGTTTGCCCCCTAAAACGAATAACTTGTGCCAACCTTAGCAGCAAAAAGTGCATTCAAGCGTTTTTGATGAAGTTTGCTTCAGCTTGAGGTCACTAACAGATGGCCAGATGTTCTCCTTCAGGACGTTTTGGTACACAGCAGAATTCATGGATCCATTTAGCTTCTCTAAAAAGTCTTGGGCATCATCAAGATGTTTTCTAACAAAACTGAGATAAGCCTTTATGTTAATTTTGCTCAGTAGTGGTTTTCATCTTAGGTTTTCAACCCTGCCATGCAAATGCATTTGGCCCGTCTATTTCTTATGGTGGAGTCATGAAAATTCACCAAACTAAGGCAAATGACACCAGCAGTTCTGTGGATGTTATTGTGGGGTCTTTTGCGACCTCTTGAATGAGTTGTTGCTGTGCTCTCGGGGTAATTTTGGGTGGCCGGCCACTTCTGGGAAAGTTCTCCACTGATCCATGTTTTTGTCATTTGTAGATAATGGCTCTCACTGCAGTCCCAAAGCTTTAGAAATTGCTTTACAACCTTTTTCAGACTGGTAGTTCTCAATTATTTTCTTTCTCATTTGCTTTTTATTTTATTTTCATTGGATCACTGCACAATGTCTAGCTTTTGAGGATCTTTTGGTCTACTTCAATTTGTCAGGCAGGTGATTTTTTGATTGCAAACAGGTGTGGCAGTGATCAGGCTTGGGTGTGGCTAGAGAAATTGAACTCAGGTGTGATAAACCAGTCTACTGTATTTGTATGCAATAACACGGAAGCGGGTTAGCATTTTAGCAGTTCCAATTCCCTCATCCCAAAGTCAATGACATTTCAATTAAATCGATTAATAAGGTTCGTGGTTACCACAAAACTCAAGATACTTACACATTTTATTCTACGACATGAAACACATCAGTTACAACCCACTCTTGATTTATTAATCGATTACGCTTCTGTAAAAAGACGGTTGCTGTCAAGTTGCTAAATGGCACTACAGGCGGTGTCGGAGACATTATACATCATCCAGCTGAGCTGGTGTGAAACACAGCCCGCTCGTGTTGGGCATTTGGATTTGTCTGTGATTTAGGTATTTTCATGAATACTATTTTATAGTTTGTAGTATTTTTCTAATTGGGAATTGATATTGTGTGTAGATAATGCCTTCACTTGTAAAGATCGTCAAGACAGATTAATTTGTTGATGATTTATTTTAATCAACTGATATTATAGGGATACTGAGGTCACTAACGAGGTCACGAGCTGTATTCACGTGAGCGATACACTTATGGCTCGTTTCCACTGACTTGTACAGTACGGTACGGTATAGGTCGGTACACTTTTATGGCCGTTTCCACAGTCAAAAAGCATACCGAACCGAACCGTACCATACCCCTTTTTTGGCACCCTTTCGAAAGGGTACCAAACACGAGAAAGGGTACCAAAAGGCGGAGCTAGACGTGCAGCTGAACGCTATTGGTGTACAGGGATACGTCACGAGCTTACGCAACAAGCCAGAATGAAAACAAAGGAGCCGCCATGTTTTCATACACAGCCGAGAGATTATATATACATATAATATCATATAATAATGAGCCCTGTTCGATCTGGGCTCAAATGAACTTTGTCATCGTCTTGATGAACAGCCACAAAGCCAAAAAGAAGAGCAGATTTTACCGTCTCCTGTAGTTTTTTATGAGCCAGTCTGAAGCGTGAGTGGTTTTGCTTCCTTTTTTTGCGCTCGCCGCGCGTCTATATTTGAAATAACAAACTTCTTGAGCTGATGATAATAACGTGTGCTTGATTATTGATGTGCTTTTGAAACCTGATCCTGTCAGAAACTGACAAACGCGAGAGTGAAACGTCCTTACTCTCTAACAGAGGCTACACGTGCTGCTGAAGATTACAGACACATTTAATCATGAGAGGTTTGCACTGACTGGGCTCTATTTCATGTTGTTTTGAACCTAAATAAGTACTAAATGTCTGCTGTGTGTAGTTTTTCTGTAAGTGGTAACATATCAGAGACTGTAAGGGTCTGTATGTGTTCATATATGTTAATTTATTTATTTATTTTATATAATTGCAGACGTTACAGTAGGCTATTTCACACTGTCATTGATCTGCAGTTATAATCAACTCATGTTCATAGTAAAGTTAGTAATAAACATTTATACAGCAGTATTTATGTGTGTAAAGCATCTGTTTTGTGAGAAGTGCTCCTCATATGATATGTGAGTGACCCGTACAGCTTTACTTTAGACATTTTCTCAAGCGAAAATGACGTTGTCTGCAACTTTCTGTCGTACACCACGCCCACCAAAAGAGTACCATTGGTACCCCTTTAGCAGTGGAAATGCAAGCCTGATAAAGGTGACCTGTACCGACCCATACTGTACCAGTCAGTGGAAACGAGCCATTATTTAAATATGTCTCATGATAATACTATGTAGGCAAATTTATACATACAGTTTTAAAACATTTACAACAACCGTAAAGCACAACTATACTGTATTTCCCACGTAAAAAAAAACTATTTAAAAGGCACGTAGTTCTAGACCGATGTGTTTCCGCGTATTTGTATTTGTTTATAATATATAGCGTTGATTATATAATGAATCTACAGAGTAAATCTTTGAACCATATTTCTAAAAATAAGCTTGAAAAGTTATCCGTAGCAGGGTGGTGCTAGTCTGTTTATAGCCGACACTGCAAAAAATGCTTTTCTTACCTAGCTTTACTGCTTTTTTAGCTTGTTTCTAGTGGAAATATCTAAACATTCTTAAATCAAGAAGCATTTTCTAGACAAGCAAAACATGTTGCCTTTTTTTAAGAAATAATATGCCAAAATTAAGTGAGTTTTTCTTTAAAACGAGCAAAATAATCTGCCAATGGGGTATAATAAAATAATCTCTTCAAGTAGGTCTTGGTACGCTTTTTTGGTCTGCTTTTGGTGCGCACCGAAGTGCGATTGCTACATTCACACCTGCCCAAATGAACCGCACCAAAACGAACTCTAGTGCGATTGAACTAAACTAAATAAGGCAGATGTGAAAGCACCCTAAAACTCCCAGGATGTCCTTCGAAAAAGAGTAAGGGTTTAACCCCGGCATTCTGGCCAAGTTTACCCACTGCACTGCAAAAAATGCTTTTCTTTCTTAGATTTTTTTGTCTTGTTTCTAGTCCAAATATCAAAAAATTCTTATATCAAGAAACGTTTTCTAGGCAAGCAAAACATAATGTCTTGTTTTCAGAAATAATACGCCAATATTAAGTGAGTTTTTCCTTAAGACAAGCAAAATAATCTGCCAATGGTGTAAGCAAAATAAACTTGTTTTTCCTTTCGACATAAGATAAATTAGCTTGCCCCATTGGCAAATTATTTTGCTCGTTTTAAGGAAAAACTCACTCAATTTTGGCATATTATTTCTGAAAACAAGACAACATGTTTTGCTTGTCTAGAAAATGTTTCTTGATATAAGAATTTTTAGATATTTGGACTAGAAACAAGACAGAAAAATCTAAATAAGAAAGCTTTTTTTGCAGTGTAATGTTAGCTTTTCAATTCTTGCGTTTGCATTTAAGATCCAAAAGTGCTAAAAGGTGAATTTTCATGTCAAGATTTTCTGGTTGGACAAAACGTGTAAGTGTTATGAACTGTGTTTGAACACAGAGAGTATTTGCAAACTTCGAAAAGTCTATGGGAAAATCTTATAGGGATTTTATCGAGGGAACCAGTTTTATGCTATCAGCCGATTATCCTACAAGGTGATGTTATAGTTCCTTCACTCTATATGAGTTTGTTTGTGGTAAATTGGTGATATTTATATCAGAATATTGGTGATATTTATATCATTGGTAACATTATATCAGAATCAGAACCAGAATCAGTTTTATTGCCAAGTGTGCTTCACACACACAAGGAATTTGTTTTGGCAACAGAAGCTTCCAGTGTACATAAAGTGACGAGTGACAACACAAAATTAAATACAAGAAAGAAAAAGCATTAAACATTAAACAGAGATGCAGCTAGTCAAAAAGATCTGGATGATGAATGTATGTACAGATATGTTGTAAATATACAGGTTATAAGGTGCTGTGTACAAGTGCGTGTGAGAAAGTATTGCACGTTTATTGCACAGTAGGGGAATATTTAACTGTTCATGAGGTAGATGGCCTGAGGAAAGAAACTTTTCCTGTGTCTGGCTGTTTTTGTGCTTGGTGCTCTGTAGCGCCGACCAGACGGTAACAGTTCAAACAGGTAGTGTGCTGGGTGTGATGCGTCCAGAGTGATTTTACGAGCCCTTTTACTCACTCTGGAAGAGTACAGTTCTTGAAGTGTAGGAAGGGAAGTGCCAGTGATTCGTTCAGCAGTCCGGACTATTCGCTGTAGTCTACGGAGGTTGGTTTTGGCAGCTGAGCTGAACCAGACGGTGATTGTAGTGCAGAGGATGGATTGGATGACAGCTGAGTAAAACTGTACGAGCAGCTCCTGTGGCAGGTTGAACTTCCTCAGCTGACGAAGGAAGTACAGTCTCTGCTGGGCTTTCTTTACAATGTAGTCTATGTGAATGTCCCACTTCAGATCCTGAGACATGGTGGTGCCCAGGAACCTTATATTCATTTTTCCTAATATATTAATCTATAGGCGTACACATTTTTGGTGTAGTCTTAAGGTTTTTGTTAGATTACTTCCAGTTTTATCTTTGGTACTAATCTAAGTATATGCACACATTTAATATTGTAAAGTATCATATGGAAAAGATTAATTTAAAAAGGAGATCTGTGATTTTACATTTTTTATTTACATGACAATGCAAGAATCATGTTAGCAGATGGTTTTGTTCCCGTAACAGTTTTGAATGCAAATTAAGTAACTTAGTATCTCTCAAAATCTGCCTGTAATCGGTGGGTTTGTGCTATTTTGAGATTAGCCTGTTCTTCTTATAAAGCCACAGTGTTGGCGGACTGCAGGAGGGTGTGTCTCGATTCACACAAACACACCCTGTGTGTATTCAGGGCAGATTTACTCAAGAGGTGTGAAACCACACATCCAAGGGGGTTCGAAATGGACGAGCAGCATACTATGCAAATCATTTCTCACGGTTAAACAAGAATAAATACGAGAAAACAGACTGCTGTAAAATTATTCTAAAATTATCACTTTACTGTCATCTCATTACAAACCCATGCATCTTCTGGTTATTATTGGATTATCTCAGATATTTCACTTTCTTTATTAAAAGTCTAAATCAAAAGTAAACCCTTATTTGATGCGTGGAAATATATGCAAATTACATGTATGACATGCAAGTTCATATTTGGATTTCACGTAAATAAAATGTCATATGCAACATACCGTGCATCCGGGAAGTATTGATAGCGCTTCACTTTTTCCACATGCATAGCAAAATAATCAGTGTACAAACTCAATTTGAGTTTAACTTAACCCTCCTTGGGTGTACATATGACTCCCTCTATTTTGGAGTTAAAATAACACTTTCTAAAGTGTGAAATTTGTACATTACTCTCAGAGTTCATTTTACAAAGTAAAGGCCTGTCCACATGAGACGTTTTTTGCTCGCGTTTTCTGTCGACGTTTAACGCCTCGTGACTAAATAAAGGGCGTCAATGTGATCGTGCACACTAACACGCAAAACGCCAGGCGCAAAAGCGTAATATAAAAAAAAACGCCACATGCTTGTTTTTTTCGTTTTGATGCGCCGCGTCAAAACCTTCTCCACCAATCAGATTGGCACTTTTGTTCACATGCACGGAGCTGCTGAAGTTACAGTAAACAGCACTTGGAGGCGCTCAAGCGCAACACTGTTAATGCGAGCGCACATTGAAGAAGATGCCCAGAGGTGTGATGAACGTGGAGCTGCTTATTGCACTGGTGAACAATCATCATTTCTTCATCGCTAGAGCTGGAGCTGCTACTTGAACCATCCATAACAACAAGCGTGTCAACTTTGTCTTCTTTCTCTGTGTTGCAAGCGGGTGTCAGGAGAAGTTGTGTAGTGCCATCTAACGTCAAGGAGTGATTTTGCATATTCTTCTGCTCGACGCCTGTGAAAATCGATTGGGTTTGAATCCAGAAAAACGTCTTGGAAAACGCTGACGATAAACGCAAACGAAAAGCGTCCCGGTGTGAACGAGCCTTTAGAGATTATTCTTATATCGAACTGAAGTGTGTGTTACCCTTCAAAGTGTTAATACAGTATATCACCTTTTTCCCTATATTACCAATTGGTGTGTGTGACAGATAACAGTGATCAAACATGTAGAAAATAGTTTTAATTTATTAAATGTTCATTAATCTTTTCAAAAAATAGTTTCAATACATTCAACTCTTTGCATTTTAAAATGCAACAAGACATGTTTAAGTTTAACATACTTCAAGTGAAACATACTGGTTTGATCACTGTTTGTCTGAAAGAACCGGTTTGAGTTCCCATCACTAGTGGGAAATACACTGAATATTGGGTTAAAAGTTTAACACTGAAAAAAACTCTTAAATATACGCTCTTTCACACTCGTGGATTAAAATGCACTCCGGTCTAAACATCACCAAAAAACTATCACACTGTATATTTAACACTGGAATTTTTGCGTTGTGTTTTTATGTTACAGCCTTATTCCAAAATGGATTAAATTCATTTATATCCTCAACATTCTACACACAATCCCCCATAATGACAATGTGGAAAAAGAGCTTTTGAAATTGTTGCAAATTTATTAAATATAAAACAGCTGTAAAATCACATGTACATCAGTATTCACAGACTTTGGCGTGAAGGTATTTTCTGTTTCCACTGATCATTCTTGAGATGTTTCAGCAGCTTCATTGGAGTTCACCTGTGGTCAATTCAGCTGATTGGACATGATTTGAAAAGGCATACACCTGTCTATATAAGGGCCCAGGGTTGACAGTGCATGCCAAAGCACAAACCAAGCATGAAGACAAAGGAATCGTCTGTAGACCTTTGAGACAGAATTGTCTCGAGGCACAAGGCTGGGGAAGGTTACAGAAACATTTCTGCTGCTCTGAAAGTTTCAATGAGCACAGCGGCCTCCATCATCCGTAAGTGGAAGATGTTTGAAACCACCAGGACTCTTCCTAGAGCTGTCCAGCCATCTATGCTGAGTGATCGGGGGAGAAGGGCCTTAGTCAGGGAGATGATCAATAACCCGATGGTCACTCTGTCTGAGCTCCAGCGTTTTTCTGTGGAGAGAGGAGAACCTTACAGAAGGACAACCATCTGTGCAGCACAGTGGCGGAGCCAGAGGGGTGTCCGGGGTGGCACTTCAATTGGCCACCCTGGGTGCCACCCCCCAAAATTGTATTTGCTGCTGGCAGATCCTGTGATGCTGATTGACATCTCATTTGTCTAAAGACGTTTTTAAATTTTGCTGGTAACGCTCAAGCTATTTTTAAAATCAGTGACTACCCAAAGACAAGAGCATGGTTTCAAGTAAGATGAATAATAATACATCATAAAATAATATTTGAAATACGATTTATAGTTTATTATAAGGTTTGTTTGCTGAGGAACATTCATTATCTGATGTGTAAGTTAACTAGGCACCGACGACATCAGTTAACTTAAAGAGCCCCTATTATGGGTTTTTGAAAATGACCTTCCATGTAGTGTGTAACACAGCTCTTAGTGAAGTGAAATATCCAGCTAAAGCTTAAATCTGACAGTGGACAGTTTTTAAAAATATTGATTCATCTATAAAAGAGTCGACTCATAGTGGTTTAAATGAATTGCTTGATAACGAGTCTTTAGCTGTTTCGGCGTGACGTAGATACGAGACATAATGGTTGCGCGCGCACACCCACAAAATTTAAACCTGCGGCCCCGCCCACTAACACAGCAGCAAAGACAAACAGATCCTGAAGTCACGAGTCATGAAGATGCTGTGCTTACCTGGATATTATTGGAAGTGTGAGGGAAAGAAGTGCTTCAGCATCTACATGCTTACAATGAACTTTCAGTACACAGCTCATGGATTAGTTTCTTCCTCACTGTTTGGCTTGAACTTGCTTCTAAGACAGGCAAACAGCATACATAAATACTGTAATGTGATTGACAGAGCACATTGGGCACTAAGCTGTTTGCATTTAAAGAACATACATTTTTCTGTGTGAAATACAAGGGATTTCATATATACTAGTATTGAACAGTTCATTCCAGCGCATTCATGTATATGCTGTGGGAGCGAGTTCAAGCCAAACAGTGAGAACAGCGCCTACTAGGGTCACAGAATAGGATGGTCACAGAATTTGGTGTAACACGTGCAAAATAAGGACAAATTATTAGGTACAAGTCAAACAAAGGCACGCTGGACTTCGGGCTGGTGCACAGCACTGGTTGGGCAAAGCAGAGTACAGGTAAACCGTGAGAACATAACATTTCACGCAAGAGGTGCCACAGCAATGGTTGCAAATAAAAATGATCTACAGATGAGAAGGGAGAAAAGCTCCAAAATGAAAGATAATTAATGAAGTCAGTCCTGGCCCATGACACATTTCATAAGTATAAGTAAATAGCTGCCTCCTTGTTTTCTCTAGCTTGTAAAGTATGTATTTAATTGTGTTGTTACTTGTAACCGCTTGCACTGTATCAGGTTAACTCTATATTCCCATATCGGGTCTAATGTCACGTTGAAAACGCGACGCGTGCTGCATTTAAATGCGTTTGTGGTGTTTAACTGCACTGCTTTCAGGGGTGAGGTGTCTGAATAACACTGTTGAGAACCGGGTACTGTTTACTGTGGTGTTAGTAAGTTTACTATGAAGCGTGTTTTGGGCGTTGTGGCGAGGGGGCGTGGCCGAGAGCCGTGGGAGCGAAACGAGGCCCGCCACAGATGAGATACACCTGTGGCGCGCACCTGCCTTCAATCCCACGGAAGGAGCTCTGGACTATAAGAGAAGGAACGATGGCGGAGTAGAGAGAGAGGACCGGGCCCGGACATATTGTTTTACATTTGCTTTCAGTTTGACGGCAGTCTCCGTGAGGAGCTGCCGTCGGTTTGTTTTGATTTAGACGGCAGTCTCCGTGAGGAGCTGCGGTCCCTTTTATTAATAAATATTTATTTTTTTTAAAAGTCCGTCGGTTCTCCGCCTCCTTCTTCCCGGCGGCCAGGTGGCCATGAACTTCATTACAGGCGTCCGCTGCGATCAGATCCTGTTGACACTGTTGCCAACTATTTTCAACGAAAAGGTGCTAAGCTCTGCCAGAAAAGTCGCTAAAAGTCGCTAGATTACGTCATACGCTAATTTGCATATTACTGACATCATCACATTCTACCATTTCTGTTTAACAGTCTATGGTAAATAAATGGTGTATTTATATTTGCTCTACGCTTTATGCAAGCATGTCAATTTAACTAAATTAATTGCTGTTTGAGTACAGTATATCATTATAGATGTGTAGTGAATTAGCAGTAATTTCTTAGACGTAATAAAGACAAGTTCTGAAACTCTCACTTAAAACATCTCTGATTGTGAACAAGAAAAGAATAAACGGTCAAATTAAATTGTTAACATAAAGGAGAAGCAGATCAGTTTGACTGTACAAGGGAAATACCTCACACTGCTGGTGCTAAATCATTTGCCGTTGGTACGCAGAGGGGTGATCTGCTGTTAGGCTGCAGGTGGGAGAGGCTGCTGTACGAGGACTGGGCCGCCTGTCAGTGCTCTGAGGCGGGGGAGGGGCCGGCAGCATCACCCGCAGCTCGTTGAGTAGTGTAGGAACGGTACTGTATGGACAAACGACAGTCTATAAAAATCTCCAGTAACACACAAAAAAGTTGCTAGATTTGTCGCTAGTCGCTTTTTTTTTTTAATTTGTTGCTAGGGGGGTCTGAAAAAGTCGCTAAATCTAGCGACAAAGTCGCTAAGTTGGCAACACTGGTTGGCGACCCGGGGTCTTGATAAACCGCACTGGGCATTTTACTGTCTCACGCTCGACCAATGGCAACAGGCTGTCATCGGTCCAATCAGCGCAGATTAGCTTCGCACTAAGGAGGGGTTTGAGAACAAATGAATCGCTGAACGATTCATATGGGAGTCGCTGGGATAATTAGGTCAAAATAAATGCACATTATAAAACCATGTAAGTTTTTTTGACCTTGCATGCAGATCAGCCTGTTGTTGGAGACCCATAAAACCGAAATGACCCTTTTTATTGTAAAATAGGGGCTCTTTAATAGAGAGATCAATTCGCTCTTTAGAAAGTTAACGCTATATTTCATCTGTGCCTAGTATTACATGCACATTACATGTATGCAGGGGTGGACTGGCCATCTGGCAGACCGGGTACTTTCCCGCTGGGCCGATGTACTTATTGGTAGATTCTATTATGATCTGATCGGCCCATAAAACTCTTAGCAGCCTGTTGTTTTTTGTTCTGCCTAATAAAATTTACGATGCTGTGATCTGTGACGCTCTAAAAAGAAGATGCTTTTTTTCGGACAGACCGGCCCATGTGACGCGCGTTTGGAGAGATGGAGAGCAGAAGCAGCGTGCAGGCATTTGCACAGAATCTGTCCCTGTCTTTCCATCTAGTTACCTATCTGTCTATGTAAATACACTTTTTAATTTTACTTTTCATCTGCACCAAGGCCCACAGCAACTTCCTCCCATGCTGTTTCCTTAACCTGCAACTCTTTATTTTACAAATTAAATAGATCCTAAAGAACTGTATGCTTCTCACACTATATGAGGAGAGTCATTCATGTCTTTTAAGGTGCACTCGGCCAGAAGACAGTCGCCTGTGATATCATGACATTTTGGTTTTGACTGTCAGGATGATGTAGACCTATAGTTATAATATAGTTATAATGATATTTATACATGATCAAACTAGTGTGCAACTTACTAAGCAAAACTTCTGTGCTTTTGTAGAATAGGAGTTGGTAAACATATTCAATGACATGTACAGATGGCTAGCATTTTGGTTGAATGGGCCACTCTGGCCCAAAATACCAGGACCGATTAATTTATATTTTTGTCCCAGTCCAGCCTTGAATGTATGTAAGTTATTATATTTCATTTATGATGCTCAGATGTTTTTGCTAATATGGGAAAGAAATTGCTTGCTGTTTGTGAGTTAAACATATATTAACAATAGCCAGCTCATATACTTTCTTCAGAAAAATGTTTTTTAGATTGGTTGCTGATTTTAATGTGCAGGTAAGATAATAAATATTTTGAATTAGGATAAATGTGTTCCTAACTGGATCAGATGTAACCAGACTGTAATATTTTTGCGCAGGGTCAATTAAACATGAAAAGAAAAGGGCAAGATATCAGACTTCTTTATAAAGAAGCACAAACAGGCAGATCAGGTTCAAACATGAAAGCCCAACCTTTACACTGGATCCATACCTGAGACTAGTCAGAGTCAGTGTGGCCAGACTTCAGGTCCACCAGCAGCCACCATTCAACCAATGTTAGAATTTAAGCTGAGCTTCAGGAACGTTCCACCAAAAAATCAAATCCTGTCATCACTTATTAAATCACAACAAAGTGAGGTGATGAGTAAATTATTATATTTTCATATTTTGAATTAAATGTTGGTAATGAAATAGATTTGGGTATTCTAAACACTTTCGTTGTGTGTGTGTGTGTGTGTGTGTGTGTGTGTGTGTGTGTGTGTGTGT
>CAIGQZ010032780.1:1435488-1466777 GCA_903798205.1 Danio tinwini
AAATAAACAACCTGGCAAGACACTAACACTCTAGCAACCGCATAACAGCATGCCAGTAACAACCAGCCACACCACACAACATCCTAGCAACAGCATAGCAACTTACTAACATACTAGCACCACTAACACCAATGAACTACCAAATAACAGAACATCAAAACAATCTTGCAACACTGTAACACCCTAGCAACCACAGTTGAGAGCACTAATAATAATAAATACAAATAAACAACCTAGCAACACCAACAAAACCATAACACAGTGATAGTGTGTTTCAGTGCACATTCATGCTATAACAAGTGAGATTATGTTGTTGCAGAACTTGCTGTGTTTGACTGAATAGTGATATTGTTTCTCTCTCTGACTGAAGATGTTTGCTCTGTCTGAGCTGTGGTCGGGTGGCGAGCGTCAGGGCAGCTATAAGCTCCTAAAACCATGGTGGGAGGTCTTCATGGACTACCTGCTAGTGCTTATGCTAATGGTGTCCATCCTCGCCGGGACTCTCCTGCTGTCCCGGGATGGAGTAGTGTGTGTCCCTGTACACTCCTTCCCCACCAACCACACCTCCACCATTGATCCCATTCTTGAAACTGCATTTACAAGCACATCCGCAAGGGGGCGACGCACCAACCTGGACTTCCAGCAGTACAGCTACATTAGCCAGGTTTGCTATCACGAAGCACTGCCCTGGTACTCGCGCTTCCTACCGTACGTCACTCTGCTCCATACACTGGTTCTGCTGGCTAGTGGTTGCTTCTGGTTCCACTTCCCGCTCACTTCCGCTCGTATTGAGCACTTCCTGTCGCTTCTCGCCAAATGCTGCGAATCGCCATGGACAACCAAAGCACTGTCGCATACCGCCAAACTGGACACTCGCTTCTCGGAGGTGGAGCCAGTGGTGCAACCTAAAGCTCAGGTAGGCTTATCAAATTATCTTGTGTTTATTTATTCATTCATTTTATTTTCGGCTTAGTCCCTTTATTAATCAGGGGTCGCCACAGCGAAATGAACCGCCAACTTCTCCAGCATATCTTTTACACAGCGGATGCCTCTCCCAGTACTGGGAAACATCCATACACACTCATTCACACACATACACTATGGCCAATTTAACTTATTCAAGCGAGGCGATCGTGCTACCCACTGCGCCACCGTGACGCCCCATCTTGTGTTTAATTACTGAAAATTTTATTGTGATATATTGTATTATCCAATCCAGGCTCATTTGAAATACATGCTGCATTTTTGCGAACAGTAAAATACGTTGCTCCGCTGATGTTTCTCTGCAGCTTGTGTTGGCAAATCCACTAGAGGGCGCTGTGTACATTTTTGCAAATTTTAAATACGATACTGGGCTACACTTTCTCATGCGTGCAATTTTTTATGATCACGTACGCAATTAACTGACTCATACCCTTCCCTAAACCCAACCGATAGTGTTTTCGAACGCAAACGAAAGAGAAACGTGCGTGTTTACCTGATTTTTGGAACCATTATTTGACACTTGTCATGCAACCCAAAGCTCAGGTAGTCTCCTGCTGCTGTCAAATGATCTTATTGTGATTAATTGCTTATGATTTTTTCTCGATATACTGTATTATCCAACCCAGGCTCATTGGAAATACATGCTATATTTTTTGTGAACAGTGAAATACATTCCTCCTATTTCATATTTCAAAGATCCACTAGAGGGTGCTGTGTACATTTTTCAATCATTCATTTTCTTTTTGGCTTAGTGCCTTTTATTAATCTAGGGTCGTCACAGCGGAATGAACCGGCAAATTATCCAGCATATGTTTTTACACAGCTGATGCCCTTCCAGCTGCAACCCATCACTGGGAAACATCCATACACACTCATTCACACACATACACTATGACAATTTGGCTTAGCCAATTCACCTATACTACATGTTTTTGGACTAGTGGGGGAAACCGGAGCACCCGGAGGAAACCGACACCAACACTGGGAGAACATGCAAACTCCACACAGAAATGCCAACTGACCCAGCCGAGGTTCCAACCAGTGACCTTCTTGCTTTGAGGCGATTGTGCTACCCACTGCGCCACCATGCTGCTGTGTACATTTTTGCAAATATCAAATACATTGCTGCGCTACATTTTCTCATATGTGCAATTTAGACCAGTGGTTCTCAAAGTGGGGGTCGCGGTACAATGACAAGGGGTCGCTTGGTGATTTCCAAAACTCAAATAAATTTTATTAAACTATTTAAATGAATAATTAAGAATTCAAATTCTGTAATAGTTGCGTTAAAGAAACAACAACAACAACATACAAATACAAATCAGCCATCAGCCTTTAATTTTTATATTAAAATGTAATTAAATTAATAAATGACAAAAAAAACGCTATATGGTTAATAGGCTGTTGTATTTTTGTGTTGTCAACATGCTCGTGTTTATATATGCCAATAGTTGTGTCTGCAACATTTATATATTTACAGCTTATATATAACCACGTTGAAAAATGGGGGTCGCGAGTCACTGACATTGTTATTTTGGGGGTCGTGGGCTGAAAATTTTGGGAACCTCTGATTTAGACGACCTTCTCATATGCGATCACCTTGTGATCGACTGACCAGCACCATTCCCTAAATCCAACCAATAGTGTTTTCATTAGAAGAATAAAGCACATGGTGGCTGTATAGTTTTACTACGATTTTGCATTGGTTTTTTTACCTCGTTTCTGGAGCTATCCTCCGATGAAGTCAAAGCTGGTCCACTCTGTGTCCCATGTGAAATACCGTATAAGGCGAGCTGCCGAACAAAACAAAAGTCGTACGCAAGTACAAAAGAATACAAAAATAAGCGGGTGAGGCAAACGCATTCAATTAGGTATCACAAATGCATCTAAGTAGTTTTGTGGTATTCGTTCTGTGCTGTACGAAAAACCATGCTAAAACAGTCCTTTATTTGTCAATAATGTGTTTCTGTAATGTAAGTAGTGTGAAAAGGAACAAAAGATGTTATTGTTATACTACCCTATAGCGTTCGTTTTACCAAGAAACTGCAGACATACAAATACTGAAGTATTTTTTTTTGGGTTTTGCAAAAATGTAGGCTTGGCCACGTATTTGTGTTGTAATGCGTTGATATTATCACGATGTTGATCTAAGCTGCAAAAAAACACTACTTTAACAGGCATAATATCCAAAACATACGTATTGCTTTATTGTGTCTATATATGAATATTCTCAAAAAGTACTTTAAATAATAAATAATACTTCACTGTATTTTGAGATGTCCACGATACTAATGTTGTGCATGTTCATCATCTCAATATATTGAATTGTTCAATATATCTAGGTAGCTTCGTCGTACAAAATGCGCAAGTCGAGTTTGGACTCAGGAACGGACAGCCCTCTGCTGGCAGGAATTGACACTGCATCCACAACCACACAGCCATCTCCGTGTCCCTCCACGGTGTCCCATTGCTCAGCGTTCTACACTAGCTCACTCACAGAGCCTGTCCATCCAGTGCAAGTCAGTTCGGAACGCTCCCGCCCGGGTGCCACACTGGACCGCAGTGACAGAGAGCAGGCCAGAGCGCTGTTCGAGAGAGTGCGCAGGTTTCGTGCTCACTGCGAGAGTTCGGATGTCATCTATAAGGTAATACATTGAATTCACATTATTAGTTATTACTCTCAATTTTGAGTAAAAATTCTTATAAAAGAGTTTGTAGTGTGTTTTACCTCTTTGTCGCCACCTTTGTTTGAAATGTGCAATTGCAGCTAATTGTGTGGAGTTTAATATTTTTTGGTTGGCATGAAATTAATCTTCATTTAGTCTTCTTATTTGTGTATGTATTTGGCAGTGCTTGTTATAAATGATGAAATATAAATAGGAGTATGTAAATATGAGATTAAAAAGTCATTTGCCCTCAAAATCTTCAATCAAATACTATAACCTTCTCTCCCACCTTAAAACGACTTAACGTCCGGTCACTATCAGTCCTTTAGGGTGGAGTTTTCAGGTCTTTAGGGAGGGGCTGTCAGGCCTTTAGGGCGGGGCTATCAATCATTTAAGGTGGGGTTATCAGTCTTTTAGGTCAAGGCTGTCAGTAATTTAGGGTGGGGCTATCAGTCCTTTAGGGCGGGGCTGTCAGTCCTTAGGATGTGGCTAGTAGTCGATTAGGTTGGGGCTGTCAGTCCTTTAGGGCGGAGCTATCAATCCTTTAGGGCAGGGCTATCAGTTCATTAAGGTGGGGCTATCTAATGTATAGGTCAAGGCTGTCCGTCCTTTAGGGCGAGACTATTAGTCCTTTAGGGCGAAGCTATCAGTCCTTTAGGGTGAAGCTATCAGTCCTTTAAGGCAAAGCCATCAGTCATTTAGGGAGGAGCTATCAGTTGTTTAGGTCGGACCTGTCATTCCTTTAGGGCATGGCTATCAGACCTTTAGGGCGGGGCTGTCAGTAATTTAGGTAGGGACTATCAGTCCTTTATGGCGTGGCTATCAATCCTTTAGGGCGGGGCTGTTAGTCCTTTAGGATGTGGCTAGTAGGTAATTAGGTTGGGGCTGTCAGTCCTTTAGGGCGGAGCTATCAATCCTTTAGGGTAAAGCCATCAGTCATTTTGAGAGGAGCTATCAGTCATTTAGGTCAGACCTGTCAGTCCTTTAGGGCGTAGCTATCAGACCTTTAGGGCGGGGCTGTCAGTCATTTAGGTCGGGACTATTAGTCCTTTAGGGCATGGCTATCAATCCTTTAGGGCGGGGCTGTCAGTCCTTTAGGGCGGGGCAATCAATGCTTTAGGGCAGGGCTATCAGTTCATTAAGGCAGGGCTATCAGTTGTTTAGGTCAAGGCTATCCGTCCTTTAGGGCGAGACCATCAGTCATTTAGAGAGGACCTATCAGTCGTTTAGCCCGAGCCTGTCAGTCCTTTAGGGCGGGGCAATCAGTCCTTTATGGCATGGCTATCAATCCTTTAGAGCTGGGTTGTCAGTCATTTAGTGCGGGCCTGTCAGTCCTTTAAGGCGGGGCTGTCAGTCTCTTTGGGGGTGCTATCAGTAGTTTAGGTCAGGACTGTCAGTTCTTTAGGGTAGGGCTATCAGTCCTTTAGGGCAGGGGTGCCCAAACTTGGTCCTGGAGGGCCGGTGACTTGCAGATTTTAGCTCCAACTTGCCTCAACACACCTGCACGGATGTTTCTAGAAAGCCTAGTAAGAGCTTGATTAGCTAGCCCAGTTGTATCTGATTGTGGTTGGCACTAAACTTTGCAGGACACCGGCCCTCCAGGACCAAGTTTGGGCACCCCTGCTTTGGGGTGAGGCTATCAGTCCTTTAGGGTGGAGTTATCAGTTATTTAAGGTGGGGTTGTTAATCATTTGGGCCAGGAGTATTAGTCATTTAGGGCAGCGCTATCAGTGCATTTCTCGTTTTTGTCCATTCGTCAAATTTTCTCTGTTTTGTTAACAACCCCCATCTCCCACTCATCCAATGAGTTCCCAAAAGACAAAATCCTACACCACCCTACTCTTTTTTTTTCTCATTTCTGGACCATTTCAATTGGATGTGTCACAATATGGGGAAAAAAGACAATCTTAACTTCTGTATTTTGCTGACTTTAAAGGCAGAGTGGCTCCTCATCAAGGATAAATCTATAGTTTTGCTGTTTTTGTGTGAAATTACATAATTAGAAATAAGAATAAGAATTTAGAGACACTAGTTTATATATATCCTTACTAACTTACATACTTATACTATCATCTAAAAAACTTTATTTCAATTTTACGGAACCTTTAAATAACAATAGCAGAAAGTGTTCCCAGTACAATCCCCCATTGTTAGAATAACTTTCTATTTCTGCTAAGAAAACTTTTCAAAATAACAAATTATTAAATTCGGAGTTAGTGAGTGTACCATGGGACTAAAGTCATAAAGGACTATTAAAAATGGCACAGAAGGAGTCCAATTCACCCAAATCCTGTCATCTCCTGTAGGTGTACACAGCTCAGACGGTGTTCAAAGTGCTGAAGTTTGTGTTAATCGTGAGCTATACCACTCCTCTGCTAAGCTGCATCTCCTTCAGTCACGTCTGCCGGCCGCACTGTGACGCTCTGATCGGCTACAGTGAGTTCCAGTGCAGTCACCCGCTGTCCTCTGTCCTGCGCCAGCTCATGCAAGCCTACGTCTCGCTGCTCTTTCTGTTTGGACTGCTGGCTGTCTACGCACTCTTCTGGATCTTACACAAGTACGGCTGATCTCAGAACAGAGGATTGTGTAGTCGGTAGTCCAGCGGTGACCAACTCTGTTCCTGGAGGTCTACCTTCCTGCGGAGTTTAGTTGCAACCCATATCAGACCCAGTGGTCTATGTCCACAGCCACTGATAAACCTCCGGTGAAAGGTTAATGTGATGCTTTTACGGCATCGGTGTTGTAATGTAATTAAAATACCATCAGTTAACTAGACTTAAGCATTCATTTAGTTGTTCATAAAACGATATGAAAAACCATGTCAATGCTAGTGCCGTCGGTAGCATCAAAGTGAGGGCAGAAATTCCATTAAAAGTACTGGGGTAGAATCCATGTTCATATTTTAAAGGCAAGGCGTGGAACAACTTTTAAAAGAGTTTAATCCAATGTTTCTTGTCTAAATATCGGTTAGGCAGTGAAGATCACTTTTAAAGAAATCAGATCTTAAGCATTGTGATTTTGTAATGGCAAGACAGTTTGCCAGAAGCGCTAGGGCTGGCTGACTGTAAATTAAAAGTCTGTGTGGATATACCCTATTATCAAGTGCTGTACAGGTCCTAATTATTTGGTTCAGGTGTGTTCGATCAGGGCTGGAGCTGAACTATGCAGAAAGGTACATCTCCAAGAACAGGGTTGAGCACCGCTGCTGTAGTCTGTTGTCTCCACGAGGCATTGTCGATGGACCCTGCTGAGTGGACTAAAGACACTGGTATACTTAAAAAAATGGAAGAACAAACTTTTTCATTTGAGAGCAAAAAGATATTGTAAAAGGCTTAGTGATGGTATATTGTTTTGGAATATTCAGACATCCCCTTTAAGATGGAGCTATCAGTCATTTAGGCCAGGGCTGTCAATCATTTGGGGCAGGACTATCAGTAATTTGTGGCAGGGCTATCCATGCGTGTCTCATTTCAGCCCTGCTTTTGTCCATTCGTCAGTCTTCCTCAGTTTTATTAGCATTGCCCATCTTCCAATGATCCAATCAGTTCCCAAAAGACAAAATCATGCACCACCCTACATTTTTTTAATTTATGTACGTCATGAAATGGGGAAAAAAAATCTTATCTTCTGTTTCAAGAGTTCACACTTAGATCATGCTTGATGATGTTAGCAGGTTTGGCATGCTGTCCTTAGAAAGAACCCTGAGCTCAGAAACCGATAAGCCCAAGGCTCCTACATGGTCAATGAGTATTAAGAGGGATACAAGATCAGGCATTTCTCGAGGTATACCTTGGTTAATAAGAAAGTTCTATAAGAATAGTCCGCCAACCACACTAATGCACACGCATTAAGTGCTTGTGACAGTTACTATTTTATTCACTTGTGTCACATGTCTTTAGACTGTGGAAGGAAACCGGAGTACCTGAGGGAAACCCACACGTACATGGGGAGAACATGTAAACTCAAAAATGCTGACTGGCTCAGCTAGGACTTGAACCAGCGACCTTCTTGCTGTGTCGCAGCAGTGCTAACCACTGAGCTTCCATGTTGCCCGATCCTAGAATTGAGGAGGAGGAAGAAGGGATGGATGGAAGTCTTCCAAAATGAAGATACGGAGTAAAGTTAGGCTGGATATTTATGTTAAATTTGGAATAATCCGATTGGCTAAAAATAGGAATAAGAATTTTTACCAGAGAATATAATCTTCACATGTCTGATGGTACACTGTTTTGGAGCTTTCAGAGTCCCCCATGCTACAGAAGGCGGAGTTGTAGATGCGTCATGTTGATTTTGTAAACTGATTTCCACATTAATGACAATATATATATATATAACAAACTTGATTAATGTAACCATTTTGAAGAAAATAGCATGTTTTACTACAGCTTTTAGAGCAAAGGTGCCGCCATCTTGGAATATCGTTCTAACGTCACAGGGTTGGTTTCAATCCCTGAGGTGAAAAGATACAGTAGAAATAATGAACCAAACATGGAGACTGGAAAGCCTAATTTAACCCATGGCCAATCAACATGCATATGTGTGTGTGTGATATCTTAGGTCTTTAAGGCAGTACTCGTTCCAGACTCTGCGTGAGAAAGGCTCAATGCTGGATGCTCCAGACCTTCACAATGACCTGGCATTCCTCCTCCACATGGCGGATCAGTATGACCCTCTGCTGGCACAGCGTTTGTCCGTGTTCCTGTCACCAGTCAGCGAGACGCGGCTGCTGCAGGAGAGCGTGGAGCGGCGCTGGGGAGCCGAACGCCTGCGAGCCATCACCTCCTCTGACCAGCAGGGGCGCTCTGTCCTGCAGCTGGTGGCTCTCCCTCACCTGCCACCTGCCCTTTTTTCCTTCAGCACGCTTCAGGTGCTCAAGCTGGAGCTCGTAGCAGATGCCAAACTCACTGCACAGATCACCAACATGAGCGCGCTCAGGTGGGATTTTAAAGAGGACCTATTTTCTTACAAGATGTAAAATAAGTCTCTGATGTTGCTAGAGTGTGTGTGGAAAGTTATAGGCTCATAATTTCTTAAAACAACACAATATTTTTTGCTTGTCAAGAAATGCTTCTTGATTAAGGATTTTTTAAATATTTGTACTAGAAACAAGACAAGAACTACTAAAGACTGTCTGACATTTTGACATGCAGTGAAGGTAATAGACGGTAATAATGTGTTTTAACAGTAATTCATGTTCCAGCAGAGAGCTTCACCTTTACCACTGCTCTGCATCTGTGGATCCTGGAGCACTGCAGTTTCTTCAGGAGCATCTGGAGGTCCTGCATCTCACCTTCACCACAGCTTCAGATATCCCTGGGTGGGTTTACTCTCTGCGGGGACTTCAGGAGCTCCAGTTGACGGGCCGGCTGGGCAGTGAGGGCGGGATGGGGCGCGGATGGACCCTCGGGAGCCTCCGACAGTTGCGGCATCTCCGTGTCCTGGTGCTGCGAGGTACACTGCAGAAAGTTCCAGCTGAACTGAGCGAACTGGCCGGGAGTTTGCTGAAACTGGAGATCCATAATGAAGGCACCAGATTACTGGTTCTTACAGGTAGGAGAGTGAACTTACACTGGTCTCACAGTTTGGTTCGATTATGATGTCAACGATTTGATCCACCGCTACATTATGCTACTTACACACGTGTCCTTGCTTTATTAACGGAAGTTTCTAATCAGCCAATCACATGGCAGCAACTCAATGCATTTAGGCATGTAGACATGAACAAGACGATCTGCTGCAGTTCAAACCGAGCATCAGAATGGGGTAGAAAGGTGATTTAAGTGACTTTGAACGTGGCATGGTTGTTGATGCAAGACGGGCTGGTCTGAGTATTTCAGAAACTGCTGATCTACTGGAATTTTCATGCACAACCATCTCTAGGGTTTACATGGAATGGCCGGAAAAAGAAAATGCCTTGTTGATGCCAGAGGTCAGAGGAGAATGGCCAGACTGGTTCCATCTGATAGAAAGGCAACAGTTACTTAAATAACCACTCGTTACAACCAAGGCCTGCAGAAGAGCATCTCTGAACACATAACACGTCCAACCTTGAGGCGGATGGGCTACAGCAGCAGAAGACCACGGGTGCCACTCCTGTCAGCTAAGAACAGGAAACTGAGGCTACAATTCACACAGACTCACTAAAACTGGACAATAGAAGATTGGAGAAACGTTGCCTGGTCTGATGAGTCTCCATTTCTGCTGCCAGATGGTAGAGTCAGAATTTGGCGTCAACACCATTAAAGCATGGCTCCATCCTGCCTTGTATCAACGGTTCAGGCTGGTGGTGGTGGTGTAATGGTGTGGGGGATATTTTCTTGGCACACTTTGGGTCCATTAGTACCAATTGAGCATCTTGTCAACCCCACAGCCTACCTGAGTATTGTTGATGACCATGTCCATCCCTTTATGACCACAGTGTACTCATTTTCTGATGGCTACTTCCAGCAGGATAACACACCATGTCATAAAGCGCGAATTATCTCAGACTGGTTTCTTGAACATGACAATGAGTTCACTGTACCCAAATGGCCTCCACAGTCATTGGAGCTCAATCCAATAGAGCACCTTTGGGATGTGGTGGAACGGAAGATTCGCATCATGAATGTGCAGACGACAAATCTGCAGCAACTGCGTGATGCTATCATGTCAATATGGAGTGAAATCTCAGGAATATGTTCAGTACCTTGTTGTATCTATGCCATGAAGGATTAAGGCAGTTCTGAAGGCAAAATGGGATTCAACCTAGTACTAATGTGTACCTAATAAAGTGGCCCATGAGTGTATATTCTACTCATGCAAATGCCTCACCTCCCTCACCATAGTATTCTAACACAAGAAATGACATCAGAAAACCCTCAGTACATTATAACTGCTTTGGGTGGTATCATTAAACCAATATCGACTCATATAAACCCTTCTTCCTTTTTTTCTTCCAGGTCTGAGGCGTGTGCCGGGTCTGGCGGAGCTGCATCTGCAGGGCTGTCAGCTGGAGCGTCTGCCATCGGCTCTGCTGGCTCTCTCTGGCCTGCGCTCTCTGGATCTCCAGCACAATAGTCTGCGGACGCTAGAGGAGCTGCTGGGTCTGCAGCATCTGCGTCGCCTGTCCTGCCTCAGACTAGCCCACAATCAGGTGCTGTCCCTGCCCGCGAGCGTGGGCGTGCTGCGGGCGCTGGAGCTGCTGGATCTAGCCTATAATCAGCTGCAGACACTACCATCCGCGCTCTTTACGCTGCACAGACTGCGGCGCCTCCTGCTGGCCGGGAATCTGCTGCAGGACTTGCCGGCTGAGATCACAGCTTTAACACTTTTAAATGAACTCGATCTGAGCGCTAATAAACTCGAGCGTCTTCCTGCAGAGCTGTTTGCAGGTTGTGTTGAACTGCGAGTGCTGAATGTTGCGAGTAATTCTCTGTGCTGTTTGCCGGCCGGTGTGTCCGCTCTGACGCTGCTGTCCCGGCTGGACGTGCGCAGGAATAGTCTGGAGGCGCTGCCACTGGAGCTGGGCTGTTGTTCGGGGCTGCGGGCCGGGGGGCTCCTGGCAGAGGACTGGCTGATGCACACGCTGCCCCCACAGGTCAGGGACGCCCTGCTGTCTGAGGCTCCGTCGCGGCCTGCGTCTGAATGCTTTCCTCGTTTTCCATCCACGCAGTGGAGCTTTCACTCTGCTCTGGAGTCTCGGATATAACACGTCTAATGCAAACAAACTAATTTTGGGGACTGTTAAGCCTGGTTTATACTTCTGCGTCGAGTGATTGTAGTGACCCATGGCGCCAGCCTTGCGTGTAGCCGTGCATTTATACTTCTGCGCGCTGTTTGTGTGGCATTGCAATAACACTTCCGAAACGCTAGCTGGCAGTAGGTTTTTATGTTCCTCTGTGTCGGGTTTCTTCCCTGGTGTGTTGTATTTTTCTGAACGCCACCTTAATGTAGAAGTAGCTCAAACTTGCTCATTTTGAGGTGGAAACTGGCGGATGTGCAACAACTTTAATTATAAGGTAAACATAAATCAAAAGTTTCCATCACGGGACTACACACTTGTCAACACTCGCTCCAACGGGTTCCCGCGGCTCTCGCTCCCGCCCACACTCGTTAGCGCTACCAAGCTGACCAATCACAGAGTTTGTGCTACGTGTCGTTGGGACATGCAGTTAAATTTTTTTGAGAGGTATGCGTTGGCGACAACCACAGCGAGGGCTATACGACCATACGAGCATAAGCGTGCGCTTGACGCAGAAGTATAAATCAGCCTTTATGGTACGTTCACACCAGACGTGGATGAAGCATCAAACGCGAGTGATTTACATGTTAAGTCAATGCAAAGACGCGATCAGACATCCTGCGGTGTGAATTGAGAGTTTTGGGCACTAAAGAAGATATTTTGAAGAATGCTGAAAAATAGTAACCATTGACATCCATAGTAGGAAAAACAAATGCAATGGAAGTCAGTGGTTACTGTTTTTCAGCATTCTTCAAAACATCTTTTGTGTTCAACTGAAGAAAGAGACTCATACAATTTTTAAACAAGGGAGAGTAAATGTGCAGAATTTTCTTTTTTTGGGTGAACTACCCCTTTAAGTGGTTTTAGACCGGTTTCATTCATTCATTGATTTTCTTTTCAGCTCAGTCCCTTTGTTAATCTGGGGTCGCCACAGCGGAATGAACCGCCAACTTGTCCAGCATATGTTTTACACAGCGGATGCCTTTCCAGCAGCAAACAAACACTGGGAAACACCCATACACACTCATTAACACACATACACTATTGACAATTTATTTATTCAATTCCCCTATAGCACATGTGTTTGGACTGTGAGGGAAACTAGAGCACCCTATGGAAACCCACGCCAACACAGGGAGAACATGCTAACTCCACACAGAAATGCCAACTGACCCAGTCGAGGCTCGAAGCAGCGACCTTCTTGCTGTGAAGGGACAGCGCCACCCACTGCGCCACCATGCCACCTCGGACCTGTTTGAGTTTCTTTATTATGTTGAGTATGTGTTTATTACACAAATGAAGATCATTTGAAGAATGCTGGGTAAAACAGCGGTATTTTTTACAAAGCATATTAATACAAACATATATAACAAAAAATATTTTTTACATACATTTTTAATATCTAATTTTTATTGTTTGTAAATATTTGGTTATAATATTGAACTAAATATGAACAGTCTTTTATGGCATTTATTAATCACGATTCACAATTTACTAATGCATTATTAATATGCTTGTTAATTTGTTAATGCAACTGTGAGTTAACCAGAATGAAAAGCGAATGGCTTTATTTTCATTAACTAACATTAACAATGATTAAATGTATTGTTTCTTTTTTGTTCATGTTAATAAATACATAAACTTCCCTTAACTAATGAAACCTTATTCCAAAGTGTTACCAAATAATTTATATATTAACAAACATTTTCTGAAATAATATGTGTGTATTTATATGCACAGTACACTCATAGATATTATATCAAGACTTTTATTTTGGATTTAAATAGTCATTTGACGGCACTAATATCCAGGCCCGGATTAAGAATTCAGAGGCCCCTGGGCACAATGTCTTGTAGGGCCCCCTACAAGGCCGCACCCTATAGTTGAATAAAAAAATAAGATAAATATAATAATTTTTAAATAAAGTTAATCTATAATATTTTGCCCACATTTTTTAAATAAATGACATAGTACATATATTTATAGTCAACAAAGATTTACCTGATTTTAAAAGCATTTAAAGCACACTTTGAAAAAACAATACTAATATAACTAGTGAATATTTATGGTTTTTAATATACTTGTTCAAGTTCACTGAAGCAGTGCTAAAAATTATATTTAAGGGTATTTTTAATGTATAACTTCTACAAACTTATAATGCATATGATTTGGATATAACACCTCTCCAGTCCAGTTCTATGAATCTGAGTCCTCCATAATACACACACTGATTAATGATTCCTGCTGTCTCCCTCGTGATGAAGAAGAGTAGGCAAACAGCACTTGATTATAAAGCTGAAAGTATCCGAAATCACACACACTGTACCAGTTCTCTCCTGTGTCTCTCCTCTTCAGGGGCTTTTTCTCTCTCTCTCCATGAGGTCGGAGAATATGGGTGAAGCAGGGCGACTAACATTGTAAATACAAATTAATTATATTAAGAAGTCTTTATTAAATACCTTGTGACTCATTTTAAATACTTTATTTAATTTTTTTAACATAAACATTTCCTCTCTATTGAAAATAAATGCATTTTCAATCTGATATGTAATGGGGGGGGAAGAAGATTGTGTTCATCAGTCGCTGGATTCGAACCGGGTTCATGATCGATCACCTCAAAAGATGTTGCCATGTGCTTTACGAGCTACGCCACTCCCACCTGCTGTCTTCTGTGCTCTTTAGTTTTGTCTCTGTCAATCAAAAGGCGCTGGCGGGAAGCACTCAGCTCATTCCAACGAGGTGCGCTATTTGCACTTCGCCTAAATAGACACTCCAAAATCAGCATTCCCCCCATTTAATCCGGCCCTGCTAATATCTGACTAAAATGTGTACGTTTTAGCTTCTTACCCTGAAAAATAAAATGTGACACACTTGGATGTGTTATATGTGAAGACTATAAATGTTTTACAAACGTTTATAACGTAAAAAAAATTATAAACGTTTTACTAGAACTATTATTAACTATTAATAATAGAGTGGGGGAACTTTGACGTCAATTTGTTTGCAAAAACCCGGAAGCGACTTATTAAGTTAATGGGTTTTTTCAATGGGATTTCAGTTAAAGCGCTTAAATAAGGTCTGTGGCTAGCACAAACTCAAGATACTTTCACGTTTTTTCTACGACATAAAACACATCAGTGACATCACACTCTTGATTTTTTTTTAATCAGTTTCGCTTCTGTAAAAAGACGGTTGCTATCAAGTTGCTAAACGGGACTACAGTGTCGGAGACATTATACGTCATGAGCTGAACTGGAGCGCAGCTCGCTTGTGTTGGGCATTTGGATTTGTCTGTTTTAAATATTTTTATGAATAGTATTTTATAGTTTGTAGTATTTTTCTAATTGGGAATTCATATTGTGTGTAGATAATGCCTTCACTTGTAAAGATCGTCAAGACAGATTAATTTTGTCCGTGATGGAACTTTCAGGCATATAACATTAGTCCCCCGCGCCTCATTTCTGTCGTCTGTTGTAAGCGGGCTGAATGCACGCGAGCGATACACTTATTTAAACATGTCTTATGATAATACTATGTTGGCACATTTATATGTACAGTTTAAAAACTTTTACAACAACCGTAAAGCAAAACAAAATGTATTTCCCATGTAAAAACTATCCCAAAGGCCAGTAGGTCTATGTGCTTTTGCGTATTTATTTGTTTATAATATATAGCGTGAATTATAATATAATAAACCGAGAGCGTAAATCATTGTCCTGGATCATGCTTGAAGTTGTTTGTAGAAGGGTGGTGCTGACGTCACAGGCGAGCGCCCCGAAGGCCGTAGTCCGTTTATAGCCTAATGTTAGCTTTTCAGTTCTTGCGTTTGCATTTAAGATCCAAAAGTGCTAAAAGTTGTATTTTCGTGTGAGGATTATTCGGCTGGACAAAACGTGTGAGTGTAACGAACTGTGTTTGAACGCAGAGCTTATTATTTATTATTATTTGCAATTTTTGAAAAGCCTATCGGAAAATCCTATAGGGAATTTATCGAGGGAACCAGTTTTACTGTACGTTCACACCGAAAGCAGCGAGAGCGTCAAAGGTCGCTCTGGCCGCCCTAATGACGACGCTGTCTGCCTTCAGCTCCGGCGGCGGCGGGAGCGTCACAATTCGCTACATTGATCTCTTATTTAAAGGGGCCGTTGCAGCATATCAGCAAATCAGTTACATTCCCGTATAAAACATGCTTTCTAGGGTGAAGATGTTGCACACTTATTATACAATTAATTTAACTACGGAAGATCTAGTTGCATGTGGTGTGGCTTTGCTCCACTTAATTATACAATGTGTTCATATGCCTGAAATACTCTGAAGCATACCGTTTTGTATTGACGCATGAGATTCCCGCTTTTTTTAAAGAAAAAAAATATATAACATTGATGCACATCAGTAACTCGCCAGTAACTTTTTAATGTTTGTTCCTGTAAGAAAAACAAATAATTGGAAATCTGGCGACCGTAATATTAAAACCCTCGGGAACAACTGTGGTCAGAACCAAATTCACAGTGACTGTGTTCTCTGGACTCCTCTCAAGTGGTAGACTTCTACATTCTGATTGGTTGCCGCCGAACCGCGTCACAGCTCATTACCATAAATTTGACTTGATTTCAACTCTCCTCGACGCCCACACCGGCGAAGACGCGCCGCGCTGCTCCTCACCGCTTATCGCCGCCGGCTCCCATTGAAAATGAATGACTTCCGATGACTAAAAAGTCATCATAAACGAATATTTTTTCAATTCAAATGAGTGGCGGCTTGGACCCGGAAACAGTATTAAATACGTCACCAACACGTCACCACTTAACAAGCGGATAAGCAGGGCTTTACATTAAAGGCTGATTTATACTTCTGCGTCAAGCGCATGCGTATGCTACGACGCAGCCTACGCATGGACGCATAGCCCCTCGCTGTAACCGTCAGCGACGTTGATGCGCACCTCTAAAAAAATGTAACGCATACGCGTAGCGCAAGCTATGTGATTGGTCGGCTTAGTAGCGCTGACGAGTGTGGGCGGAGGTGAGAGCCACGCCCGATGCAGCGAGTGTTTACAAGTGTGGAGTCCTATGAAGGAGCTCCGGATGGAGACTGTTTTGTGTTTACCTTATGATTAAAGTTGTTGCACGTCCGCCAGTTCCCGCCGCAAAATGAGCGAATTTGGGGTATTTGTACATTAAGGAAGTGTTCAGAAAAAAAACAGAACACCAGTGAAGAAACTCGACACAGAGAAACATAAACACCTACTGCCAGCTAGTGTTTCAGAAGTGTATTGCAGAAAAAACAGAAACAGCAGACAGAAGTATAAATGCACGGCTATGCGCGAGGGTGGGTTACGGCGACCACTCGACGCAGAAGTATAAACCAGCCTTAACACCCGCCAAATGCGAGTAGATTTTGGTTGTGGCGGGTTGGACAGCCACTCCCACTAGCCACTTTGGCTGAAACTCATTTTTAAATGGCCAGTGTTGGCTCGTCGTCTCTACAGATTAGACTGTTAGTTTATGACCGTTTGTCTAAATGTGTACAAATGTGATCTAAGAATCGAGAAGCAGCACGACTGACTAAAACAGCTTTTCATGCGAGCAGAAGAAAGCAGGTGAATAACGAATGAGAGGATCATGCTCACGATGAGACAGGCTTTCTTCACTCACTGACGAGGGCTTTAGTGTCGCACAGATGATTTGATGCGCGCAAGTGTTTGTTTAAAAGCTCCTGTGCCGTCTCCTCACTCGAAGCAACCATGCCTGGAAATGAAACTAATGCGATGCTCGTGCACCCACAGTCCTTCAAGGGCTCGAGATTCTTTGTAAGCAGCAGCAGTTGTTGTCACTTTCGCTTTAACTATTCTTTGAACAGATTATTAATTGGCCTAACATTAACCGTGTGCGCGGCATCATCCTTTCATTATCGCACACAGAATGTTTTTTACCCGCTTTCTTTTGCTTGCTGTTATTTTTGTTAATATAGTTTAATAATCGTCCTTTACAATAATATATGCATAGTTAACTGGTGATCTGGGAGCCAGAACAGACCACTGTGTATAGTTTTAGATGCGTGAGAATATATATTTTTAATTGTCAACTGTTTTGTTGAATAAAAAGTGTATACAGTAGTATTTTGCTTGTTTTGACACATTATTTATTAATTGTGGCAAGGAAATAATAATTTTGGTGTGGCCAGAGAGAAAAAAAGGTAAATCCTTATTGTGTTGAGCCCTGAAAAGTCCTGTGAAAGAAAACTAATTGCAATGTGACACTTATTTATGAAAGCACAACCCATTTGCTCATGCTCATTGAGTAAGCTCATGAACAAAAAAAACTGTTAAATGAACGAGGAGGCAAGTGGAAAAAACACAAAATCTAAATGAAGACATTTTAGCATGCTTTATTCAAATTTAATTTAGCATGCAAGTCAAATTTATGCATATAAAATATATTTTCCCAACAACAAAATTGTGGCTAGTGAAAATGGTGAGTGGCTAGTAATGGTGAAAAACTACTAGCCACAGTGTATATATATGAGCAGTATCACACTATGAAGTGTGATGTTGCTGTATATCGGCACTGGTGGGAGGCATGCTTTGGCTTGACGCCGCAGGCCGAGTGCCTTAGTGCCTCCACCCATGACGATATACAGCTACAA
Organism: Danio tinwini; assembly: GCA_903798205.1. NCBI lineage: Eukaryota > Metazoa > Chordata > Actinopteri > Cypriniformes > Danionidae > Danio > Danio tinwini. Next base: position 1,453,501 of record CAIGQZ010032780.1, read on the forward strand.
GTGTGATATTGCGTTTATACAACAGTTTGACGGCATAATCATGTGTTTAAAAAGGAAAATCAAGTACGGAGAGTCGCAAACCCCTTTTGTATGAGGAACTACTTTCTTCCGGTGTTCATTCACATCTGCAGCTGACGTCAGAACAGCAGAAACCGCTGTGCGATATTAAAGTAATATCTAAACTTGTACAGCCTCTTCACCAGTTTGTATTACTCCACCAACACAAGTGGCAGCAGAAGACTACAGTTTGACAAATATTGCAGCTGTTGGACAACATAATGTACTTTTGAGGCGTTTTTTTAGGCGAGAATGTAGTTGTTTAGATTGCAACTATGCAATTTATTTATAAGGATAGTGCCTATTTGAGATTCAGTTCATCTGCGACCATTGCACATAACAGCTGCACATATTATGTTGTATATAGTAATATAGCTGTACATACACTTGTCAATTTGTATATTTGCATTCACTACTTTTAAAATATATTTATTACCTGTTTTTTGTTTTTAGTCCTGTCTCTGTAATTCTGTTCTAGAAGCTCTGTCACGAAAACAAATTACTCATATGTGTGAACATACCTGGCAATAAAGCTCTTTCTGATTCTGATTAGCCAAAGAAAGGGATGGTTGACATTCTGCCACAAGATGGCGACAGAGACCACATAATAAGTGCTTAGAGGGTTAAAAACTCAGCGTAAGATTCAAACTACAGCTGATCTAATCATTATAAATCAGGTAAGTGACTTTTCTAAGTCGATCTGTCTATTTTGTATGTTGTAGTGCTTTATTTATACAACAGTAATCTGCTAGTGTTTGCTTTGTTTTGGCTTTTTCAGGGTTAATTATTGTGATATCCCGATTGCAACAGAGAAGTATTGGGAAATCTCCGTAGACTGATGACATTTCAAGCCGTTCAGCCTTATAATCTTAAAATCAGCTGCTTTATTATCACTTTAGACATTACGCTAGAGAATCATTCAAACACTAGCTCTAAAGTGACGTTTGTAAATTAGCAGCTAACAGCTTTATTGCAAATGTGAGTTAAATTTTCATAATTCAGACTTTCCCCCAATAATATATTTATTTTAATTTATTTCATTTCAGGCGGTTCATTCTGCTGTGGCGATCCCAGATTAATAAAGTGACTAAGCCGAAAAGAAAATGAATGAATGAATGTATTTCATTTCACAATTCGTCTCACAGTTCTACGAAAAGGATAGTATTGGCTGCAGGGGCGGTTTTAACCAATAAGCAAGATAAAGGAACTCTAAGGGCCCCAAATAAATAGCTAGAAGTATAAATGATATCTAAGAAATATATAAAACATAATTTTCTATCAAATTTTGTGTGATGAGTGTCTAAAAAATAAAAGGTTAATGTTTATTACATCTGTGCAAATGTACCCCCACCCTCAATCACGAAGGAGTCCAGCAGTCAAATTAAGTAAAGATTTAGTTTTAAAAACGAAATTGTTTATATATCATTTTTAGTTGTGAATTAATTTTAAGAAAACCAATCGTTTAAAACGTACAAGATGTTTTACTTTATTATTATTGTTATTTTGCATTAAGACAAAATGTAGAAAAGGAGTGATTGAGTGAAATAAGGAAAAAAAACTGCCAAATAAATCAATTAAAAATAAATTAAAGTAAAATAAGGTGAATTTTTAGGGCTCCAACTTTTGGGCTCCATGGGTTAGGACCCCCAAATCACTAAATCCACCCCTGATTGGCAGATACAACTAAAAATGGCTAACAAAAAAGTAAGTAAGGGCGTAATTCGTCTAAATGCGTAAAAATATACGTTACTGCAAAAATCCAACAACTAAACTGCAAATTTACAAACCTCTTCATATTATTTTCCGCAACATCAACGCTCCGAGCGCCATCTCCAGCATCCAATCACGACACTGCAACATTTGAAATTGACGTGTACGCTAGCCAATGAGCGCGCGCGTTGCTCAGGAGGCTGGACTTCCGGGCGGTAGTATAAACTGCGGCCTGGCGCGTGCAGTTTGGGGCAGCAGCAGCACAGCTCGTTTAATTCATTCTTAACTCGCACCGTCACCTAAAGGTAAGCACACATTTTAGTCACAGATCGCATTAGTCCTTTTCTACATGGTATGTAGATTTAATTTAGCTCATTTTATTATTCACCAGACGAGTTTGTTGGTAGATAGAAGCGTTATGTCATTGGCGCGTTACCTACGCTGCTAATAAGTTAGCCGCGCGCGCGCGCGCGAGAGAGAGAGAGAAAGCGCGTTTATTTGTTGCTCTTGTTTATTTCGCGCTTTTAGTTCGCTTTCTGTACTGGTAAACAGCGTAAATCAAACCCTTAGTTAGTTTTAAATGTGTATATATGTGTATATATGTTAATTATTATGAGCACTATTGTCTGAGCTCTATTGTCTGCCGCACGTTTACAGCGAAGCGTTCGTTTGCGGCTGATCGGCGTTTAGAGTTCTACATGTTTATTAGATATAAATATGTTCATTTAGGTGTTGTTGCTCAACACAACTAGAGAGACAACAAAAGTGTTGTTTAGCAACAAAAAATCGTCTGTGTGGGTCAAATATTAAATTAATGCTTCGTAGACCCGCATGTCTGAGTCTCCCTTAACGTGTGTTTGGCCCGTTTAAATCCTGGTAAGTTTATAACAACTCAAGTATGACGAAATATTTGGCTATTATAGTATTTCCACATCCACTTAAATATAATATTTATTAAACTTTTTTTTTTTTTTTTTAAACAGACTTTGTTTGCTTTCTCTTTGCCTTAAATTTGTTTGTGTGTGTGTGTGGCCCTGGAGCATGAAGTAAAAATTATACATTTCTTTTTAAGCAAAAAACAAAACATTAGATTTAATTTCATCTTAAGACATTCCTATCAGAAAGGTCAAATTATTAGTATTATTGTTGAAGGTTTGTTATAGGGCTGCACAATATATTGTTTCAGCATTGATATCGCATTGTGTGCATCCGCAATAGTCCCATCGCAGGATATGCAATCAGCAGCACAGTTGAGAATGCATGAGGTTAGTGGAGTAACTCCAAAATTTAATCAAAACAGTGTAAAAGTTTATCTTTCCATGCTTTTTATATAGAGGTAAAGTTTGTATTATATTCGGATATTCAGACGTTCTCCTTAATAACATTTCAGAAAAGTATTTGCAACTTCTAAATAGGGAAATCATTTAGGCAGCCAATGACTATCAGAGTACAGCATTGTTCAGTCAATTAGATAGTGTTAATGTTGTTTTGAAGTCATACCTGCATGCTAATTTCGATCGAATATTCAAAGTATCATGGTAAACAATATAGAGACTTCTAAATGTTCTAAAACCAACTTTACCTCTATGCTTTATAAAGGCATTTCAAGAGAGATTGAAGCATTCGGGCACAAAGTACATTTGTAACTTTTAATAAACAATAATTTTACTTGATGATTAATATAATGAAGTCTATACATGATTACTTTTTACATTTCATTATTCGATTTCTGTACTATTCAAAACTCCAGAAAACCATATTGCTGTTTGTTTAACTTTTTTCTTTACTCTATTGTATTTATTTTTTTGCTTGCTATTTTATTTAATTTTTTTTATCCATGATTGATTCTCCTACAAAATCACCATAATCAATCTAAATTTAAGATTCCTTTCCAAGATATTGCTATTAAACATCTGATGAAAATGCATTCATATCGAAATGCATATCGTAGAAAAACAAAATATTGCAATGTCTGATTTTATTTTTATTTTTTCCCCCAATATCGTGCAGCCCTGGTTTGTTACAAAAGACACTATTTTGCTGAGTTGCTTCAAGATTCAAGAGATTCATATTTAAAGTTATAAACTCTAGAAAATCCTACTTTTTGTTAGTTGCATTTTTGGACAAACTGTAATGTTTAAATGTGTATTTATTACTATTTTTATAACATTTAAATAATTCAAATAAGTTAGTCTAGATTTTGTTTGTAAATGCTCTCAATGCTAAATTTCTGGTTTTACTTAGCTCTGAACATTTGTTCTCGTGTGACCCTGGAGCATGAAGCCAGTGTTCTGGTTTATTTGTATATAGCCAACATTACATTGAGTCAAAGTTGGATTGTTTTTTATGCCAAGTCATTAATGTGTACTTGAAAATCATCTTCCTTGAAGACATTTAGGGAATTTCCTACTATAATGTATCAATTAAATTTTTAGTACTGTAAAAAAATGCAGGGTTTTCGCACAATTGTCATGTCTCAACACACATCCATTAAGTTAACCTAATTGTTTTTACAAATTGAAGTGGATTGAACATAAAACAGTTAAGTTGTTCCCCCCCCAAAAAAACTCAATTGTGTTTAAAGTCATTAAATGAGTAGTTTAAACAAGCAGCAAAAGTAATTTTCAGTGCAGGTTTTTAGGAAAATAATTGGCTGTGATGAAACTTGGAAAATCTGAAATATGAGGGTTAAAAATAATCTAAATTTTGGGTTTTATAAGTTGTTCAAGTTACCTTCTAAGGAAAACATATTAAAAAATGAAGTTCTAAACAATAGGAAAATTACACATTTTTCTTAGTAATTGCATCTTTTGGTGAAGCTAATCTTTATTTTGATTATTATTATTATTACTGTTATTATATATTTTCCATTTTAAATCATTTTAGAACGGTTTAATAATTCTGTAGTTGTTATTGATCAAAGTAGCCCATATTTTAAGTTTTTAATTATAAAAATAAAGCACCTAGCAAAATCAGAAGTGGCAATTGGAATGATCGATTGCAATCTAGTAAATATTAGTATGTATGATGTTTCAGAAAATGCATGCAGTACTGTTTTGTTTGTATGTTTGTTTCATGCGTCACTAGTGATCAGGCATGGTTTCTGTTTGTTTTGTCCACCTGTTATTAGCATGTGTTTTCAGTGCTAACACTTTCACAAGTTGGTCACCAGATTATGGTTTCCACCTGTGGAAGCTGTCTGAGTGAGTTGACCAGCAATGGCAAATGGGCTGGGTCAATTGCATAAATAAGGAATTATAAGATCAACCCAAGTATATATGAAAATTTTTCCACTAAATGTTATTTTTGAGATCAGACAGTTTTATTATTGTTATTTTTATCATGTTAGCGCTAAAATGTTTTTTTTTTTATTGTATATTTATTATTGAAATGTTCTTGCCATCAAAATAGCCTTGGTCGATAACATGGCATTAAATAAAAAAAAAATACATTACATGAGATCACTCATGACGACTGTTTACTTCAGATGTTGAATTGGTCTGTCTAGGTTGATGGGTGATATTTACTGAAGACAAATTTTTCTGCTAATGTATATCCCTGTTAAGCCCCTCTCACCATAAAACATGTTATTTCATTGCAACGTGAAATTTAAACTTCTAGAAAAGATTTATTTTTTACTTTGAGCACTTTAATGTGGTGGTTTTTTTTTTAAGTTTTTTTTTTTTTATGTATCTCCAGCAAGAGTTTGTGGTAGTGCTGGGCGAAGGTTAATCACATCCAAAACAAGAGTATTTAGTTTAAATGTGTGTATTATGTACATTTATGTGTATGTGATGCACACATGCATCGAAAACATGAAAACAAAACAATTTTTGTATACAAATTATATATAAATTTAAGTGTCAATCATGTACACCTTTTTTTATCTCTAAATCTAAGTAAAATTTCTCATATGCATGCCAGTTTTTTTTATATTCATACTAAGTATACCCAGTACACACACCTAGACTTATTTTGGATGTGATTTACCCAGCACAAATTAGTTTAATGTAAAGTTTTGTCATTTTTTTCTTTGTTTAATTTCTTATTGAAATATTATTGTATTTATGTAATATGTTTATCTAGCAATCTTGCCATGAAAGAGTCATGAGCATTTATTGCTTATGTGGCAATAAATAAACTTAAGCCAAATGAATTGTCCACTAATTTCTGAAAGTGCACTAGCTAAAATTACTCTTATCACCTGTATTTGGTACATCTGCATTTTAATAGCTGGTGCAAAGTTTCTCACAGCTTCTTTAAGTCAAATCACTTTTGGCACATTATCAAAAGCATAGGTCCTGGCTCCATACTGTGCAAATTACAAAGACATACTCCAAATTAGACATGGGGTGATAACCGTTTTCAAGATATACCATGGTTAGGAAAAGTCAAGGTTTTAAAACCATCAATTTTCTGCAATACCGTTCCTAAGGAATGTGGACTATTAATTTATTTTATTTACTTTTGTTTTTTAGGACAACAGTATCTCAAGCAGAAAAGATATCCAAAGATGCCTTTTTAAATTGTAAATTAAACAACTGCATAAATAATAATTTACATGAAATTAACCCAAATATAAATGACACTTAGCCAATTATAATTTTGGGACCAGGCATGATCAAACTGTCTTTACTATCTGTTGAATTGGACATTCTAGGTTGGCTCAAATGTATTTACTCTATAACGGAGACCCACCTAAATGTAATTATTGCCAGGCTGCTCTTGCTATCAAACGTGTTTTGTTGGAATGTGGACGTTCGAATACAATTAGACAATTTTTTTTTTATAAGGAGAGTTCTTTGGACATTTTTAAAAGGGTATCACCAGGAAAAGTCTTAAATGGTCAAATTGAACTGAAATCTTATTTAACTTTGAATATATTTTTGTGTGAATTTTATATATTTATCTAAGTAACTTTTTATTTGAATACGAATTTGTTTTTATCATGTAATATTTTTGTGTATCCATCTTGCCATGAAATAGCCATAAGTTGCTGATGTGGCAAATAATAAATAAATAAAATGTAAAAATCTGATTTTAAAATAAGTGCAGACAGCAAAAGTTAATAACTCATTTGAATTATATAGCACGACATGTTTACTGCTCCCAAATATTATAAATGTTTCTCAGAACTAAATGTATTGTGTTCAAAAGGGAAAACAAGTTTAGTTTTTTTACCCGGACATTTAAAAAGAACATATTTTAGAGCAGTAATCACAATACTGTGAAACCTTGATATTTTATTCAAGGTGATCACACCGCCAGAATCTTATACCGGCCCATGCCTACTCCAAAACAATGCGTTAACAATTAAATACAGCCGGTGAAAAGACAAATACTTTTAAATGTATAGATTAGCTAGATTCTAGATTCAGCATAGCACACAGTCAAAAATTGTGCACATAGTTTGACTGGTGGTGGATGAGTTTGGGAAGAGATTATTTTTGCTTGTTTGTGGCTCTGCTGTTTTCTGATCAGTCTTTTGTCTGCAGAATGGCTGAGAATGATGTTGAGAACGAGCTGCTGGATTATGAGGAGGACGAGGAGCCTCAGGGAGCCCCAGAAAGCGCCGCTCCGGTGGGCAAGAAGGAGGTGAAGGGCTCGTACGTCTCCATCCACAGCTCCGGTTTCAGAGACTTTCTGCTCAAGCCAGAGCTGCTGAGGGCCATCGTGGACTGTGGGTTCGAGCATCCGTCTGAAGGTCAGACACACTGGAGTTATACACCTCTCCCAAAAAAAGTCCTTGAGGAAAATTATTTTCCTCTGTCATAAACGGGGTTTATACAGGTGCTGGAAAACCTTGCAAATGCTTGAGTTTTAATCTAGTGTTTAATGTTTAAAAAGAGTGTAGGTACACGTTTTGCTGGTCTAGACTATGCTATTGATTTAAGAATTTTTAGATATTAAAATGTTTTGTTTTAGCAGTGAAGGGCTTTTTGCTTTGATTTGAGATCACGGTTTTCTCATGATTCTGTATAGGTAAAATAAAGGTTAATATGAGGAGGCTATTATAATTTGTAAATTATTGTTGTATTGTTACTGTTGCTGCTAAATTTTGTGTGGACTTGCGATGGTGGACTTTAATAGACTTAAGTTTGTCCTGGTCATTAATACACAGTAAAGTGATGCATCAGAATACAACTATTCATAATTCTGAAGTTGCATTATGTTGGAGACATGTGCTTGCCATTTGTCATTAACAACATTATTAGGTAAAATGAAACATGAAACCCTCTTGCATTGTTTACCATTATATGGGCTACAGTGGTTATACAGACCGAGGAAACATTTATTTTCATGCACAACACTTTGTATTTGCTATGAAAGAAAAAAACATATCAAATGCTTGTCGTAATCATAACTCTAAAATGCAATATGATTTAAATCACTGGTATCAAATTTAGTTCCTGGAGGGCCGCAGCTCTGCACAGTTTAGCTTTACCCTAATTTAACACCTGATCAAACTGCGTCCTTTAGGCTTGTCTGAAACCTCCGGGTAATTGTGCTGAAGCAGGGTTAGAACTAAACTGTGCAGAGCTGCGACCCTCCAGGAGCTGGATTTGACATCTGTTATTTAAATGATGTGCACGCTTTTGGTTTCACTTTACTGCCATGTGCGTTTCATGACGTGGCCGCCATCACTGAGAAAAAAAAGCATGCATTAAAAAAATTCTAATTCCTGTGTGGCTCCCAAACGATTGCTCACTACAACAAACTGAATGTTATTTACAACTTTATTAGCTGTTATTCACAGCCTTTGCAGGTTCTGTTCACTAAAGTAGACCTCTCAGTAGTTAACAAATTTAGTGGCCATGAATACATTACATTTAAGACAAATTGCATTTTTTGGGTGAATTATACATTATAAATGTAGTATGTGACTCTTATCAACATTTGGTGTCCACATTGCTGATTAGTGCATGTAAAACAATATGAAGCCTTTACGCTAGGGCTGAGGGATTATTGGAAATCTGACATTGCGATATTTTGGTTTGCTGCAATGTATACATTGTGATTTTATAAATATAACTTCACCAGATGATTTGAATTGCTCTATTTGGGAAGATTTAATTTAGATCAACTGAGATCATGTCATTTTCTCTGAAGTGAAATTGAGTTACAAGCATAAATAAACTGCTTTGTGGTTTTCTGTGGAATGTAATGGTATTAAAGTACAGAAATCACTTGTAAAATAGCACCGTCATCATTGTATAAATAAATTAATATCTTTCAAATCTTTAATCTTGCGATGTGAGTATTGCAGATGCACATGTTGCAATTATCGATGCGCAAACAATATATTGTTCTGTCCAACTTTACGCATCTCCCGAATCTGAAAATGCACTAGGCTGAATTGTAAAGATGCTGGATTAAGATTCTGTGGGGGCATTTTTCGATTTAATTGTGCAGCCCTAAATTGAATATAATTTCACAAAAGATGACATAAGAATTCATACATCTACACGAAACCTAAATAAACAAGCATGGATAAATACAATGGAACAAAGATAAAGTATTTGTTTTGCGTTATGGTTTTATGTGGAGTCTAACAGCATTGAAATCACTAGCTGACACTGTAGTCTTCATTCTGTAAATAATTAAAATACAATTAATCTTTAAGTCTATAAACTTTAGAGTTTTTTTTTTTTTTTTTTTTTAAATTAGCTTTATCTTAGCATAGTTTTTTTAAAACCTGCAACTAACTAATATCCTTAACTTTTCTGAAGTTGATGGTAATGTGTTAATGTGCACCTTTTAGTGAAGCTGCATTGAAACTAATTATTGTGAGCAGCACTATACAAATAAACTTGAACTGAATAAGTCTGAAGTGAACTTTGTGTGTGTGTTTCAGTGCAGCACGAGTGTATCCCGCAGGCCATCCTGGGCATGGATATCCTCTGTCAGGCCAAGTCTGGTATGGGGAAGACAGCTGTGTTTGTGCTCGCTACCCTGCAGCAAATCGAGCCGGTGGACGGACAGGTTTGTTTAGCACTGTTTATGATGATATTAGGGCTGAACGGGTTGAGTTTCAAATCACAGCAAGTCCTGCTGGGGTTTTGGAGATATTTAAAAGAGGATTGATTCGTTAATGTTAAATTAAGCGCTTTCTTTTACCTGCTCATGGTGGCCATTAGTTAATATCAGTTATCTGTGAATATGCAACATGCTTGAGTGAATTTATCAGTTTAAAGTTTGATTGATTAACTTATTTATTAATATTATGATGTGAAGTGACCGTGGTAATCTGAAATTGAAATATCACAATAAATATGAAAATTAAAAAAACTACTGCAAGATAAAATTAATCATGTAGTAAGCATGTCATGTAGGGCTGCACAATATTGGAAAATCTGATAATTCCCGCTCTTGCATTACAAATACAGTTTCACCAGATGGTTTGAGTAACTTTTCAGAAGGGGGTAATTGAATCACACTGCAAACGAAACCGAAACGAGTCATATTCTCAAATTTAATTCAGACTCAACATTGCATATCCTGAGACGTGCACATTCTCATTAGTCACCTTGCGATTTAAATGCTGAAATGTGCAGCCCTAATGCCATGTGAAAGTTGATCATCTTAATAAAGCATGTTCATCTTAAATTGATGAATATAAATTAAATTCTAATCTAAAATTTAAGTATCTAATATCAAATTTCTACAGATTTAAAAAAGATGGGAATATTGCATTGTAATATTACAAGTTTAAATGTGGTATTTAATTACTTTCAAGCCTCTCTTACTAGAAAACATATTTTATTAGAATGTGACCGTACCATTTAGACAAGATTTTTATAATAGAAACCCTTACGAGTTTTTAAACCCATCACAAGGAAGAAAGTTGTAAGTTATCAAATATTGAATAGAAAAGTCATTTGACACTTGTGTTATTTCTATTTATATATTTGTTTGTTGTCATATAAAAAATATGAAGTTATGTAATGTTTTAATTACATGGGAAAAAATAAGCATTGAACACGTCACCATTTTAAACACATTTCTAAAGGTAGATATTGATACAGATCAATACAGATGTTAACCAAAGAAATCCATATATGCAAAGAAAATTAATCTAATTAGTTTACAAATGAAGTTCTGTGTAACAAAATGAAATGACACAGTGGAAAAGTATTAAACACATGAAGAAAGGGAGGTGTAGTCCAGCAGTCAAAGCCCAGACAGCAGCTGAAATCTCTCAGTAGTTCTTCAGCAACCCTCTGCCCTTTCTTCAGTGTAAATGAATATCAGCAGCTTCAGTCCAACATCTACATTAGCAGGAGGATGAAGATGAAACAAGGGTGGACACTTCAGCAAGATGATGATCCAAAACACAGCTTGTTTTTTTTTTTTGTTTTGTTATTTTTTTAATTAATGTTTTTATTATTTTTTTTTTCTCTCTCTCTTCTGTGAAAGCATTTGAGTCTCCTTGGCTGTAGAATGGCCCAGCCAATCCCCTGATTTGAATCTGATACAGAACACAAATTACAGCTCAGATATGATAGATGAGACCCACAGAACCATCAAGATTTTAACACTGTCTGTTAGAAACTCTCACCTGAGCAAGGCATTTGTCTTCATTTTCCATATGAGAGGCGTCTTTAAGCTGCCATCACCAAAAAAAGCTATTTAAACACATTATTTAAAGTATTAAACACATTTCAGTAGTTCAGTGCTTTCTCCTTCTGTCATTTCTTATTACACAGAACTTATTTATCAGATTGTTTGGTTTTTATTTTTGTTTGCATTGTTTGGGTTTTTACCAAAATCTGCTTCATTTCCATGTCAACAGCTCCTTATTATTCCTTATTTAGTATTATTCCCAGGAAGAAAACATGTTCAATACTTATTTCTGCCACTGTATATTAATGCCATGAAATGGAAAGCTACTGTATAAACACAGTGGGGTGACTTGTGTTTATTTGTTGTGCCCCAGGTGTCAGTGCTGGTCATGTGTCACACGCGAGAGCTGGCCTTTCAGATCAGCAAAGAATATGAGCGTTTCTCCAAGTACATGCCCACAGTCAAGGTGGCCGTGTTTTTTGGTGGCATGTCCATCAAGAAGGACGAGGATGTGCTGAAGAAGAGCTGCCCTCACATCGTGGTCGGCACGCCGGGGCGAATCCTCGCTCTGGTGCGAAACAAAACCCTCAACCTGAAGAACGTCAAACACTTTGTTCTGGACGAGTGCGACAAGATGCTGGAGCAGCTGGGTGAGTGGACGCTGCTTGGGTTGATGACATTTTTGATTTTATTTAAAGTACTTTGAAGATCCTTTAACATGCTGTTTGTGATGTTTTCAGTTCATTAGTCTTTGTAGGGATTTTTAACTGTTAATTCCAATAGTTTTTTTTGTAACAAAAATGGTAAAAGCTTTAATATAACATGTATTATACTATTTTTCGGCATGGAAATACCCATAGAAGCTGGCATGACGTTAAACACAAATCTTTATTTTTTTCTCTTCGCCCATGTCTGATTTCCAAAAAATAAACTCTTCTCTTCAAGGCTGATCTACCTGCAGGGTTAGCGATCCTCCAGTCTTTTTTAGGGTGTCTGCAGAGTCTTAGTGTCTTAAATTTCAAAAACAAAATCTAAGACCTTTAAAGTTTTAAGGCCCGTGCACACGAGACGTTTTTTGCTCACGTTTTCCGTCAACGTTTAACGCCTAGTGACTAAATAAAGGGTGTCAATGTGATCGTGCACACTAAGAGTAAAACAGCAAAACGGCAGGCGCAAAAGCGTCATTTTTTTTAAAAACTGCCTCATGCTCGTTTTTTTGTTTTGACGCACGGCATCAACTTTCTCCACCAATCAGATTGACACTTTTGTTCATGTGCACGGAGCTGCTGAACTTACAGTAAACAGCACTTGAAGGCGCTCAAGCGCAACACTGTCAATGCGAGCGCACATTGAAGAAGATGCCCAGAGGCGTGATGAACGTGGAGCTGCTTATTGCACTGGTGAACAATAATCATTTCTTCATCGCTAGAGCTGGAGCTGCTACTTGAACCATCTATAACAAGCGTGTCAACTTTGTCTTTTTCCTCTGTGTTACAAGCGGGTGTCAGAAACTTAAAGTTGTGTAGCTCCATCTAATGTCAAGGAGGGATTTTTGCATACTTTTCTGCTCGACGTCTGTGAAAAATCACTTGGGTTTGAATTCGGAAAAAATCGTCTTGATAAACGCTGACAATAAACGCAAACGAAAAGCTTCCTGGTGTGTACGAGCCTTTAAAATCATTGAAATGTGGCGTTTGTAGGTCTTAAATCATTTAAGAAATAATTGAATTTCTTTAATCTTGTCCATTTTAAAACTATTTCAATTTGAGGCAAGTAAAAATAAATCTTTTACATTTTAAAATCCTTAGGGTTGAGTCCTGCACAAGTCTAAAATTTAATTCATGGTCTTACATTTACTTGATAACCTGCAGAAAGCCTGTTTTTACACTTTTTTTTTTTTTGCTGACACCCATGAAATAAATATATATATATATATATATATATAT
>CAIGQZ010032780.1:1491612-1501991 GCA_903798205.1 Danio tinwini
ATATATATATATATATATATATATATATATATATAGAACGGTCAGGATATGACGTTTCAATCTTTTTCTGATCACGCGATTTCATCTAATGCCTGAAATGCAAAACATTTTACGTTAAAGCATTTCCGGCCAAATAATTTTTCTTTATTTGATTTATTATGACCTTTTAGACTTGTTTATTATATAGAATGATATTGTACAACTAAAATTGGCATTCCCTCCATTTTTATTCTCTGTAGAGAAAGCTCACGTTATGTTGTATAATGTTTTACTGATTGTACACTTTCAACTTTAACAGTGAAATGTGAAACTTTCCACTCTAGCTTGATTTTTCCAGTCTGAAACATTCTACCACATTTTCTTTATTTGATTCTTATTAGACTTTTTGGACTTATATTTTAGCATGTAGTATATTAAATAGGATGAGATATTGCTGAAAATGTGTGCTTTTCTGTAGAGAAAGGTGATGAGACATTTCAAATTTTCACCAATCTGATTCTTGAACACTGATTGAACTTTTTAACGCAGTGAAATGCGAAACTGTCCGCACAAGCTTGTATTTCCGTCACCGGAGTGTAAAGTGCAGTGTGACCGCCCATTAAGGCTCTCACTACAAGGGATCTGAATCCAACGGGCCCTTTTTTTTGTCCCATGTGGATTTGCGTTATATTGAGTGTCTACACACTTTGAAACGCTACTCTACTGGACGGGGAAGGGCACAGGAGCGGGTCTTCAGAGAAATGCAGTTTAATCGATGAACTTGTGCATGTCTCCGTACAGCCAGCGCTGCGGCGGGAGCGAAGCGTCGTTCAGGCTCCCGCAGTCATCGTTGCACTTGCAGGACTGCACGAACATGACGGCCCGCTCGAAGCGCTCGCCGGTGGGACAGCTGAACAGCACTGGAACAGTCCGCGTGCGGCGGGGGGAGCAGCAGCGCCCGTCCAGACACATCCCGCAGTAGTTCGGCCGGTAGAGACGTGTGCTGCGGCAGCCGGCGTAACGCAGACGGAGAGGCTCCGGAGACTTCTGGGTGCGGGAACACTTCCTCCCCTTCTGTTGGACAAAGATAATTCGTGTTACACTCAAATTCACACTGGAAAACTAGCACCCCCCAATGAGTTTTCATTTTTAGTTGAACTTTCCTTTTGAGATGATGTGCAGACACAAGAAAATGTCTTTTTTATTTTAGTAAGAATGTGTCTGGTGCAAATGTGCAAAACTGGTGCAAGCAAGTATCTGTTAAAGTGTCAGAGAGATAAAAGTGTGTATTTTCTTTTATTTTTTTACAGGTGGTTTGTCAAACCCACTGAGGCACACTCACTTTGGTCTTGTTTTTATGGTTCTTTGCGCATAGCCCTCACCGTGGCTAATGCTGATGTGCACCTCTTAAAAAATATAACTACACGTCGCAACAATGCGTACCGCAACATCTGTGATTAGTAGCTGCAGGGCTTAATTTGTGCTGGAACACGCCGGATCCAGATCCGGCACCTCTGAAATCTAATCCGGCACCTCATTTTACCAATCCCCCTTCTCAACCGCCCTCCTCCCCTGTCTGCTGTTCATTTCACTTTATTCTGGTACTCCCCAACCCTCTTCACTTTCGTCCGCGACACCCCCGCCCCGCTCTTTTTCATCCGCGACACCCCTCCGCCATCCACTCTCCATCCTCTGGTAACATGCCTAGAGCGGCATAATAATGAAGGCAGCAGTCGCGCCCCGCCACCCAACCCAACGTACTGACTTTCATCCACAACATCAACAGAACACTTGCATAATAGGGGTCCGGCATAATAGTGAGGGCGGCAAACGCTCCCCGCCGCCCAACCCAACATACTGACTCATCCGCAACATCAACCCCCGTCCTCACTTTATGAACTGGTCAGGTTCGTTTTCACTTTCGGGTTGAGGGCGGTGTGCTAGTCCATTGCCTAGAGCGGCAGTTCGGCTTGCTCCGGCCCTGGTGGTGCTGAGAGCTGTGAGCCCGATGAAGCGAGTGTTTACAAGTGTGGAGTCCCGTGAAGGAGCTCCAGACGGAAACTGTTGTTTTGTGTTTACCTTATGAATAAAGTTGTTGCACGTCCGCTGGTTCCCACCTCTAAATGAGCGAATTGGAGCTACTTCTACATTTAAGGTAGCACTTAGAAAAAACAAAACACCAGCGAAGAAACTCGACACAGAGGAACATAACATACTGCCAGCTAGTGTTACAGAAGTGTTATTGCAGAGCAACACAAACAGCACGCAGAAGTATAAATGCACAGCTACGCACAAAGCAGGCGCCATCGGTCACACAGATCACTTGACGCAGAAGTATGAACCAGTTTTAAATGGGACATGGCATACATTTCCAAGCAATCTGAGCAGACACGTACTACTTTTTCATCAGGATAATGTGGTAAACGTGCAGTTAATTTCTCAAATGTTTGCCTTTTTATAGGCAAAGCAACAGAGTTTTCAGTTAAAGTGTCAGAGAGATAAGAGTGTTTTTTTTACAGGTGGTTTGTCAAACCCACTCACTTGTGTGAGGCACTTAATGAATGTACTTTTTTTTTGTAAGGATGTTTTTAGAAGAAATATGAAAACTGGTGCAAGTGTTGGTTAAAGTGTTAAAGATGTGCATTTTTTTTTATTTAATTTTTTCCCTACAGGTGGTTTGTCAAACCCACCAACTGGTGTGAGGCACACTCAGTTTGGGCTTGCAATGTAGTAAGCAGTGGTGTAGTCCTAACAAAAAAAGTGGTGTACTATTACACACCCAACCCATTTTTTGTCTTGTTTCTAGGCCAAATATCTTGATTCTTAAATCAAGAAGAATTTTTTAGACAAGCAAAACATATTGTCTTGTTTTCAGACATAATATGCCAAAATGAAGTGAGTTTTTCTCAATAATCTGCCATTGGGTAAGCAAAAGAATCCTATGTCAACCAGATTATTTTGCTTACCCCATTGGCAGATTATTTTGCTTGTTTTAAGAAAAAACTCACTTAATATTGGCATATTATTTCTGAAAACAAGACAATATGTTTTGCTTGTCTAGAAAATTCTTTTTGATTTAAGAATTTTAAGATTTTTTGGACTAGAAACAAGACAAAAAATCTAAGTAAGAAAAGCATTTTCTGCAGTGTATAACAATCTATCAATAAACACACATCTGCTCTTGCTCCGCACAGCCGTGGTTTGCTGATTAACTGAAAAATGAGTTGAAAATGGAGGAGCGGAAGTCTGCAGCCATTTTCATATCAAATTTAAAGTGGACTGAGGCGATCATTTAGTAGTGTACAGTTCATGAGGAAATGGCAAAAGTTTTAGAGGGGCTGAATAGAAATTTAGAGGGGCTAAAGCGATGCTCATGCTGTTTTAAAATTGTACCTGAATGTTTCAACGAGACATTCAATTGAATTCGCCTTTATTTAGCGCTTTTACAATGTAGATTGTGTCAAAGCAGCTTCACATAGAAGATTATAGTAAATTGAAACAGTGTCAGTTCAGTTTTCAGTGTTTTAAGTTCATTTCAGTTTAGCTCAGGTCAGTGTGGGTTAATAATCACTACTGAGAGTCCAAACACTGAAGAGCAAATCCATTAATGCGCAGCTCTCCAGATCCTGAACCATGCAAGCCAGTGGCGACAGCGGCGAGGAAAAAACTTCACCAAATGGTGAAAGTAACATCATTCAGTTGACTTGTCGTCATCTTCGAAAAACTCCCCAAATTTTCTCAGCTGTTGTGCTCGTCAGGAGGCGGGGAATGGCACAATATAAACAAAAATGCACCAATTACAACAAATTAGGATGCAAGTATAAAAAAAAAAACCCATGTGGGATTCAATTAAAGGGGACGCTTATACCCATAAATTAGGGAAGTCTAATCCGCAAAACAAGTATACAGAGGGTATACGCAATTATTGGTCCTCAGAAGTCGTAATACCCAAACAGCTTATGGAAAAAAGTAGGCATACGGAGTATATGTGCGTATAGCCCCGACTACACAACTGGTAGAAAGGTAGTAAAGAGAAGTAGTCTAACTGGCATATAGCGTACATTTCTTAGCAATCTGAGCAGACACACACTACTTTTCATCAGGATAATGTGGTAAACATGCAGTTAATTTCTCAAACATTTACCTTTTATAGCAGGGGTGTCCACACTCGCTCCTGGAGGGCCGGTGTCCTGCATATTTTAGTTCCAACCCCAATTAAACACACCTGAACCAGCTAATCAAGCTCTTTCTAGGTATACTAGAAACTTCCAGGGAGGTGTGTTGAAGGAAGTTGGAGCTAAACTATGCAGGACACTGGCCCTCCAGGACCGAGTTTGGACACCCCTGCTTTAAAGGCACAACCACAGAGTTGTCAGTTAAAGTGTCAGAGAGCTGAAGGCATGTTTTCTACAGGTGGTTTGTCAAACCCACTCACTTGTGTGAGGCACTTCATAAATGCTTAATTTTTTTGTAACGATGTTTCTGGAGGAAATTTGCAAATCTGGAGCAAGTGTCTGTTAAAGAGTCAAAGTTAAAAGTGTGTGTTTTCAACAGGTGGTTTGTCAAACCCACTCACTTGTGTGAGGCATTTCATAAATGCTTAATTTTTTGTAAGGATGTTTCTGAAAGAAATTTGCTAATCTGGAGCAAGTGTCTGTTAAAGAGTCAAAGTTAAAAGTGTGTGTTTTCTACAGATGGTTTGTCAAACCCACTCAGCTGTGAGGCACACTCCGTTTGAGCTTGTAGCCTATTGGTATGTAGCATACATTTCTACACAATCTGAGCAGATCTTGCATTTAAATCCCCAAACATTTACCTTTATAGGCACAGCCGCAGAGTTGCAGGGCCGAATGTTGCAGAGTCTGGTTTCCTTCACCAGTTTGCACTGTTCGTTTTCATTGGTGACCCGCGACGAAACGCCCATCCCGCAGCTCCGCGAACAGGACGTCCAGCTTGTGGTCTGCGCTACACATTGACGTCCAGCCTGCTTCCATGCTAAGAAAAACCAGGGAAAAAGACGGGGTAAGCAAGCACACAGGCACCATTCAGCCAACACTGACGCATACACACAGAGTGATTACGCAGAGAAACAGCATCCGCTTCACTGGAAAACACAAGCTCCCACAGAAGCGCTTGCTGGAGGAACGGCCACGGCTCACATTGGGACCGATTGTCAATTGAAATGAAAGCCAAAGGCAGTTCGTACGGGACGCATTCCTGCAACTCCAGCATGCTATTTTTGATTGTTGGTTTATGTCAACATGCGCACTAAATCATGCTGCTTGCACTGACAAAGAGTCATTAGAGTTCACAACAAAACAAATCTAAATTCTGCCACTTCAGACCTGTTTGAGGAGGGTTTTATACTTCACAAAGAAGGATATTCTGAAGACCGACACTGACTTTCATAGTAGAAACAAAAATAAATTAAACCGCCACCCGGTGGCCTCAAGATGACAGAGAACAGCGAACAATATTAATTTAGGCATATATATAAAAAACCTACTGACAGGAGGAAATTTGACATAAATCTGTGATTTTTCTCAGGTGGCGCTATGACTGTGACTCAATATTGGCATGTAGATGTCTTCAGGAGTGGAATCTTATTGAACATGAATTTTCAGGCAGATCTGACATTGTGTGGTTGAGTTATAAGCAAAAAATTCCTTTTGTCAGCAGGTGGCACTATGACTGTGACTCAATATTGGCATGCAGATGTCTTCAGTAGAGGAATCTCATCAAACATCTGAAGTTTCAGGCAGATCGGACATTGTGTGATTGAGTTATAAGAACTTCTTGTTCAATGGCGAAGCGTTAATGTTTGTCAGGCCGCCTTGGACACACCCCTTGGTGAAAACTCTAGATCTTCACAATATATCATCGCTAGAGCTTTCAGATGACACCACCCAAATTTGGTGCTGATACGATAAAGTTTGTGGGAGGAGTTTGTTACAGTGTAAAGCATGACATTTCCTGTTGCCAGCAGGTGGCACTATAAATGTAACTGGATATTGGCAAGTAAACGTGTTCAGGTCAGGACTGTTATCAAACTTGTGAATTTTGAGGCAGATCAGATAATGCATGCCTGAGTTATAACAACTTCCTGTTTCATGGCGAATTGACAAATTTTGAGAGGCCGCCACGGACACGCCCATCGGCGAAAACTCTAGATCTTCACAATTTAAAATCACCAAGGCCTTTAGATGACAAAACCCAATTTTGGTGTTGATCGGATAAAATCCCTAGTAGGGATTCGTTAAAATACAACGCCTGGAAATAGCAAAAACCCGCAGGAAGTTAAAAACATCCGACTTCCTGTTGGGTTTGAGATTTCGCACCAAGAGACTTTTTTTGTATGGTTCGGCATGTTTGACGTGTGTGCCAATTTTCGTGTGTGTGCGTGATTCGTAGCTCGGGGGCTAGTTCGTCACATGTGCATAGGTGGCACAGTCGAGTCATTTTGCCATGCCCACTACTGAAACCTATAACAAACGTAAATTTTCGCCACTTCTGAGGCGTGTGCAAAGTTTCGTGAGGTTTCGGGCATGTTTAGACCCTCAAAATTGCGATTCATTGTGCGAAAGAATAATAATAAACGAAGCAATTCCAACAGGGCCTATGCACCGTTTCGGTGCTCGGTCACTAATAAAATACTATAGATGTCAGTGGCTGTTTTCTTCAAAATGTCTTGTATTTTTGTTTAAAATAAGGAAGAAATTAATAAGTTTCATAACTTCTTGGTTGTGAGTAAATGAGGAAGTTTTCATTTTTGCGTGAACTGACCCTTTAACTAAAACCAGTATAAATAAAACTTAAATTAGGATAAAGCCACTTTGTTAATTATAATAAATGAAATAACATTTCAAGAGTTCACACTTAGCTGATGATTGAAAATAAAGCTTGTTTGGCATGCTGTCCCAGTCCTGAGCTTATGAGATCCTCGAGCCCTGGGCCCCCTGCTGTTGCAGGGCGAGAAGGGAGTTTGAGCTCAGGTAGATCTCGATGACTATTTCTATTTCGACGAATAATTCTGACTTCAACTGTATGAATCAGTCTTATTGGACTTGTTTATATATTGCTTGTACACACTTATGCTTGTTGACCAAAAAGTGCTAGTTATGACACTCTGAACAGCGCCCTCACCTGGCAGGTGTTTTCGGCTGCGTGGTTTGTCCCAGCGTTTCTCCACCTCCATGAGCTCATTACTCAGGCTGTATTTGGGCTTGGCTGGAGGTTTCTTGAAGTTGTGTGGGTTGGGGAGCAGAAACGGCGGCGGCTGCGGGCGTCTGAACACCGGTGGCAGGACGGGCGACTCTCCATGGCAATCCAGGCTCAGGCAGCACTGGCCGGGGATTTTTACCAGCCGGGGTTTGGGACAGGACGGGGAGGACAGCGGGATATCAGTGGGACACAGAGGGACGCAGCCCACCGCCCCATCTATACAGGTGCACTGGTGTTTGCAGCCGGCATGGAAGTTTTCTCCATTCTGATACATGCGGCCATCATATTCACACGAGCGGCCTTCCAGTTTGGCTGAAAGAAACAAAACAAAGCAGATTACACTACATTTATATTACTTCATTCATTTACCTTCGGCTTAGTCCCTTTTGTTCATCAGTCGCCACAGCAGATGCTCTTCCAGCTGCAACCCAGTACTGGAAAACACCCATACACTCTCTCACATTTAAACTCATACACTACAGTGAATTTAGTTTATTCAGTTCCCCTATAGTGCATGTGTTTGGACTGTGGGGGAAACCTGGAGTACCCGGAGGAAACCCATAGATGGAAGATTAACAATAGATGAACATATGTACAGGTTGCTATCAATAAACACATTGACTCCATTGACACATTGACTCACATTGACTCTATTGTAAAGAAAGCCCAGCAGAGACTGTACTTCCTTCGTCAGCTGAGGAAGTTCAACCTGCCACAGGAGCTGCTCGTACAGTTCTACTCAGCTGTCATCCAATCCATTCTCTGCACTTCAATCACTGTCTGGTTCAGCTCAGCTGCCAAAACCGACCTCCGTAGACTACAGCGAATAGTCCGGACTGCTGAACGAATCACTGGCACTGCCCTTCCTACACTGTACTCTTCCAGAGTGAGTAAAAGGGCTCGTAAAATCACTCTGGATGCCTCACACCCAGCACACCACCTGTTCGAGCTGTTACCGACTGGTCGGCGCTACCGAGCACCAATCACAAAAACAGCCAGACACAGGAAAAGTTTCTTTCCTCAGGCCATCTACCTCATGAACAGTTAAATATTCCCCTACTGTGCAATAAACGTGCAATACTTTCTCATACGCACTTGTACACAGCACCTTATAACCTGTATATTTACAGCATATCTGTACATACAACTCAACATCCAGATCTTTTTGACTGACTGCATCTCTGTTTAATGTTTAATGTTTATTGCCTTTTCTTTTCTTGTATTTAATTTTGTGTTGTCACTCGTCACGTTATGTACACTGGAAGCTTCTGTTGCCAAAACAAATTCCTTGTGTGTGTGAAGCACACTTGGCAATAAAACTGATTCTGATTCTAATAAGCAGTATGCTGAGATAACACACCATGTCATAATCCTCTCAAACTAGTTTCTTTAACATGACAATGAGTTCACTGTACTCAAAAGGCCTCCACAGTCACCAGAGCTCAATCCTATAGAGAACCCTTGGAACGGGAGATTGGCATCATGGATGTGCAGCCGACAAATCTGCAGCAACTGAGTGATGCTATCATGTCAATATGGAGCAAAATCTCTGAGGAATATCTCCAGTACCTTGTTGAATCTATGCCACGAAGGATTAAGGCAGTTCTGAAGGCAAGAGGTCCACCCCGATACTAGTAAGGTGTTCCTAATAAAGTGGCCGGTGCGTGTGTATACACATCTTTGCATTTCCGTTAAGAGTTTTTGTGTGATATTTCAAAATGCACATCAAAATACGTGAATGAAAACATCACAAATGGAAAAACACAAAATTTGTGCATCCAGAGAGCATTGTCGAACACGTTATTTTCATATTTTTGTAGTAAGATTAAAACACACATCGGTTTAAGGGCAGTTTTGGTGAACTGTGTGCAGTGAGCAGTTAAAGAGCGATGGACACTCGATCTCTGCTTTTATGAGAGCGGCTCTATGTTTAGTGCCGAGTGGAATTTTGACTTGTTTACAATGTCGTGGAGCGTCAGATAGTCTTTAGGGGTGTAAGAGACGCCTCCTAAAACCCCCTTTAGTCCAACTCGAATACCGGCCTTAATATAGAAACACCCCGCTGCATAAAATGTGCTCTGTAGGAGAGGAAGAGTCAATGAAACACTCCAGTCAAATACAGGACTTGACTACTTTTTTTTATGTTACTTTTGTAGGGCGGCTCATGGTTAGCACTGTGGTTTCACAGCAAGGTTTAAGTCCCGGCTGGGCCAGTTGGCGTTTCTGTGTGGAGTTTGCATGTTCTCCCAGTGTTGGCGTGGGTTTCCTTTGGGTGCTCCGGTTTCCATGCACTATAGGTGAATTAAATAGACTAAATTGGCAGTAGTGTATGAGTGTGTGTGCAAGTGTGAGTGCGTATGGGTGTTTCTCAGTACTGGGTTGCTGCTGGAAGGGCAGCCGCTGTGTAAAATATATGCCAGAATAGTTGGTGGTTCATTCCGCTGTGGCGACCTCTGAAATAAAGACTAAGCTGAAGAAAAATGAATGATACTTTTTGTTTACATTACTTTTGTCACTCGTGCTGTATATGATCATTAATGAAAGGTCTGGACATTGTTTGTATTTATATAGTCGTGTTTTATTATTTCCTTTTGGATCAATTTAATGATCTCATTTTATCCATAAAATTACATTTAAAAACGAGAAATATGTTGTTTTTTTACTTTTGGTGAACTATATTTGTTGATTGTAGAAATTATTATTATTATTATTATCATTATTATTATTATTATTATTATTATTATTATTATTATTATTATCATTATTATCATTATTATTATTATTATTATCATTATTATTATTATTATTATTATTATTATTATTATTATTATCATTGTTATTATTATTATCATTATTATCATTATCATTATTATTATTATCATTATCATTATTATTATTATTATTATTATTATCATTGTTATTATTATCATTATTATCATTATTATTATTATTATTATCATTATCATCATTATCATTATTATTATCATTATTATTATTATTTTCATTATCATTATTTTTATCATCATTATTATTATTATTATTATCATTATTATTATTATCATTATCATTATTATTATTATTATCATTATTATTTTCATTATCATTATTATTATTATTATTATCATTATTATTATTATCATTATTATTATCATCATTATTATTATCATTATTATTATTAT
>CAIGQZ010032780.1:1511606-1547300 GCA_903798205.1 Danio tinwini
TATATATGTAAAAGAACAAAAACAGTACTGGCAGTTTTTAACCATAATCTTACAACATTAATCCAATTTGAATATCACTTCAAACTATGAAAAATCTCAAAGGTCGCATTTTTTTTGGATGAAGGTTCAACGGGGTTCTCACTGGCCACTGAATTTCTGGAAAATCATGGAACTTTTGGAGTAATGTCATTTTTAAAATAACATGGAATTTTTTGGAATATTTTTGGAATAACTTGGAATTTTAAAAGTTCTAGTCAAGACATTGAAATTCAGGAAATTTTATGTTTTGGTCTAAGTTATGGAATCTAATTAATTAATTATTAATATTTTTTATGGGGGGGGGGTTAAATTTTACTTTGTTTAGCAATTTTTTTGTGTGTGTTTTCATGCTTTTTCTATAGTTACAGTAAGTCTTACAGTAAGAATTATTCCTGTTCTGCTTGTCAAACGTTAATCAAATATATTAAAACATTGATTCTGAAAATTTAGCATCAGGTGCCGTTTACATATCGTGTTTAAAAGCACGTGGAAAGCTTTCCTTTGTCATTGTCATCAGAGGATGACAACTAAAACATTGTTACAGCTCTGATACAAGTTTTATTTATTGAGAAAATTAAAAGGCCCTGCAGTGTTCGGGTGTTCTGTGTTTGTCTGGGGTAACTAATGACCGTTTCCTCTGTCAAAAGGCGTACCGAACCATACTGTACCACTTTTTCGGCACCCTTTCGAAAGGGTACCAAACATGAGAAAGGGTACCAAATTGTGGAGCTACACTCGCAGCTGCACACTGATTGGTTACAGAGATACGTCACGAGCTCGTGGAGCTAGCCAGAATGAAAACAATGAAACCGCCATGTTTTAATACACAGCCGAGACATTATCGTAATACTTTATGCATGTAATAATGAGCCATGGATGACCCGAGCTCAAATTAAATTTTTCGTCATCTTGATGAACAGCCACAAAGCCAAGAAGAACAAATTCTGCCGTGTCCTGTTGTTGTTTTACGAGCTCGTCTACAAGTGCGAGCGGTTTCACTTTGTCCAGAGAGCTCGCGATCGTGTATATATTTGAAATAAATAACTTTTTGAGCTCATATTTTTAACGTGCGCGTGATCATTGAAGCGCTCTGATATCCGATCCATTCAGATGCAGACAAAAGCGAGAGTGAAGAGTGAAAAAACAAAGGAGAAGCCTGACAAAACAGCAGCAAATGAGGCTTCTACAATCTAAAGACACAGATGAGAGGTTTGCACTGACTGTGGGCTGTGTTTCGTGTTGTTGTTTTTTTTTTAACCCAAATAAGTACTAAATGTCTGCTGTGTGTAGTTTTTCTGTAAGTGGTAACATATCGGAGACTGTAATGGTCTGTATGTGCTCATATATGTTCATTTATTTATTTATTTTATATAATTGCAGACGTTACAGTAGGCTATTTCACACTGTCATTGATCTGCAGTTATAATAAACTCATGTTCATAGAAAGGTTAGTAATAAACATTTATACACAAGTGTTTGTGTGTAAAGCATCTGTTTTGTGAGAAGTGCTGCTCATATGATATGTGAGTGACCCGTACAGCTTTACTTTAGACATTTTCTCGAGCAAAAATGACGTCGACTGCAACTTTCTGTCGTACACCACGCCCACCAAAAGAGTGCCATTGGTACCCCTTTAGCAGTGGAAACGCAAGCCTGATAAAGGTGACCTGTACCGACCCGTACCGTACCGTACTGAACCAGTCAGTGGAAACGAGCCTTAAGACAGCTATTTACGGGAGTTGTAGTCCAAAGCAAAGTGTATTGTGGGTAGTGCAGTTTGACACGCATGCTGGATGATGTGAGCTTGCTGTGCAGTTGAAGCAGAGGAAGAAAGTTTTATTCAGCATTGTTTTATGTTCACTCAAGTTATTCCACCCGGGAGCTGTTTGCTCTGTGAACCTGACAACACGAAAATAAGTAAAAGAAGAGCATGCATTGATTACTTCTGTCCGACTCATCCTTTGCACGATCATGAATTACCGAGCCTTTACTCTGCCGCTGGACATCGCTGAAGCGAAGAAAGTAACACGAGTTTGATCATATATAAATATCATTATAACTATATTGTATAAATATTATTATAACTAGTCCTGCAACATCCTGACAATCAAAAACAAAATGACATGATGTCACAGGCTTCTGAGTGCACCAGACATGAATGACACTCATAGAGCTTGAGAAGCATACAGTGCTGTAGGATCTTTATAGTTTGTATATAAAGTAAAAAAATAAAATATTTATATATAGAGAGAGATAGGTAACTAGATAGAATAGAGATTGATCTGTGCAGCAGCTGCTAAAGAACTGTGCGCTGCAGACGGAGCTGGTGTGAAAGGTAAACGACTGCGTGCTGCTTCTGCTCTCCATATGCGCTGCTCACGCCCTGCTTTCGCTTGCAGTGTGAAACAGGCGTTAGTTTCAGAAACACAGATTTCTTTACAATTTAAAACGGCGTCTTTGGATATGTTTTCTGCTGGAGATACTGTTGTACAAAAAAAATTTAATAAAATAAATAAAATAAAAAAAATAATAAAAAAATATACAAAAAATAAATGAATAAATTTTACACATACTATAGGAACGGTATAGCAGAAAATTTTGGCGGTTTTAAAACCTTGACTTTTCCAAACCGCGGTATACCTTAAAAACGGACCTCTGTGAAGTTGGCACCCCCATAAAAACAAATAAACCCCAAAACTATGCCATTCATTTGTGCTAGGTTTGTGCTGATTTGTGCCGCAAAAACGAGTGTTTGTGCTGGTTTGGGGTCTGAGATATTAAGCATTATTTTTTTGACCATGTGACGTCACTTTCCACCCTATGTTGCTCAAATGACCTTAAATCAGCACAGGTTGTTTGTGCTGGTTTGTGCCATTAAAACAAACACTGTATTTGTTTTCCTCCTTTAGATATAAGCAAAATATTTCGGGAGCCGTGACGTCACTCTCCACCCCATTTCCTCTAAATCCCGCCAAACTGGTGTCATTCGTTTGTGCTGGATTTGTGCTGGTTTGTGCCGTTAAAACAAACACTTTATCTATTTTTGTTGTTTAGATATAATTAAAATATTTCGGGAGTCGGGACGTCACTCTCCACCCCAGGTTGTCTAAAATCACACCAAACTGATGTCATTCGTTTGTGCTGGATTTGTGTTGATTTGTGCCGTTAAAATAAACACTGTATCTATGTTTATTGTTTAGATGTTGCTTAATTAATATATTTCGGGAGCCGCGACTTTGCTTTCCACCCCGTTATTTCCTCTAAATCGCACAAAACAGGTGTCATATTCGTTTGTGCTG
Organism: Danio tinwini; assembly: GCA_903798205.1. Classification (NCBI taxonomy): domain Eukaryota; kingdom Metazoa; phylum Chordata; class Actinopteri; order Cypriniformes; family Danionidae; genus Danio; species Danio tinwini. The sequence goes on from CAIGQZ010032780.1 coordinate 1,514,945, forward strand.
TTTAGATATAACCAAAATATTTGGTTAGATTTGTGCTGGTTTGTGCCGTGGAAATGAACATAATACATTTATATTTGTGCACGAATATGTTATTTTTGTTTGCTCACAATTTGCGCTCGTTTGTGCTGCAAAAAAATATTATTTGTAGGCCTAAAAATAATATTAGATCATTCAGAGGTCTCTCGACCCCAATTGCTCCATATTTACTAAAATAGTCTCGTTGGTGTGCGTTTCATTTGTGCTGGATTTACCTATGAAAGTTTCTTTAGTGCAGCTTCTATTATTAAAATATTGAATATTAAATTAAAGATAATGCATCACCCCACATGTATGATTTTCTAAAGTATTTTAATTTGTTTGTGCTGATAGAACTTCCGTTTGTGATGCTTTATTAACATCCGAGTGAGTGTTATGGGCATATCAAACGGCAATATTAAACAACAGAGGCATTTCGCACCTGTAGTAGCCTCTGATGTCATTCGCACAAATGAATAACATCAGTTTGGTGTGATTTTAGACAACCTGGGGTGGAGAGTGACGTCACGACTCCTGAAATATTTTAATTATATCTAAACAACGAAAATAGATAAAGTGTTTGTTTTAACGGCACAAACCAGCACAAATCCAGCACAAACGAATGACACCAGTTTGGCGGGATTTAGATGAAATGGGGTGGAGAGTGACGCCACGGCTCCTGAAATAGTTTTGCTTATATCTAAAGGTGGAAAACAAATACAGTGTTTGTTTTAACGGCACAAACCAGCACAAATCGGGCACAAATGACCTGTGCTGATTTGAAGTCATTTGAGCAACATGGGGTGGAAAGTGACGTCACATGGTCAAAAAAATAATGCTTAATATCTCAGACCCCAAACCAGCACAAACGCTCGTTTTTGCGGCACAAACCCACACAAACGTAGCACAAACGAATGGCATAGTTTTGGGGTTTATTTGTCTTTATGGGGTGCCAACTTCACGGAGGTTAAAAACGGTTATGCCTATTAAAGACAATGAAAACAACCTATTCTTTGACATAACAGTGAAATTGTACTGAACCTGTAAACGGGAATCTGAGAAAATGTTCATTTTAGAAGATTATTTCAGATGGCACAAAGGTTTTTGCATCTGAACTCTTCATATACAGCAGTCAAAATACGAAGTGGATCAAAATCTTCAATTGAGCAGATCAGACTCACCAACACACACACAAACAGACACGCTTCAGCTGCAGTCATTCAGACCATAGACGGCATAAAGACAGAAGAACCTGCGGAGTCAGATATATTTCCATATTTGTTTTCATATTGATGTTTAAACGCAAATAAACAAGCAGCATCATAAACTTTGCTAAATAATTCGCTAGGACGAGCCCCCAAATTCTGTTACGTCCTCGCCTGGTCTAGAAGAACGGGCAGAATCAACATTCATTCATGCCAACTCCATACAGAAATGCCAACTGGTCCAGCTGGGACTCCAACCAGCGGCCTTCTTGCTGTGAGGCGACAGTGGGACACCACTGAGTCGCCCACAGAATCAAAAACAATAAATAAACTGCTTGAAATAAATCTACCACACCATTTCACTCTGAATTAATGGAAAAAATATACCAGAATTTACTATTTATTTAACAATTTTAAAATGTTAAAGGGAGTATAAAATTAACTTCAGGACGGAGCAAGAACTAAACAATGAACAAAACAAGCTAACCATTTATAAAGGCTTTAAATAAACTGTTTATCCCTGAAAATAATGATTAAAGGAGACCTATTATGCAAAAATGACTTTTATAAGGGGTTTAAACAGTCACAGTGTGTGAATATAACCAGCCTCTAATGGTAAACATTAATTCATTGCATTCTTTATAATCAGACTTGATGAAAACAGTCTGCAGAAACACTTTGATTGACGTTTATCCTTTGTACGTGTCATCAGAGAAAGCCCCGCCCACTAGTGACATCCTCTCTCCCTCATTAGCATTGGACGCCAGTCCTGTTTTGAATCTGCCACTATACTGACGAACACTAAAGGCATTCGTAGCTCCGCCCTCTTTTAAAAAGGGCACAATTTCATTTGCATTTAAAGCGACAGTCACCAAAAACACCACAATTAGGATCAAAGCCTAAAAGAGTCAGTTTCAGAGAGTATTAAACATTATCTGTGTGGTATTTTGAGCTGAAACTTCACACACACATACACACTAGGGACAGCAGAGACTTATTTTACATCTTGTAAAAAGAGGCATGATATCTCCCCTTTAAATGAAATGACAACCACAACGGGACAAAAAAAAAGTCTTATTTCTTATGTATAATTAAGTACAGTATAAGTACACAACTCCATCCCACATCACTGATGTTCAAGACCCAATAGCTTTGCCTTGTTTATATATATTTATGTATATATATATATATATATATTTGTACATTTTAGATGAATGAAGAATAATAAAAGCAAGAGTGTTTGTAGTTGTGAGTGCTTTATGCCAAGTTGCAATTTTGGCAACCTATACCAATCACCCTGAGATGGTCAACAGTTCATAATAGACATATTCAAATCTATACACTTACAAAAAAGTCTGTAAATTTGCAGTTTTCAGTATTTTGTGATTGATTGTTTTTATTTTTCCACATTTATTTCTGCTTTTGAATTGCATTATTGGATCTTGATCTTTCTTCCAACAACTTTTAAACTTGAATAGTTTAAAAAAGTGACTTTTATGAACATGTGTAATAGTCTGCAGTGCTTTTTTAATAAACCTTTTAATAAACTGCCAGTACATTTTCTGTTATTTTACACACTTATTTCTCTAGATATCATTAATTCTTATACATTATACACACGTTATACACTTTGTTTAACTGTAGAGTTGAATTTTCAACATCAGAAGTCGACATCAACATCCCATAGTGCAATTCACAACTATAAATAAACAGAAACTGCACAAAAATATGGAAACATGGATTTACAGTATAGACACATCTTTATTTTTATGGTTTCTCTCTATAGCTGTAAAGATGTTGGGGATTCTGTCCCCAAAACCAACCCTCGCTGAAAACAATCTGCATTTTTACATGACTTAAAAATGCCCCTACTTGGTCAAAATATACTGGTATAGCTATATTTTTGGAGATGTGGTCCCCACAACATTAGAAATACAAGTAACACACACACACACACACACACACACACACACAGTTGTAAACATTTAAAGTGAATCATAATCTTTCATCAGTTGTCCTAAAACGAAAATGTGCACTGAAAATCATTTATTTAAATTGAAGCGATATCTAGTTGTAATGTGGATCTCTCTCTCACACACACACACACACACACACACACACACACACACACACACACACGCGCGCGCGCATTTATTGTATTGTAACGTGTATATTACAGCATTTCTTCTAAAGCTAAAGTAGTAATTAACACGTCCAGTCCTTTTTCTGAATCTCTATACGCATATTTCTTCACTGTATAACATTTTTTAAGTGTTTTAAAGCTCAATTCTGGTAGAATATGGGTTACAGAACGTGTCACGTTCATTTATTTATATGTGTGTACGATAGCCAACATGACAGATCTGTTCCTGTTTGCATTGTATAATAATGAAGCGAGCTGTTCATACACACGCGGATTGTTTACATGGGTCTCTCTTCACTTACCGACGTGCAGAAGATCCCAACAAACACCAGCAGACACATAAAATCCTTCATCTTCATAAAAACCACGGAAAAAAAGATTGATATTTGAAACTGTAGCCCACAATAACACCGTAGAGTAATCCAGACAGCGTGTTTATTCCAGCACGTATACGTGTGTGTGTGTGTGTAATATCAGCGGTGCTTTAATCTCGTTCAGGAGTTCCTAGCACTCGTTTTCATGCTGTACTCCGCTTTTATACCGCTGTACTGTTTATTTATGCGTGGCCACGCCCACTCCGCAAATCAGAGCGACAGAATTCCAATAGGGGCGTGGTTAAGAACTAGAGGCGGTGTTTTATCCGCATATGGGCGTGGCCACAGATGAATGCAGTCATTCATAAAAATCTGCTCCATTCCAGAGAGGAGCTGCAGTCTGCTGTTTATTGACTTATGTTTTAATAAAAATATTATGGATGCTTTAAAGTCCCTTTCACACGCACAGCCCTGTCCGCTGTGTGCTTTGTGCAGGGCAAGATAAATATACCCAGCTGTGTGATGTTTGCTGCGTTAATAGAGAAAACAAGCATGAAAAGGGCGCTTTACTTCACCTCACCTCTCATTGTTTTCATTAGTTTTATCTCGCTCTTCTCTTCTCTCTCAGGTTTTCATCAGAGGGCCTGGGATGATGTTTCAGGCTGATGTTGTCAACAGATGCTCGCATGAGGACTTAAGACAGACGTTTAAAGCAGAAATAAGGCAAACGGTGAGTGTTTTCGTGAGGAAAGAGATGATGGAGTGATGTGGAGAGAGCAGCGGGTGGAAAAACAGAGAGCTGGAGGCCTGAAGGAAACACTCAGCAGAGGTACGAACACAGAAAGTGCCTGAAATGCTTGTAGTTTAGAGTCACCCATCATAGAAACATACATGGACATTAATTTACTTTAAAAGTATCGCTCATTTTGGAAAGTTTAGATGTTAGTATCCGTATGTTAATCTTAAGGACATCTATAAGCTAGTGTGCTCCAAAACAGAGATTTAGAAGATGTAAACATCCAGTTTGTCGCTTACACCTAAATGGATCAACGATATTTTTGACATCACCTCATACTTTAGGTTCTCATTAAATCTTCGGAGCAATCAAATGCTACATAGCAAATACACTTTATTAGGTACACCTTACTAGTACCGGGTTGGACCTCTTTTGCCTTCAGAGCTGCCTTAATCCTTCATGGCATAGATTCAACAAGATACTGGAAATATTCCTCAGAGATTTTGCTCCATGTTGACATGATAGCATCACGCAGTTGCTGCAGATTTGTCGGCTGCACATCCATGATGTGAATATCCCGTTCCACCACATCCCAAAGGTGCTCTATTGGATTGAGAACTGGTGACTGTGGAGGCCATTTGAGTACAGTGAACTCATTGTCATGTTCAAGAAACCAGTCTGAGATGATTCACACTTTATGACATGTGTTATCCTGCTGAAAGTAGCCATCAGAAGATAGAGACACTGTGGTCATAAAGGGATGGACATGAACAGCAACAATACTCAGGTAGGCTGTGGCATTGACACAATGCTCAATTGGAACTAATGGACCCAAAGTGTGCAAGAAAATATCCCCCACACCATTACACCACCACCACCAGCCTGAACTGTTGATACAAGGCTGGATGGATCCATGCTTTCATGTTGTTGACGCCAAATTCTGACTTGACCATCTGAATGTAGCAGCAGAAATTGAGACTCATCAGGCCAGGCAACGTTTCTCCAATCTTCTATTGTCCAGTTTTGGTGAGTCTGTGTGAATTGTAGCCTCACATTCCTGTTCTTAGCTGACAGGAGCGGCACCCGGTGTGGTCTTCTGCTGCTGTAGCCCATCCACATCCAGAGATGTTCTTCTGCAGACCTGTTGTTAAGAGTGGTTATTTAAGTTACTGTTGCCTTTCTATCAGCTGGAACCAGTCTGGCCATTCTCCTCTGACCTCTGGCATCAACAAGGCATTTGCGCCCACAGCACTGCCGCTCACTGGATATTTTCTCTTTTTCAGACCATTCTCTGTAAACCCGAGAGATGGTTGTGTGTGAAAATCCCAGTAGATCAGCAGTTTCTGAAACACTCAGACCAGCCCGTTTGGCACCAACAACCATGCCACATTCAAAGTCACTTAAATCCCCTTTCTTCCCCATTCTGATGCTCGGTTTGAACTGCAGCAGATCGTCTTGACCATGTTTACATGCCTAAATGCATTGAGTTGCTGCCATGTGATTGGCTGATTAGACATTTGCATTAACGAGCAGTTGGGCAGGTGTACCTAATAAAGTGGCCGGTGAGTGTGTATATAGTGCATATATATCACATATATTTTACAGTATTTTCATGAGTAAACTCCATACAAGTCAGTGGCTGTTTCTCAATTAAATGAAGGCAGAGAACAGACTTGACATTATTTACACATTACAGCATTCATACAATGATTTGTTGTGTTGTTTTTTTTTCCTTTTCAATATAATGAACATGCACAGTACCCGGTTTCCTCCGGGTGCTCCGGTTTCCCCCACAAGTCCAAACACATTAGGGGAATTGGGTGAGCTAAATTATCCGTGGTGTATGTGTGTGAATGAATGAGTGTGTATGGGTGTTTCCCAGTGATGGGTTGCAGCTGGAACATTCCGCTGTGGTGACCCCGGATTATTAAAGGGACTAAGCTGAAAAAAAAATGAATGAATGTTAACTTTAATAATAAACAGGTATATACAATGCAGCCCCCCCCTCCTTTCTTTTATCCGCAATGACTTCTGGGAATTCTAGAGCCAGTTTTGCGCTCAAGTCTGCATGGATGCATCCTTAATATGAGGAATGGATCAGGGTTCTGTTGCGGGTCCTCTGTTATTGCAGTTTGCATCTTAGGCAGTAGATGATTTTACACGAGAACACAAGACCACTTAAGAACAAACATACAGAAACAGTCCATGCAAATAAGAGAACAGAGGTGAATTACTGTCCTGCAGAGAGAATCATTTAGAACATGCAATGCATTTGCCGTAAATGTGCAGAATTTGCCTCCTTCACAACTTCCACGTTTGGTGTGAACCCAGTCGTGTTGGCCAATGTCGTGGGAATTTCAAATAAAGAAACTTTTACTGATCAAGAGGCAAAGTTTTACAAGATTTACTTCCAAAAAGATTTTATTCTTTGCAAAGAACAGGCCCGACAGTCATACAGGAACACCGGTTGCTGCAGAGTGCGACACCCCAGGCTAACCATACACCAGGTTTTACCTTCTTTCCCCTGCTCCAAGGCCCACTTCATCACAGATGACACCCAGTTCTCTTTTAGAGCATTCCTCCTCTGAGGATGAAGATATGGCTCCAGGGATTTACACCTATTAAATGCATATGTTAATAAGCAGATGACCACCTTCTGAATGACCCTTCTTGTAATATATTTTTGTACCATCTTTTCTTAGGAAGGCATATGTTTCTTAATATTTGGTGATTCTAGTAAGAAAGAGAAGTTTTATAGAAATCAATATTTTAGTAATAATTCAAATGAATTTTTCCACCACAGCCAATCAGAAAGGAGAAAACAGCGCACACACTGACATCATGAGGCAAAAGCTCTGGTTGTATTTTTTGAAATTGCTGCAAATTTATTTAAAAAAAACAAACAAACTGATAAATCTCATGTACATATTCACAGCCTTTGCTCAATACTTTGTTGATGCACCTTTGGCAGCAATTACAGCCTCAAGTCTTTTTGACTATGATGCCACAAGCTCGGCACACCTGTCTTTGTGTGTTTTTGCCCGTTCCTCTTTGCAGTACCTCTCAAGTTCTATCAGGTTGGATGGGAAGCCACGGTGTACAGCCATTTTCAGATCTCTCCAAAGATGTTCAATAAGATTTAGGTCTGTGCTCTGGCTGGGCCACTCAAGGACATTCACCAAGTTTTTGTTAAGCCAATCCATTGATATTTTGACAATGTGCTTTGGGTCACTGTCCTGCTGGAAGATGAACCGTCGCCCCAGTCAAAGGTCAAGAGCACTCTGAAGCAGGTTTTCATTCAGGATGTCTCTGTACATTGCTGCATTCATCTTTCCCTCTATTCTGACTAGTCTTCCAGTTCCTGCTGCTGAAAAACATCCCCACAGCATGATGCTGCCACCACCATGCAGGATGGTATTAGCCTGGTGATGAGCGCTGCCTGGTTTTCACTTCAAAGAGTTCAATTTTAGTCTCATCTGACCAGAGAATTTAGTTTCTTATGGTCTAAGAGTCCTTCAGATGCCTTTTGGCAAATTCCAGGTGGGTAGTGGCTTCAGTCTGGCCACTACTATACAAGCCTGATTGATGGATTGCTGCACAGATGGTTGTCCTTCTGTAAGGGTCTCCTCTCTCCACAGAAGAACGCTGGAGCTTAGACAGAGTGACCATCGGGTTATTGATTACCTCCCTGACTAAGGCCCTTCTCCCCTGATCACTCAGCTTAGATGGCTGGCCAGCTCTAGGACGGTTCCTGGTGGTTCCAAACATCTTCCACTTACGGATGATGGAGGCCGCTGTGCTCATTGAAACTTTCAGAGCAGCAGAAATGTTTCTGTAACCTTCCCCAGCCTTGTGCCTCGAGACAATCCTGTCTCAGAGGTCTACATACAATTCCTTTGTCTTCATGCTTGGTTTGTGCTTTGACATGCACTGTCAACCCTGGGCCCTTATATAGACAGGTGTATGCCTTTTCAAATAATGTCCAATCAGCTGAATTGACCACAGGTGAACTCCAATGAAGCTGCTGAAACATCCCAAGAATGACCAGTGGAAACAGAAAATACCTGAGCTCAATTTAAAGCTTCACGCCAAAGGCTGTGAATACTGATGTACATGTGATTCTTCAGGTTTTTTTATTTTTAATAAATTTACAACAATTTCAAAAACTCTTTTTTTCCCCACATTGTCATTATGGGGGTATTGTGTGTAGAATGTTGAGGAAATAAATTAATCCATTTTGGAATAAGGCTGTAAGATAAAAACATGTGGAAAAAGTGAAGCGCTATCAATACTTTCCGGATGCTGTGTATGTGTGTGTGTGTGTGTACATTTCTATGTGTGTGTGTGTGTGTGTGTGTATATATATATTTCAACATGCAAAAAGCACAAAAAGTTAAAATGTCTGGGGTCAAAACTTTGGGATTGAGTAACAAACTGCTGGACCGTCTTCACACCAGCAAGAGGGAGAGAGAGGAATTTAAGTCTCTCATTTATTTTTAACTCCGAACAGGAACTGCTGTGTTGACTCCCCAAATACACACACGCATTCACTCACTTTCTCTTTCACACACTCGTTCGCTCTTTCTCTCTCTCTCTCACACAGACACACACACATACGCTAGCTCTCACACACACTTTCTCGCATATGCTCACTCATTTGCTCTCACTCTCTCTCTCTCACACACACACACACACACACACACACACACACACACACACAAACACACACTCTTTGTGATCAGAGCGTAAGTTTAATAATTATCATGACTCCATTTGGGGTTCAAACAATAATCTGAATATAACAAGGAAAACATCTTGAAACAGATAAACAAATATTTTGTTCTGATTTTAAAGATCCAACACCACTTTTCTCCAATTTTAAAAAAATGTATGGTAAATTAGAGCATTTTATTTTAATTAAATGTCAGTTTGAATAAGAAATGTCACCAACTAAACGCATAACTTTATTAAAATTTAGAGTATATAATGATTAATAATACATAACAAATAATAGGCCAACAATGAATAATAATAATAATATATTGGGTGTTTCGTAGGTTGTAGTTTGTTAGGCGACCATCAAATGATTTCTCAGAGGAAGACAAGCTGACAAAACATTGCTTTTAACTCTGATGCAAGTTTTATTTATGGAGAAAATTACAAAGCGCTGCAGTGTTTGGGTGTACTAGTATAATATTCTATAGTGTTCTAGATAATTAGTCTACCGAAATGTGTATATTCCATACAAGCTGAAGCTGATCGGTCAATTCTTGTCTGGTGACTCACGGTCCGCTCGCTGCATTGATTTAACTGTGTGCCTCTGGAAGGCGCTCGTGCGTCACGCCGCTCATGTGCACACCTCCATTGGAAACAACGAACTTATGCGAACTCTAGAAAGGACTCGATATGCGAACGGTTCCTAAAAGGCTGCCGTCACTTGGGATCTCCAGCAGTTGATCATCTTGCACAGCCATGCTGGATTCATCTGATTTGTTGGCAAATGCATTGTGGATCCATTCCTTGGCAGTCCGTGGGTCCTTCACTGGGCCTTTTCCAATTAGCAAAGAAACTTTCCAAAGACGTCTGTTTATAGTCATTTTGCTGCTTGTGGGTTAATATTGGGTGCTCAAGTGACCGAGATAATGTGGTAATTTTTCAAAATAAAAGATCGCTCAGACTCGCATAATAAATAAAACGGAATTAATGATTTCTTGTGCGGCCCCGTACCAATTGATCCACGGACCGTTACTGGTCTGCGGCCCGGTGGTTGAGGACCATTGGTTTAGGGTACATGTTAACAAAATAGCTACAATTTAATGGGTAAATTAATAAATGATATAAATCGGTAACACATTAGAATAATGGTCCAATGTTAATGTATTATCTAATGTACTGTATGAATAATCTTATAAACAGTGTTGGGAGTAATGCGTTACAAAAGTAATGTATTACATTTTCCTGTAACGCAGTAGTGTAAGGCATTACTAATATATTTTCAGTAATATTTTACTCGGTACATGTTCAGTAACGCGTGCGTTACAACAAACTTTTCGCCCGACATTAACAAACATAAAAATACTGCAGTTATATTTCCTGTTGGTGGTGAGTGAATATACGTGTGTGTTGTCATTAATCTCCCTCTGGCTATCAGAACTTTTTACTTTGACCGCGGAATGATTTCAGCCTCTGAGCTCGAGGTCCGGGGCTATTTTGGCTCAGCCCGGTTCGCAGTAACGTTAAGCCCACGCGCAGCGAAAAAGCGGCAAATAGATGAAAATGGCAGATGACAGTACATTTGTGAGATGGACGTACGCGCATATGGCGTTATTTCACTGACAAATGTCGTAAGCGCAGTATTACAAGTCCATTTCCTCTGTTCATAGACAAAACTCCTCGCGTGCACTCAAAACACTGGCTGGTCTGCTCACGTGCATGATCTGCTCTCGCTCCTTCAGATGATGCAGACTCACAATTTGTGCCTTGTGTTTCCTCCTCTTTTCCTGCTTTTGCTCTCCAGAGATCCTCCTGTTACATCGTTATCCCAAGAACGTTGATATGGTTTATAAATTGCTACACTATTTACCTACAGGTTAAGGTAAATTCTTTAATAAATACTAGTGTCTTTGAGTGTTAGGTGTACGGCCTATGTTTTAGGCTAGTATTATTTACAATATATAGTCAAGCTATTCACAGATATTGCCAGATAACAACTTTACCTCTACCATACTTTAACCAAATCATTTGTGAATCTGACTGTCATCCTTTCTTGCATTGTCTTGAGCCTTCACGTTGGCAATTATATACTATATTGTTAGATAGCTGTAAAGTTGGTTTTATATTTGCACATTCATTCATTTAGAAGTCTCTATATTGTTTACCATGTTACTTTGAATATTCGATAGGAATTAGCATGCAAGTATGACGTCAAAACAACCTTAACACTATCTAATTGACTGAACAATGTTGTACTTTGATAGTCATTGGCTGCTTATTTGATTTCCCTATTTAGTATTTGCAAAGAATACTTTTCTGAAATTATATTATAAGGAGAAAGTCTGAATATCCGAATATAAAACCAACTTTACCTCTATTATTGTTAGTAGCCTGGATAGGTCACAGTCATTCTGCTACATCTTATCTCTTTCTACTGGATGTAAAATGCTCTGCAGTACATTTGGTCGTTTTAGAGTGTTAAGTTCTAATTCTGTAGTGATTTTGGTGAAAGTAACTAAAAAGTACTATGAGTAATGTAACATATTACAATTTTGACACAGTAATATTGTAATGTAAGGGATTACTTTTAAATAACAGTAACAAGTAATCTGTAATGTATTACAGTTTGGAAGTAACTTGCACAACACTGCTTATAAAGAATTTATTAAACATAGATCAACATTAACTAATGCATTTATTAAATCCAATGTTATGATTGTTAACATTAGCTGAGTTAACATGAACTAACGATATTTAACCACAATAGCCTTAACAATGATAAAATAAGAACCATATACATGTATTAATAATTGTTTGTGTGTGTTAGTAAATACATTAATTAGCATTAACTAATGGACCTTGATTTTAAAGTGTTACCAATAACTTTTGTTAACCTCCATCCGCGGCTGTATCCTGGGTGAGAATCATTGACTTTTTTTTAGTAATGTTAGTTTGTGTAATACAGGCTTCAGTGAATCACATTTATTTTATTTATCTGACTTATTACAGTTTTTCTCCATTGGTTTGGCTCATTTCTTGAAACTGGAATTACATTCTCAAAACAACATTGACATACCTCCAAACCACTTGGCAATTGTTCACAACAGAATTGCTTTTTCTCATTCATTTCATCAAATTGCAAATGTCTAAGTACATCTTTGTAAATGATTAAGTAGCCTACATTTAGCACAATTTCCAAGTGAATAGATCTAGTTGATCTTAACTGATTGTTGATTCTCAGTTCAATGGTTGTTCGCTCCAAAATGTGTCAGCGTCAGTTCAATTGTCAACATTAGTCAAGAACATAATACCATGAATATCATATATGAATCTGTAGAACATTTGATGCATTTATTACAGCAACTGACAGTCAGGTGATACTAGAACTTGACTAACAAAGGAGGAATTTCTCACATCTCAGATGACCAATCAAGCACTGTAGGCTGCATATCATGTTCATTGTTTTTGTTTGTGTGTTTATATTACAGTATATTATGCTATATACATTCTGATGTATGTTAATTTCTTTGTGTGTGATTGATAATAGTTACAATTACATTGGCAATGTGCAATGTGTGATGTCAAACCTTGGAGGCTACTCTTAACCTAAAAACCCAGCACTATCTCACGGCAATTGGTAACTTTTTGATTTAGTGGCTAATTCGGATGGATTTGTATGATCTCGTTCGTACAATTTAGTATGATTTGCTTATCCCCCAATGATGGTTGGGTTAAGGGGTGGGGTTGGGTCCCACTTAGGCATGGGACGATAACCGTTTTCAAGGTATACCGCGGTTTGGAAAAGTCAAGGTTTTAAAACCGTAAACTTTCTGCTATACGGTTCCTAAGGTATGTGTACGATTTTTAAAAAAATTTATTTACGTTTTTTGTTTTTTTTAGGACAACAGTATCTCCAGCAGATATCTAAAGATGCCGTTTTAAATTGTAAAATAAAATCTGTTTTTGAAACGAATGAAGACAGCAGAAGTCTATAATTAATTTAGCCTGACATGTTTACTGTTCTAAAATATTTTAAATGTTTCTAAAAATAAAATCTATTGCGTTCAAAAGTAGTTTTTTACCCATACATTCAGAAATGAACATATTTTAGAGCAGTAATCACAATACCGTCATACCGTGAAATTTTATCCAAGGTTTCCATACCATCATAATCTTATACCGGCCCATGCCTAGTCTCACTCCTGCTTTTTAAAATCGTACATTTTCGTACGGCTGAACACGTATGAATTAGCCACTGAACTGACAAAACGTAAAATAGTTACATTTTCCTTGTGAGATCAGACTGAAAATCCTTATTTCTCATTTTAACACAATCACATTCTGTCAAAAGACAAAAAACAGTTCAGTAACAATTTTCAACTGGGCTAAGACATGACATGAGGGATATTTTAATATCGATTTTTGACAAAACATCTAACCATTTTGACTTGCAGTGCTTACGCAATGCCAAAGGGACAAAGCATTTTGGGAGCACTGACTTTAAATGAGAAGGAAATTTAGTTTTGACACATGAACGAACAGTTTTGGGAAAGATATGAGCTTTTGCGAGTGAGCTATAGTGTTGTGCTGAACTGTAAGACTGTTGTGCAAAACAATCTTAGAGTATTGAGACTGTAATTCCTGTTTCAATAACTGAGCCAAACCAATGGAGAAAAACTGTAATAAACAAATTTACATTTTCAGTGTTTTGAGATTTGAAATAACTCTGATTAATTATTCAGCAATAACTTTAGGTCAAACTACAAAAACTAATCTGAAACTAATCTGTCTAATCTGACTTTACTTTTAGGCTTAAACACCAGTTTTACTAGAAATAGTCAAATTTGACTTTACTTTTAGATACAAACTAGAAAAAAGTCTTGTGAACACTTACCGTGTTTATGTAGATCTGCCGGTTTCAGACAGTTGAATGATTTCTTTTCTTCACGTACACTAATGCACACAGACTTTTAATTTCAGTCAGCCAGCCCCTGGGCTTCTGGTGAATTGACATCACATACAAAATTGGCACGTTTAAGATCTGATTTCTTTAAAAAACAGCGATCTTCACTGCCTCGCTGAGATACGATATAAAGTGGGTGTCAGACCAAACAAGAAGCACTGCATTAAATTATATTTTTCCACGCCATGTCTTTAAAATATGGAAATTAATTTCACCCCAGTATCTTTAATGGAGTTTTGTGCTAGCCTGCTGCTAATGATGGCGCCTGTGTTTAAACAGTATTTAATCTCTTTTTATACTTTAACAACAAAATGGATGCTTAAGTCTGTTTAAATGGTTATATTTAATTTACATTACAACATCGATGCTGTAAAAGGAAATTTATGAAATTGAAAATAGTCACATAAAACTTTCACCAGAAGTTCATCATTGACTGAAGAACACTAGCTATGCATATAGCCCATTGGCGCGATTATGAATTAACAATGGTATGAACCCTAATAGAGGTATTCATATTATCCATTGATTTAATTATTAATGTTATTACTTCAGATACATATCAGAGAAAACGATTTCTCAATACTAAGGAGCTTACCCCCACATACATCTTGTTTTGACGTCCTTTAGAGGGGATCAAGTATTAATTAGGAGTGTCAATCCCCCGAAACCCCCCCCCCCCCCCCCTGTAATTCGCACCCTGACTTTATCCCTTCTAGCAACCTCTAGAGCAGTGGTCGGGACCCTATGGCTCGCGAGCCACCTGTGGCTCTTTGACCAGAAATAGGTGGCTCTCCAGCTGTCTCCCTTCAATACAATTCTACAGTTTAAAAAATGATAATCGTCACTAGTAATCAGTTTCCTATTGAAAATACATTTACAATTTCATCGTTATTGTCATTTTATTTTGTAGGAAAAAGAATAAAAACTCGACGTTTCAAACAATGCGTGTGTGCGGCGCAGTGAATAACTTACGTTTCTATGGTAACTGCACGTAAATTCAAACAATGTTCATGAGTGGTGATGATGGCGAAAAGAAATTCTGAGGAACATCAAAAGTTTCAAAATGAGTGGGCAGAGATTATTGACGGCTCTGCTGCTCTGCCCTGTCTGATCTGCACCAAACGCATTTCGTCTTGTAAAAC
This sequence comes from Danio tinwini, assembly GCA_903798205.1. Taxonomy (NCBI): domain Eukaryota; kingdom Metazoa; phylum Chordata; class Actinopteri; order Cypriniformes; family Danionidae; genus Danio; species Danio tinwini. The sequence continues at coordinate 1,530,176 of CAIGQZ010032780.1, forward strand.
ATCAAATGTTAAGAGGCAAGTGAAAGCCGAGTGAAAGCCGAAAGAAGGCGTGTGAGGAGCTCCAGCATAAACCGCAAACCAGACAAAAACAGCAGAGGCAGGACGGGAGTTTGGACAGGGGCATGTGGGAATTTGAGTGCTGCAAGATCATTGGAGCTCGCAAGGCAAAGGAAACCTTTCACAAACGGCGAACAAGTTGTGTATGCGGCTAAGTACAGCAAATAAACTGTTAGCAGCAGTGCTTAATCTGAGCCTTAATTTGAATCTTGTTTTGAGAAATGTCAGTTATTTGTGTATTGTGTTCCGGTATTTATTTTAAAGGGCACCTATTTGACCCCTTTTTTAAGATGTAATATTAATATTATGGTTGTTTTGAGTGTGCCAGTTTAGGTTCAGTTCAAAACACAATTCAGATTTTTTATTATGATGTGTTAAAAAGTGTCATTTTGGGGGCGTGTACACAGTTTGCTGTTTTAGGGGCGTGTTGCTTCACATGAAAATTAGTTTCGACTTCCCGCCCAACTTAACAAGGGGGCGGAGCCAAGAGCTCCCCTGCTTTGTGTATTGTAATAGACAGGCAGACAGAGAGAAGCAACATGAGTGAGAGGACCAGCATTCAGCTGTACATGTACGACTCGGACACAGACCAAGCAGAGAGTAAAAAATCATTTGTGTCTTTGTATAGTTTTACAGCCAACTGTGTGCTAGTTTAAAGCTCCGAGCTTGTAGCCTACACCGAGACAAACAAAGCACACTGAATTAACTTGGACTGAAGGGCATCACACACCGGATGCACCGCGACACGGCGCGCACATGACAGTTGAAAGTATCGCACACTTGCAGCGTCGGTGTGTGTCCCCTGTTAGAAACTTATGTTTAGAATTCAAAAAAAGCACGCCGCTGCGTGTCGCCGAGCGGCGCTTCTGGTGTATGACCTGCTTGAGGCTTTAACTAAAGGGCGTCATACACCGGACGCGCCGCTCAGAGCCATGACGCGGCACACCAGACGCGCACATTCGCATGTTATTTAAAATGAAACTATTCAGATAACGCTCTGTGGCGCAGCAGAAATATGAACAGTGTCCTGAGCAGGGCCAGCGCGTCCATAGAGGCGACCTAGGCGGCAGAATAGTGAGCAAACCCCCCAGTCCTCACTTTCATCTGCGACAACGCGAAATGCATGGCGCTGCGCGTCGTCAGTTCGTTATTTCCAATGGAGGGACGAGCACGTGAGGCAACGCGCTCGCACTTTCCAGCTGCACCTAGTTAAGATGACAGGGAGCTTCTGTGACCGCGGGAAATGCAAACCGCTGAAGTTTAAGGAAGACACAATAAAAAGTACACATGTATGCAAACTCACCAAAACTCACAAACACTGGCGGCGAGGAGAGGTGAATGTTGAGCCCAATGAGCCTTACATCTAAAAATAGAGCAAGGGTGTTTCTTTAGTGACGTCGCTTTGACTCACACGCTGAAAATGGTGGACGTGAAACAACATACTGAGGATATGGTAATGCGCACCTGTCAATCAATATTGGTGGGCGGGGGGACTGCACTCCTACGTCAAGTTGCGGTCGATCTCAAAACAGCTCCAATTGGTCCACCGTTTTTATGTTGTTAAATTGAAAAAAAAGCACTGGGTGTGTTTATATCACCACAATATGACGCTCTATACACTATACCTACACATATGTCTGTCCAAACAGCTTGAAAAGTAGATTTTTCACCATAGGTGCCCTTTAATTGAACTTGTGCGTGGTGAATACCTGTGTGTGTGTTTGTTTGTGTATGTGTGTGTGTGTGTGTGTGTGTGTGTGTGTGTGTGTGTGTGTGTGTGACATCCAATGCCTCAGTTTGTCACGTGGGTACACAAACCGGTCTTGAACGATTCGTTCATTTTGAATGAATCTTTACTCGAGAACGATGAATCATCTCAGGGAATGAGTTGTTCATTCGCGCATGCGCACATTTGTGCCGGTGAAGGAGAAGATTAGTTCATTTTTTCGAATTCTCTATCGGGTTGAATCGTTCGTTCTTCACATGAGAGACAGAAGCCAATTATATGCATTTTAGAGCCGGAAAAAAATTTCATCTGTTCATTTCTCATCTCTTTACATACTAGTACTAGTATACTAGTAACTGTATAGTTATAACTAGGCCCACACGGAATCTGCGCTCGCAGAATTCTGCAGATTTTTCGCAGCTTTTCCGCAGATTTCCGCAGCTTTTTTTCACAAGGTTTTAGTTATTTTTAAGGTTTTAGTTATGATACTCCTAAAATTATTCCGCAGAAATCCGCAGATTTTTACCAAAATTCTCTGCAGAAATAGCAAAAAACGTCCACAGATTCCGTCTGGCCCTGGTTATAACTATACTAGTAAAAGCTGTTACATGATGACCGAATGACACAGAAAGTAGTGTGATCAACGTTTGGGGTTTGGGCTAGTTGTAGATGTGTTTGGAAGCATCTCGGAACATTTTAATGTTATTTTGGCAAACTGAACGAAATGACTCGAAAAAAGATTCGTTCATCTCGATGAACGAGACTCAAAGGTCAGAGTCAGTAAAATGATCCGAACTTCCCATGAGTCCGAGTGAAAAACAGCGGGCAAAGCGGTGTCGAGTCGAGTGTGTGTGCGCGGCTGCGCGCACTCACAAAAAGGTAGTCACTTTTGACCAATCAGCTTGCTTATGTTTACAATCACGCTCATTGATTGGTGATTATTGTTTCGCACGCAGTGAGCAGCAAAAATAAATAATGGCATAGTGGCCTACTAAATAACATCTGTATTTTCAAAATGCCAGAGGCAGTCAAGCTGTATTTATATTTTTTAAACCACGAGGAAATCTGATAATGAGCCGGATCAAGAGAAGATGAAACTGCGTAAATGGGTCAGGAGACAGCAGCAAAACGATCTCAAGTCAACCAGAAAACATGACGGAAGAGGTAACTGGGCTCATCTGGAAATTTAGACTGAGTGAGTGATTTTTGCTTGGCACATAATAGTGAAGAGAACTGAGTGTCAGTGGTATTAGTAGACTGAATAGCGATGTTTCATGCTTTTTTCGCTATAACCGCTGAGTAAGGTCAGGTTCCGGTGTCCTGACATTTTATACTACCCATCAGATTATGCTACCAACAAATATATATATATATATAATAGATAGATATAGATAAATATATAAAGTCACGTGGCTCTTTAAAAAAATGCATTTGCCAAAAAAAAAACCCAAAAAAACAGAAATGGCTCTTTGCTGAAAAAAGGTTCCCGACCACTGCTTTAGAGTGTACAGGTGATCTCTGCATCCTCACTCCCTCAGTAGTGTCTGTTTACCGCACTTTTCGGCTCATGCTGTCACAGAGAGCCGCCTTGTTCAGCCTCCTTCCCGCCTTTCCACCGGCAGCCCGCAAAAATCCCAGAAATCCTTGTTATTTCCGCACCTGTGTTTGTTTGGCCGCGTAAACAGATGTGAGAACTGAAGCCGTGTGTTCTGCGCACAATAACCGCTTCTGTTCCGCTGCTAGTTTGCCACACAGCGGCCCCTGCCGGACAACTGCACACATTACCGCAAACATTTGAAAAGGATAAAAAAAAGGTTAATCCTTGTATATTTTTCGAATTTACTACATTTCGTTATGTTGGTGGCGGTTTTTGCCTCATTTACTTCCATTATAATGACATTTTTTGATTGCAAATCCATTGCAGCATATAATCATACATTCTTAATTGTTGCTGGTTTTCCCTGGAAGGCCGTACAGGAGCTCAGAGTACACATTCACACACGTGGTGAAATAAAGTAAACTATATATATATATATATATATTCATTCATTCATTCGTTTTCTTTTCGGCTTACTTAGTCCCTTTATTAATCTGGGGTCGCCAACTTATCCAGCACATTTTTTTTATGCAGCGGATGCCCTTCCAGCCGCAACCCATCTATGGGAAAATAAATAAATAAATATTAAAAATAAATAAATAAATAAAATAAAATAAAACAAATAAAAAAAATATATATGAGCAATTCCAGCATTATGGATGTGACATTTGCAGTAAGAACTCAAAACATAAATTCACACAGAAAGTTTATATTAACATTTTATCGTAACATATGTTTATATTTTCCAGAACAACTGACCACAGAATTAGGGGATCAGAAAAATATCAATCTGTAAACAGTCGTTATGAATGTGACTAAGAAAGTATAAGAGTTTACAGTATCCAACACACTTTGTAGAAATTCTGTGAATTAAACTGCACAACCCAAAAAAAATAATGCTAATCAGAAGAATAAAATATGTCTCTCTATAGAACAGAAATTCATTCATTCATTTTCTTCAGCTTAGTCCCTTTATTCATCAGAGGTCGCCACAGCAGAATGAACTGCCAACTTATCCAGCATATGTTTTACGCAGTGAATGCCCTTCCAGCTGCAACCCATCACTGGGAAACACCCATACACTCATTCACACTCATACACTACAAGCAATTTAGCTTACCCAATTCACCTACACCACATATCTTTGGACTTGTGAGGGAAACCGGAGCACCCAGAGGAAACCCACGCCAACACGGGGAGAACATGCAAACTCCACTCAGAAATGCCGACTGACCCAGCCGAGGCTCGAACCAGCAACCTTCTTGCTGTGAGGTGACAGCATTTCATATGTTTTTTACTTGACCCCCCATTCCTCTTTTATTTGTATTAAATATTATTCCTAACATATATAAATTTGAGTGTAAGCTTCTTTTTTTTTAGATTAGCTCCAGATTTGTAATATCTATTTATTTATTTATTTATTTTACATGTTCGAAATAAGTCTAAATAAAGTCTAGATTTAAAATTAACATATAATTGCATGCACTGTAAATAATGCAGGGTTCCACACAATTCATTCATGTTGTCCCAACACAAATTGGTTAAGTTTACTTGACACTTTTAATAAATTTATGTGGGTTAAACTAAAAAAATTAACTTGTCCCAATGAAATCTCAATAATTGAGTTGTTTCAGCTTATTTTAAATAAGTAGTTTGAGCAAGCAAAATATATATTTTTTTGAGTATGGTTATCAGTAGGCCCACACGGAATCGGCGCGCGCAAAATTCCGCAGATTTTCTGCAGATTTTTAGCCCATCATTAATTCTGTTTATTTACTTACAGTTAATCTAATTGGATTTGCATTTTAAACATTAAATACAAGTTAAAAAGTTATTATTTTTTATTTAACATATTAAGGTTTAAGTTATGAAATTCTCAGCAGAAATAGCAAAAAACGTCCGCAGATTCCGTCTGGCCTTAGTTATCAGTAACAAAATGTATTAAGTTCTTATATTTTTTAAAATATATGGATGAAAATATATATAAGGTGTAGGCCTTTCCACCAATCAGCTGGTGTGCGGTCTGGCGCAATATGGCTGCCATCGCATCATCCAGGTGGATGCTGCACACTGTGGTGCATGAGGAGATTCCCCCCCTATGTGTAAAGCGCTTTGAGTGTCCAGAAAAGCGTTATATAAATGTTAGGAATTATTATTATATTTAGTGTTTTGTTAAACTTGTATTTGTTTACGGATTTTGTCTGATTTGTGATTAGTAAGAACTCAATTTTCCTGCCAGTTGCAATGTAAGCTATAGTTTCCAAGTAGAAATGCATTAATAAAAATGTGTGTTTGTAGGAGATCAAACGCTGGTGTAAAATCATCACAGCAGACGTGTGTGTTCATCTGACCTTCAGTCTGTTCATGTGAGTCAATATTTAACACACTTCTCTATCCGTTACCAGAATGAATGAAGGAGAATTTTGACATCAAGCTGTTTTTTTTTCCTGTACTTGTGCACATTTGTTTTAGTCTGGTGGATGAGAAGATCCTTGAAGACCTCTGAGAAGTGAAGCTAACTCACCCAAGAGCTCTTTCTGTTCCTCAACTTTGTGTCCAGATTTCCTCAAGATGGCAGCAGTCTCAGATCCTCCTAAGGACTATTTTGATGATATGGCTGAGTGTTTGTTATTTTACTTTAACAGGTTTCAGTGGTTAGAAGTTAAAAATGAGATTGAAGAGACCTGTGGCATTAAAACATGGTCAGGTAAAGAAATTTTACGAGCTTTGGGTGAAACAGAGAGAATGGAAAAAAAAACAAGATCCCAAAGTTAAACAGTGGGCTTGTGTGATAACGTTTCAGATAATGGAAAGGTTGGATTATGAGGAACATGAAAGAACCGAAGCTCAAAAGTTGGCTAAAAGTGAAGATGAAGAGCAACCACCTGTCCTTTTGAAGTCTGATGCATCTGATAGACCAAACAGTTCATCTCAGAGCAATGCTGAGCAGATCCAATCGAAAGCTGCTGAGGAAGATGAGCGGTCACGAGGCATTTCGGCAGACTGTCCACCTCTCAGTTTAAACAGTTTGGAAGATGAGCTGTCAGAAGGCATTTCGTCAGTCAGTCTATCTGACAGTTCAAGCAGATCATCTCAGAACAATGCTAACCAGAATCAGTCAAGCTCTGCTAAGACACATGAGCAGCCACAAGTTGATTCAGCATCCAATAAAGCCAAAAGTTCAAACAGATCATCTAAGAGCAATGCTAAAAGGGGTAGATCTGCAAGTTCTTCAGCCATCGGCATAAAGATCCCATTCTCAGAACTGTTTGGTAGTGAAGCCTCCTCTGAGCAAGCTGAAAGAGTCCAATCAGAGTATAAATTAACTAATGGATGTCCTTTAAGAAAAAAAATAATTAAAGAAAAGTCTTACGTCTTGTCATACAATGAAAAAAACAAAAATGCTGACTGGGTGTATGAGATAATGAACAAGCAGACTTTAGTTCAGAATTATAAGGGAACTAGTAGTTTTCCCAAATGTGAGTTAGAGAAAGGCTATGATCGAGGTCATCTTGCTGCAGCTCGCAATCACAGGTGGTGTAAAGAAGCCTTTGAAGGCACTTATAAGCTCATCAACATTTCACCGCAACACCCTGGGTTAAACAGACGCACGTGGAAATATTTGGAGAATATGTGTCGTAAAAAAGCAAAGGATGACAATATCCGTAATGTCCACGTGTACACTGGAACAATAATACTACCTTCACCGTCTGTAAACCAAACAGAAAACAAGAAAGCAGTGCCACATTACTTCTATAAAGTGATTATTGAGGAAAATGATGATGGGACAGTACCAGAGCCGATGTGCTATCTAGTTTATAATGACAAAAAAAAAAAATAACACATGATCTTAAAAATTGGAAGATGAAATACAAAGAACTGCATGACTTTCTAAAACAAAAATACAGCATTCACATTAAGAACATTAATGAGAATGAACGTACTGAGAACTCCATGAACACTGAGAACATTGAGCACACTGCGAAAACTGAGGACGTTGAGCACATTAAGAGCATCATTAGCACAATCTTTGTAAGGCCTGCTCAAAGGTACACAGATGAGATCAGGAGTGTGACGTGGACAGGAGAAGGTGATGGACGAGCATTACATCATGTTCACATTAAAGTCAGAATAGGCATCCCTGAATAATCAGCAGTGAATAATAATGATCCGACAGTGGAGTAAATGACTTTAATCTCCTGGGCCCATTTTTTCAAAAGGTTTAATCCGGATAAAATTGATCCAAATTTAGTAATCCTTTTTCTGCAATCTGTGATAACGTAATCCAGCTTACTTTTTGAGCCAGTTTTTCAAAGCAACATCGGATTGGATCAATCTGATCCGGATAGGAACTTTTCAGCATCACTAAATCTGGATAACCAGTGTTCAAACAGGATAGGAAATCCCATTGTAGAACTATAGATATTTAAAGAGCAACAAGTAGAATAGCCAGTGTGAGGTCAATATAACTTTATTTTATTTGAAATGAAAACACACACATTAAAAAAAAAAGTTTCAAATATAGATGTATTGGATAAAAAAAGACTTTTAGACTTCCTCATCTGATGTGGAGAGACCAGCTTGACTGAGCGTAACCTTTAGGAGGCAAATCTCAAGTCCGGCCTTGGTTTGCTGCAGTTTGGTCAGTTTGTTATCATTGCATGCATCACTAATAAATATTCTAAAAACTAAAATATTTTCCATTGTGATGAGTATATATATTTTAATTAGTGACAGAACTAAATGTATTGTTTTTGGTCAATTTTGACAGCTGTTTGGGGGATTATTTTATAGGCCAAACTTTCTACTTTGCTGTAGGCCTATACTGAAAGGCTGAATACGTTAAAGCCGACCTGACGGATAAACAAATACAATTAAAACCTTATGAATAAATATGATCTCTTGTAAGATACTGCTGCATGATCCAAATATAGGATTATTTGATACATTTTTAAAGTTTTCATTACATTTTGTGCATGAAATCCACGCTGATGGATCAGTTTAATCCAGATTTTTTTCCTACAAAAAAGATCTGAAAAACCCAAACTAAAGGTTTGATCCGGATCAAAACCAAGATTGGATTACGTGATCTAATCCGATTATGTAATCCATTTTTTCTTTTGAAAAACCCATTTTCAAGATTTGATCCAATCTGTTATACAAAATCCTAGTGGATTACTTTTGAAAAACTGGGCCCTACTGAAGCAGGATTATTTGGTCGACCTTCTCTCATGAGGGTGTTTGAATGATCTGATCATCTGTGTGGGAAACGAGAAAGATTATTTGAGCGAGTCTGCGGTGAATTCACTAGTGGTTAATAACTGAGAGACAATATTTGATTAATAACCAATTCAATTCAAGCTTATTAGTATAGCGCTGCTCACAATAATTTTGATTTTAAATCAGCTTCAAATGTGCACGTTATTGCATTACAATCAAAATCAGAAAGTTAAGGGCATTAGCTACCATAACTCATAACTTTAACTAGTAACTGATAGCTTTTAACAGTTCAATTTATTATATACAAGCACAGTTAATCTGCAGTTATACAGTATATAGCTGATGTCTGTGTGTTCATGTTCAAGTGTATTAGGTGAATGTGTTGTCCTCAAAGTGCTCAAAAGTTGGCATCAGTTGTAATTGTAACTAATATTTCTTTCAAATACTGGGTTATATTTTGTGGGCAGAATGTTTCTCGCATGTCTAGGCTAAAATTAGATGACTCACAAAACCAATCATAAGTGTTCATGTTTGGCTAAGATACTTGAGAAAGCACAAAACTATATATATTGAGAAAACCGCTTATAGATTTGATCAAACTAAGCTGTGTGCGTCTGTGTGCTCAAAATGTGTGTGTGCACTTGTATGGGTTAAAAGCAGAGGGTCAATTTCGAGTATGGGTAAAGTCGTCATTGACAAGGCTCACTTCACAATTTAAGTTTCCGTATATTTACAGTGACTTTTGCTAAATGTCTTCACAGAACCTGATCTTTACTTAATATTCGAACGATTTTTGTCATAAGAAAAATCAATAGCTTTTACCCATGACTGTACTTTTGGCTATCATTAAAGATGTAGCTGTGCATCATAAAACGTGTGTGTGTGTGTGTGTGTGTGTGTGTGTGTGTGTGTGTGTTATAATAAGAGAACAAATGTCTAGACGGTTGTCTACATTTATTACATTTACAATTTAATCATTTACATGTATGTGTGTGTTTATTCACTTGCTCTTATTCATTTACATTTATCATGTTTATTCATTGACATTTATTCATTTAGTGTGTTTATTAATTTACATTTATTCACTTTTTTTCATTTACGTTTTTTCATTTGCAGACTTTTAATCAAGCAGGACTCACAAATCAGGACAATAAAATCACTTGTCTAACAATGTGTAGATGCTGTGAGGAGTCTCAGTTAGTTTAACAGGTTTTTGTTTGTTTTAATTAAATAACGAGTGCTATTGTTGGAGGATTAGACACATATGTAACTTTTTTATATGTATACAGTCCTCAGCATATGAGCGTACACCCCTCACAAATCTCTTTTAAGCTCAAATTTTAATAGGAAGCTCTACAATATTATATTTATGCATATACATTAGATTAGTCAGTACTGAAGCCAATTCTGGAGCTTATCTAACAAAATAACTCACGATAACGGTTTACAAACTAGTACAGCCAAATTTCTATGTTATAGAAAAAAATATTAAATACAAATTTTAAAAAAGAGGCAAAAAAAAATTTATTTCGTAGGTTGTCGTTTATTTTTGCAACATTTTGCTTTAATTTAATTGTATTATCTTTCAATTTCTCAATGGGTTTGGTGACAAAAAATTTATTTTAATAAATATATCTGTTTAATAAATCTGTTTTGGTTAAATGCACCAGAATACATTATTAGGGGTCGGTCACAACAGAAAAGAAAAGAGAGCCAATACCAGAAAGAATTTTAATTTAACAAGCTTTGTTTATTACATGAGATAAGGATATACAGTTGAAGTCAGATTTATTAGCCCCCGTTTATTTTTTTCCCCAATTTCTGTTTAACGGAGAAAAGATTTGTTCAACACATTTCTAATCATAACAGTTTTAATAACTCATCTCTAATAACTGATTTATTTTATCTTTGTCATGATGACAGTAAATAGACTAGATATTTTTCAAGACACTTCTATACAGCTTAAAGTGACATTTAAAGGCTTAACTAGGTTAATTAGGTTAACTAGTGTAGTGGCAATTTTCTTTAAAGGAGGCTCTCTCAGTGGTCAAGAAGACAAATTCTTACCCAAAGTGTCATTTAAGGTTTTATTCTTTGCAAAGAAGGTCAGACAATCATACAGCAACGCAGGTTTCTGCAGAGAGTGAGACGCCGATACATAGTGCGTTCTCTTTTTATCTAGTTTGTAATGCCTAAGGTCTTCAGTGACATACAGGATGACATACAGTTACATCAGCATTCATTTTTGACCATCTATATCCCATCCGAACATGTAGTTAGTTAAATCACCATGTACTTATCCAGATCTTATCTGGTGATAAACAGATGTTTAAGTGGTCACACTTGGTCTACTTTAAACAGTAGATTTCATGAAAAAATAAAAGAACAGACATTTATAATCTATATAAATGAATATAAAATAAATATAAGATGAATAAAATGAATTTCCACCACACTAGGCAGGTTAGGGTAATTAGGCAAGTTATTGTATAATGATGGTTTGTTCTGTAGACTATCGAAAAAATATATATATCTTAAAGGGGCTAATAATATTGACCTTAAAATGCGTTTTAAAAAATTTAAAACTGCTTTAATTTTAGCCAAAATAAAACAAATAAGACTTTCTCCAGAAGAAAAAATATTATCAGACATACTGTGAAAATTTCCTTGCTCTGTTAAAAATAATTTGGGAAATACTTAAAAAAGAAAAAAATTCAAAGGGGGTTCAATAATTCTGACTTCAACTGTATCTTCAGCGGAAGACAAGGCCAAAATATATTTATTTACCAACTATCTTACCTAAAGAAAATAAAAATAATAAATAAAACACTTACCTAACTCCCTTTTCTCCAAAACAATAACAAACGTACAAAAAAATCTGTCAATCCTCCTATTTCTCTTCACAAAATTATTCACAGGTGTGTATTATATTAGAGGTGTGTATTGTATTAACCACAATTCTTAATGTTATGGGCATAGAAATGAATGAGCCAGGATAAACATACAAAATGACACAAGAAATGACAGGAAAAAGCTTGAAACAAAAATCACAGCATAAATCACACCCTTAAATGTTTCTATACATGCCAAACAAATTTCAGTCTCTCTGGCATAGTGCTCAGTGGTGGGCAAAACAGAAATACGCTGCAGGAACACAAGGGCCCACAAAGCTAATGCATAACACAAATCACTGTGTCACAAAAGGATTTGATCAGTGCTCCAGTGCATCCTTTTATTCAGGGTAGGTTGAGATGAGAACCAATCAAATCTATCATCAAATTTCCTCCAGGAACCGCCTTCCTTCAAACAAAAGCATAAACACACAGAGTGAACACAAGAGGGCAGCATAGATCCGCACACAGCAACTAGATTTCATGAGTAGGCCCACACGGAATCTGCGCGCGCAGAATTCCGCAGATTTTTAGCCCATCATTAATTCTGTTTATTAACTTACAGTTAACTATTTACTGTTAATCTAATTGGATTTGCATTTTAAACTTTAAATAAAAGTTAAAAAGATATTATTTTTTATTTCACATTTTAAGGTTTTAGTTTTGATACTCCTAAAATAATTCTGCAGAAATCCGCAGATTTTTGCCAAAATTCACCACAGAAATAGCAAAAAACATCCGTAGATTCTGTCTGGCCCTGGTCATAACACTATATTCACTGAGAAATGGAGGAACATATTCATTTTCAAAATGGACTGTACTCAGTTATGCTGAGCACTGTATATATATATATTATGTATATAACCTCATGATTTGAGTCCACATAATCAAACAAACACAACATGAGTTTTCTCAATTTTCGCTAATTATTCTCCTTATTCTGTATTTTCACCTGGGGGTACTCATCTCGAGACCCTCAGACTATGCAGTGCCACTGATGCGATCCAAGACCAGCAACGAGACGATCCCAAGGTTTCTGGACCAGGCCGTATCCTGAGCTGCTGCTGTGGTGTTCATGATGGAGAGCATGAGACTGATTCCTGTGATGTTTCAAGTACAGACGTGTCTTCACTGAGGTCCAGCTACTGCGCCTAGACTGCAGCTCTGCACAAGACGTTTGGCCATAGGAGAAATGGTCGTGCCCAACTGAGCCTGGTTTCTCTCGAGGTTTTTTAAATTCTTCACTTTCGCCAATTGGTGAAGTTTTTTCCTCGCCGCTGTCTCCACTGGCTTGCATGGTTCTGGATCTGTAGAGCTGCGCATCGATTGATTTGCTCTTCAGTGTTTGGACTCTCAGTAGTGATTATTAACCCACACTGAACTGAGCTAAACTAAACTGAACTTAAACACTGAAAACTGAACTGACACTGTTTTAATTCACTATAAACTTCCATGTGAAGCTGCTTTGACACAATCTACATTGTATAAGCGCTCAACAAATAAAGATGAATTAAATTGAATTGAATTGAATAATAACTGATTTATTTTATCTTTGCCATGATGACTAATATTTGACTAGATATTTTTCAAGACACTTTATACAGCTCAAAGTGATATTTAAAGGTTTAACTAGGTTAATTAGGTTAACTAGGCAGGTTAAGGTAATTAGGCAAGTTATTGCATAATGATGGTTTGTTCTCAATCAATCAATCAAGCCTTTATTTGTCACATATACCTCCATGTATTCACATACACTGACATATAGTGAAATTGGACCCCCCCGACCATACACAAACATCACATTTCAGGGAGAGACAGGTCAACGGGAGGTAGCATTTAGAAAAAAAGGAAGCAAGATACATAAGGAAAGATAGGCAAAATAAAACTCCCTCTCACCCTGCTCTTAAATTAGCGCAGAGTGTGACCAGGGAATTAAAAAAGCCTTGGCAATCAAGCACATAAACACATAGACAAGACAAAACATTGCAACAGGGAATTGGAACAGGGGATGTGGATATAGTCCGGTAAGGGCGGGCAGCCATCCGTCCTGCAGCTGTAAGAAGCGCTGGTCACAGACCTGCCTACCCCCTCCAGTGGGTGAAAGCACACGAAGGCGTTGGATAAGGGCTCGGTAATGAAAGTCTTATCTGTAGCTGTGTATGTGTGTTTGTGTAAGCCTGTAGAGTCCAACAGGTGTCCTTGACAGGGAGCAGGAATTTCAGAGAGTCTCCTTATCTTGCTATCCGGGAGAAGTAGTTTTTTCTCCAGCCGAGGCCGTCTGGCTGGGAAAACACTGGGAGCCGAAAGAGAAGAAAGTATTTCAAATTTAGGTCAATATCTGCCAATTTTACAGATATTTAATGTCCGTCGCTGGTCTCCAGTCCTGGCCAAATCTTGTTGCAAAGCCGCTAATTTCACCCCGATGTTTTCAAGTTTGCGGTCTAATACAGCAGTCTGATTAGCAGCATACCTGCCCATTATAGTTTCAATCAAGCCGGCCAGCTTGGTGGGGTTTTGAGCAGCACTGACCGCTTTTATCAATCGTCGATACCCCAGGGCCCCGCATAAGCCCATCAGCAGAAACCCTGTTATCAAAGTTTCGAATAGGTAGATATCTTCAATATCCTCCAGGGACAGAGCAGCCAGGCACACGACACGCCACTTCTCCCACCCGTCCATCACGTATCCAGCTGCAAACGTCCCGGCAGGACAAGTGGGCTCTCCCGAGCCCAAACTTCTCGTTGAGAAGATGGTGTCAATCGCGTTCAGAGACCAGTTGATCAAATCCATAATTCCTTATTCGTTTGGATAGCAGGGCACGGAGAGCCTCAGAGATAGAATAAGACGAGACAAGAAGAGCCAGCCAGGGAAGATAAGGGACGGAGAGGGAAAAAGTGCGACCGCCTTCGTCAAGAGCCAAAGAAGAACACTGTAGACAGTCGCAAAAAAAAAAAAAAAACTTAAAGGAGCTAATAATATTGACCTTAAAATGGCTTTTAAAAAATTTAAAACTGCTTTTATTCTAGCCGAAATAAACCAAATAAAAAATATTATCAGACATACTGTGAAAATTTCCTGAATCTGTTAAACATCATTTGGGAAATATTTAAAAAAGAAAAGCAAATTCAAAGGGGGGCTAATAATTCTGACTTCGACTGTATATGTCCCACATTGCTAAAAACACTATTAGGACACATATATTTCTTTAACAAATGAAAATTGGTTGTTTTTGCCATGTTTAGAGCAAATTTATTCCTCCGGAATAAAAACGTTTTAAAGCAATGTCGAAGTCATTGCATTAACTCCAGCCTGGTGATTGGCCGTCAGTACCGGCCAGTACACAGTGACATCATCAAGAAGAATTGTTCAGAGCTCCGCCAGTGTTCCATTTTTAGTGTGCCAAAACAAAAGTCTTGTTTTCATTCCCCCGCGATGCGAGCATCCTGTGGGTGAGTGCAAGCAGTTGTATTACAGTGGTCTGCTAACACACAAGGAAAATATGGTTTCAAGGAACATTTTTTACCCGAGTGCTTTTCAAATCTGGAAATGGTGAAATCTGGATTTGCCACTTGTCTCCTTTTAAAAGAAGCAGATCTAGTTTGTGTTAATTCTCCTGACTCATGTCTGTACGAATTTGGTGTGGGATTACTGTCCTTTGTTTTTTTTATTCAAATGGCAAAGTTAGTTAGTATTGTCAACAGTACTCTTTCAGTTTTTGAAGATAGCTCGTTCACGCTTAATTTCTAAATACTCCAGCTGACCCTCCTGTATGAGTTTTTCTATAGTAACAGTTATTGAAAACAGTTCCATTAAGGATGTGTCAAGTTTGTCACGTGACATAACGCAGCCCCAGTGATTCATGCATAAATTGTTTCTTGTTTCTTTTCACCCTTTTCTGCAAATATTGACAAACGTCAGAATTATACTATAAATTATTCAATTCAATTCATCTTTATTTGTACTGTACAGTGCTTTTAGAATGTAGATTGTGTCAAAGCAGCTTAACATAGAAGTTCTAGTAAATGTAAACAGTGTCAGTCCAGTTTTCAGAGTTGAAGTTCAGTTTAGTTCAGGTCAGTGTGGTTTAATTTTCACTGCTGAAAGTCTAAACACTGAAGAGCAAATCCATCGATGCGCAGCTCCACAAGTCCCAAACCAAGCAAGCCAGTGGAGACAGCGTCGAGGAACAAACTTCACCAATTGACCAAAGTGAAGGAAAAATGTTGGGAGAGGTCACCGGCTGGTGTACAGGATGGCCCACAGGATCAAAGCGGAGGCTCGTCTGTCACTGGGGTCTTCCAGGAATCAGTGTCACACTCTCCACACTCTCTGTATCAGCTCAGGATACGACCTAGTCCAGGATTATGGACACCGTGGCATCATTTCTTCAAAGGTCTTGGATCACATCACTGGCGCTGCATAATCTCCAGGGGCCTTGGGATGAGTATCCCTAGGTTGAAATGGAGAATAAAGAAAGTAATTAGCGTAGCTGCTGTTTATAGCGTATAATAAGCAAGATGCAAAAATGAAGTGTCATAAATGAAAATAGTAGTTATATATTCAAACATAGAAACAAGCATGTAAAGCATATGAGTATTTCTAACAAAATGTCTGGTGCATTAAGACAGAAGTGTGTCCTACAGGTTTGTCACACCCACTCATCTGCATAAGTGCGAAAAATCAAATATTCAGATGTTCAAATATGTGTAAGAACATGTATTTTGTTTTAAATGGATCATATTCTTTGATATATGATGGCTGATGGGCCATGTTTAGTCTAAAAACAGTGACACCAATAAATCTATGTATGGATCAGTTCGATAGCAATAATATTCATTCGTTTTCTTTTTGGCTTAGTCCCTTTATTATTCCGCCACAGCGGAATGAACCGCCAACTTATACAGCATATGTTTTACACAGTGGATGCCCTTCCATCACTGGGAAACATCTATGCACTGGACAATTTAGCCTCCCCAATTCACCTATAGTGCATGTCTTTGGACTTGTGGGGGAAACAGGGAGAACATGCAAACTGCATACATTAACGCCAACTGACCCAGCCGAGGCTTGAACTAGCAACCTTCTTGCTGTGAAGCGATCTTGCTTTCCACTGCGCCACCGTAACACCCATAATAATAACAAGTATTATAAAAATGTAGCGTGCCATACAAAGCATGATTTAATTATTTTTAAAACTAGGCTACTTACTTAAATTGAGCTGAATCAACACAATTCTTGAGGGTATTTTTGAAGGGGGGGGGGTTATATTCAATCCACTTAAATTTGTAAAAACAATTAGGTTAAGGTTAACAATCTATTTGTGTTTGGACAACATGAGGGAATTGTGTGGAACCCTGCATTTTTTTACACAGTGTGTGTGACATGCTACAAAGAGTGTTACTTGCTTTACATTTTTTTTACATTATTTGCCTATCATTATTCTATTGAATGCCAACATTTTAATGGCCACTTATCAATTAAAGTTTGGTAACTGTTTAACATTGAATGCTGTCACAATAATAAACACAGGAGACCCAAATGCAAGTGAAAACAAGATGATTTATTTAAAGAGTCACAACTGGTATAGATCAGAATCAGAATCAGAATCAGTTTTATTGCCAAGTGTGCTTCACA
>CAIGQZ010032780.1:1555211-1584999 GCA_903798205.1 Danio tinwini
ACACACACACACACACACACACACACACACACACACACACACACACAATCCAGCACACGATAGGCAAACCATATATGGTTACGACGGATGTTAATGTTATTGTCTTCTCGGACATCGTCATCAATATATTTATATATATCGTCATCACCTTGGAATTATAAGGTTCTATCTGAGTTCTGAATGATTTTGAGATATTGAGCTTCAAAGTTTTTGCATTCCATAGCAAACAGCATGTGTGTAACATTTGTTTTTTAAATAAAAAGTCTTAAAATGTAAACAAATTATATAAAAAACATCCCATAATGTAAATAAGTGGTCAAATAATAGGAATATATCAATAACTTAATTTTGACAAAAATGTCAGATAGAACCTTATAATTCCAAGGTGGCGATATATTGTTGATAAATATTGTACACAATAAACAATAGTGTTTACTGTTTCACAAATATTGCGATTGAGACGGGAGAATGTGGACTGTTGTTTCTGATCGCCATTAAATATAATATACTGATCAGTTTTCTATCAGTCATCATAGATGATCAGTCATTATTTATCTGACAGAGTCAATATAGCAGATCTAAAATGGACAGTTTTAATTTATATAATGGATTCATTTATAATAAAGGAAATAATAGCAAGTTAATATGTCAATAATACATTTTTATATGTAATAAAAAAGGGGAGAGCAGGGCACAAAGTAACACTTTTTGGTTTTGGTCAAATAATGAACAAAGTAATAGGGTTAGACAAACCATATATTTTTTTTTTACCAATAACACACAAGCCTCTCCTACAAATGAGCACTGGTTGTATGATCGCCGGACCTGTGGTTTCTGTGCAGTATTGCCAAAAGTGTAAGGAGTATCAATGTTACTATTTACCCCACCTGCGTGGCAAGTTGTAACAGACAGGGGGTGCTTATAAAGGCAGATTTTACACAATTAATTTAAATTCAGTTTACTTTAAATATTAGCTATATTTCCTTAATAATTGGCTCATTTTTGTTTATTCTACATAGCACAGTATGTTTATTTATTTATTTGTTTGTATATTGGATAAACACATTTGAATCTATTTGAATTATTATCCATTTATCCATTATTATGCAATGCATTTATTTGCATTATTAGCAATAAAACATATGTTTTTTCTATTAAAACAATATTTTCTATTAAAAAAATTATTTAAAAAGTTCTCAACATTACACTCAAAATTCAAAAAGATATTGTGTTAGTTTAGTTGGTGTCCAACAGTGTGTGGCTTAATTGTAACACCCTGTTACAACTAACCCCGCTGTGTCATGTTTTCCTCAAAGCTGGCTAGCAGTCTCTGTGTTTTATACATCTTTCAAAATGGTTTCATCTTTTAGCCTAGAAGACGGTGATCACAACAATATAAGATTTCACTAATATACTTTCACAGATTTTTCTTTAAATAAATAAATATCGACTATAATAAAAAATACTTTTATGTTGCAAAAATGGTTTCTCCTGTGTTTCTTATCCAAATTGCGCAGAAATTTTTCAATAATTGTCAGGAAGACGTCTGCCAACACTGTGGTGAAAACCTCGAAAGCATGCCATGGTTAACCCTGAGCAAATAGCGTGTTACATTTAACCCTGTGTTACTTTGTGCCCTGTGCTCCCCTAGTAAACGTGAACAATTTGTTTTACTAAAGCGGTTTTAATAGTATCTATTTGCTTAATTTTCTAATAACTTTTTTTACAGATTTCCCGTATTAAATACTATAGTAATTATAGTAAGTAATATATTGTTTTTAAACCATAAAGTACTGGTAATTTGTAATTATATTTGCAACAAATTTAGCAATACAAACAAATTAACGGTTAATAATTCATAAAAAAATTGAATCTATATTTGGAATAATAATGATCTTCGATCTGGGGGTGCACCATTTCTTTCAAGAAAATGGATGCAGAAAGGCATTTTATAAACTAAAAGATATTTCTGGTTCTAATGGCATATTAAGTTTTCAAGAACTTTGTGAGCGGTATGAAACGGAACCTTCTTCTCTCTTTTTATATCTGCGATTAAGATCGGCCATGAAGGCCTATGGGGTTCCCTGGGAGGGGAATCTTCCCACTCATCCAATCATTGCTTGGTTTGATCTGTCCTCTACTAATCATTCTACCTGATGGATGTACAGAAAGGCCTTAGAGGGTACAGCAAAGCATTTAGCTATACAGCGCAGTTGGGAAACTGACTGTCAACTAGAAGAGGGTGTCACAGACTGGGAAAGAGTATGGCAGAACATTTTTACCTCTTCTAAAAATCCCAATCACCAACTCATTCATTATAATTTTTGTCATAGAACCTACTGGACCCCACTCAAAAGACATCGTATGAATGCATCCTTTAGTCCTTTCTGTGATAAATGTTCTGACCAGGAACTTGGATCTTTTTTCCATATGATGTGGGAATGTGGAAAAGTACAAAAGTTTTGGAATGAGGTCTGTGTTATCTTATCTAAAATTATTGAATATCCTGTACCAGTGAATCCTTCTATTCTATTACTGAGCGATGATTCTACTTTGAACCTCACCAAGCTACAAAAGGCAGTTTGGCTGGCTGGTTTAACTTCTGCAAAAAAAACTACTAGCCCAACATTGGCTGCCTCCACATAATTTGGACACCTACAAGTGGTTGGTACAACTTCAGGACATTATAATGTTGGAATTATTCACAGCTTGAGTGAACTTGGTACAAATGAGTACATTAAAGATCTGGACTTCAGCTGCTGACAAAATCTCTTTGTTTATTGCAAAGCAATGATAAGGATCCAGAATGATTGCCTTACTTGGTAAAATTGACACTGTATTCTGTTTTTCTGTTAACTTTTATTCACTGGATACCCCAGTTTCGAGAAACCGCAGGGGAGGGGGGTGGGGGTATTTGAATTGATATATTTCATTATACAGTTTTTTCAGCCTGTATGTTTTGTTAACATTTAATAAAAAATAAATAAATAAATAAAAATAAAAATAAAAAATGAATATATATATATATATATTACTAACAGTTGCTACAGTTTAGTAAAAGATAAAGTAGTTTATCGGTTCATAACTATATTAATTTTTAATTATAATCTATAGTAATTATTTTTAATGTGACACATTATTGTTGTTGTTTTTTTATATTTTACAACAAAACAGTATGCAAAGTATGACCACATTAAGATCCTGAATTAGTTTATTACACTTAATCCTACAATTAGACGATCAATTATGTTTTCTTTGTGTATGTGGACACGTGAATAAAGTCATGTGTTTAACCAATTATTTTTATTTACATAATTTGAGTTCAGAAACTGCAGAGATATTAAAATGATATAAAATTATATTATGATATAATAATGAAATAATGAATGAAATGGAAAACCCCAAACTGTTCACAGTCTAATGAATGGCAATCGTAGCACGGGCGGTCTCGATTGCCATATTTGTGAAATACAGTAAGTGGCGATAACGCTCCTAAGGAGTTAGTTAGTTACCATATATGGTTTGCCTAGAGATCGTGTGTGTGCTAGATTGTGTGTGTGCCTGAAACGTGTGCAGGCCTGCAGCTGGATATTATTGGGTCATATTACCCACGCATGTGGGTAATTTTTTTTCTTAGCTTTTTATTTTGCAACCAGCATATTTTAGTGGTCACATCACGGTGTATTGTACTGTACAAAACAGAATATTTTGTCATTGGAAAAAAAAATTGATGAAGTCACAGAAACAATGGGAAGAATGAGGAAGATATTATGCTCTTTCATAAGCATATAGTCGTTTCTATTTATAAAATACTTTAACCTTTCAAAACTTTTTTAATGTAATGTGCCTTTAAAAATAAATAATACTTTATTTGTATTTAATGCCTTTAAAACTGAATACTCAAAGCACTTTACTCCTAAAAATACAAGGATAGCAGAAAAACATGCAGAGGAGACAAATTATATTCATGCATTCATTTTTTCTTTGGCTTAGTCTCTTTTTTTTTTATCAGGGGTCGCCACAGCGAAATGAACCGCCAAATTACCCAGCATATGTTTTACGCAGCGGATCCATTGAGCTATAACTATAGCCTGTGCAAGTCTTAGGCCACTAATATTTTCGCCAAAAATAGGTTTAAAGTAGGTTATTTCTATATTTTTCCGTAGCATGTCAGTTTGAAGTATCAGTTTACATTTCCAAATATTATTACGGTTATTATTTGTAATTCTAGAGTGAGATTATTGTCTGCCAACAGACAGTCCTGCACACAGAGATATCTGATCTGATCATCATGACATGAAGAAACAGAACAAACTGAGACCTGAAACTCAATCCAGAAGAACTTAACCTCGAAGATGCTTCGAAAATCTTCCGGCAAATCTACAGCGCTGTTCAAAGTTTTAGGCACTTGTGTAAAAATGCTGTAAAATGAGGATGGTGTCGCTACACTCGCCCAGGGTTTGTCAGGTAGTTTTGCAGGTGGGTTTTTCTTAATCAACTTAGAAATGTTGCCAAAGTTGTTCTGTATTGAGTTTGAGTTTGTTCTGTTTCTTCATGTCATGGAGACCCCCCACCCCCACCATTTTTCACTTTCGTCCACAACACACCACCACCCCCACCCCGCTCTTCACTTTCATCTGCGATACTGCCAACCCCAACCCCCGCAAAACTGACGTTTCCACACAGTTTCGAGATCCCGAAGCGCAAGTGTTTCGAAACACTTCACCTAAGCATGATCAGAAACACCCAGGTTTGTGACTAAAGCGATTCCAAACGCCCAGATCACGTGATGCGTGAGCACGTCTTCGCTAGAGGTCCAGTCCAATCCCCACTGTGCATTTGCACTACCCTAGGAATCAGTAACGCCAGCAATGCTACAGCTCCACTGCTTGTGGCGCATCAAACTCAATGCGACTGTTCTTCCCTCGCGTTGCTTGCAATTAATCAGGTAAACGTTTCAGTAAATTCATATGATCCTAACATTAATTTCATGAGGAGTCATTTCCTCATGTGTTTCATTTTAAAGTGAAGCGAACGTGTAATTTCTTTGTTTGACACAAATCAACAAATGCCTCTTTTCATGGTTTTCTGCCACTATCAACGTGTTCTCCTTTGTTTCAGTGCCTTAATGCACAGCATGACTTTTAAATGAGCAATATCACACGAGTAGCAGTGTGATGTGGCTGTATATTGGCACTGGTGGGAGGCGTGCGTTGGCTCGAGGCCACAGGTCTTAGTGCCTCAGCAGTGATGATATACAGCCACATCGCACTGCTACTCTTGTGATATTGCGTTTATACAACAGTTCGACAGCATAATCGTGTATAAAAAAAAAAGAAAATCAAACACGGAGAGTCTAAAAACCCTTTTGTATCTGCAGCTGACGTCAGAACAGCACCAGTTGCCACTTCACCAATGTCACTGTAGAGCTAGTGTTGAATGAATGATTCTCTAGCGTAATGTCTAAAGCATACCTGTCAACATTGGGATGTGAAAATAAGAGATATGCCCACCATTTAAGGGATTGCCCCCATGTCCTCCCCACCCCCCTTAAAAAATCCACAAATGACTAAATATGTTGATTTGGAGCTGTTTCATTGTAAATAAACAGTTAAATGGTCAGTATTATGTATTATTATTATTATTATTATTTACAAAAGAAAAAATAAGAAGAATACATTTGCTGCAAATACAATAGCAAACAGTTCAGCTTGTAAAAATTAATAGCTATTATAATGAAATAAAATCAATCTCTTAAATTTAATTAGCCGTTTCTTCACTGTATAACTCACACATTCTGATTAAAGAGCAACGAATGAATCTCTTATTTATTTAGAGTTTTTTCGTTTGAATACATTAAATAACAGGCGTCACTTTAAAAATGCAACCATCTAACGTTATAAAGAAAGCATTCAATTGCTTTCCTAACATTTTATGCTCATTTAGGACGAAACTAGTTGTGTTTGAAAAAGATCGACATCTTTAGATGTTATTATTATTAATTATGTGTATATGTCTGTTCAAAAACGCACCCAAAACCCAGACTTTCGCTCCGTTTCAAATTGCGTGTACAGATTCTGTTTGGAAAACAGCCTCTATTTATCACTATGGAGTGCGTCAGTTGACAGTCACGCACCGCTATATGACTGTTTTGAGGATTGCATATCAAGGGGAGACGGCACCTGTAATGAAAAGGAAAGGGAATCCTGCCATTTTTATATTTATTTCAAAGTGTTTTTATGCCTAAACAAAGCGAAAGCACAGAACAGACTCACATTTAAGAGCAAAAGGGCGGCCCCTGGTGGTTCGGCGGTATGGGTTGCGTATAGGGAGGCTCTGCTCTTTAATGTTTATTGCCACCCTTCAGAGAAAGACTGAAAATACAGGAGAAATACAGGAAAATACCTTTACGGGATGATAGCGGGATAGAACTGTAAACTACGGGAGAATCCCGGGTAAAACAGGAGGGTTGACAGGTATGGTCTAAAGTGATGACAAAGCAGGTGATTTTTGCTCACATTTTTAAAAGGCTGAACGATGAATCTACAGAGATTTCCCAGTATTTCTCTGTTTCAATCGGGATATCACAATAATTAACCCTGAAAAAGCCAAAGCAAAGCAAACACTAGCAGTTTCTGTGGTATAAATAAAGCACTACAACATACAAAAAGAGAGGGATTGATAAAGAGTGTCTGATTTATAATGATTTGTTCAGCTGTAGTTTGAAACATACGCTGAGAGTTAGTGAGTTTTTGTCCTCTAAGGACTTATTATGTGGCAGAATGTCAACCGTCACTTTCTTTAGTCTGCTCAGACAGGCTGATGGTGGCCGATGCGCTGAATCTTAGAAATTATAAATATTTAAAATAGGCACTATCATTATAAATAAACTGCATATTTGCAGTCTAATGTAATATTCACATAAGCACTGAATTTTTGCGACACTAATTTACGACTACTAGAGGAGTTTACGAGTGACGGGTAACCTTTTACGGCAACACATTGTGGATTAAAAGCTGGAAGCTGTTGGTACTCTCTGTGCGTCTCCTTATTTAAGTACTGCACGCCCCGTGCAACAAATAAAACTAAACACAGAACAAGACACTAAACAACTACATTCTCACTTAAAAAAGCCTCAACAGTACATTATGTTGTCCAACAGCTGCAATATTTGTCAAAGTGTAGAATGCCCTCTGCTTGTTGCTGTATGTGGGGGCGGAGTAATATACAAGACAGGTTAAGAGGCTGCACGAGTGTTGTTATTTGCAGAATGTCGCACGGCTATCGGCCAATCAGATTCAAGAAGCAGACAGAACTCTTGTATAAACCCGTATAAATGAATTGAAAAATGATCTCTTTGTTATGCCCGCAGAGTGCCAGTGGAAATGCACCATCAGCCCTCTTATTACTCCAACTCCTAACCCTCTCCTCTCCTCCCCTACCCTTGACTTACAGCTCCTTTCTCCAGCCCTGAAGCCAGTCATTCCTCCTCTCTCCATTCTACTTGCCCCTGTGACTAAACCAAACTTGAGGCTGCCTTCGCTAATAGTGCCAGTACACATCATTCCCCTTTTCCATCCCCATGCTAAAATCCACCTGATCCCAGTCGCAACTGGGATCCAAATTATTGCAAATTATTGTAATACCAAATCATTGCAGTTTTAATGATGTACAGAGTACACAGTGCTCTGTAGAAATTTCTATCTGTTGGCACATATCGGATTTATGACATGTCCCGTTGGCACATATCTGATTAATGCATGATTTATTTCCATATATACTGTAAATGAGGCCTGACTCTAATCTCAAACTATCTGAATGTTTGCATTTTTGTCAGTTTACACAGTCATGGAACATATCAGATCTGTTTCACATATGAGCAAACAAATCTGAATTGGGTCAGAGTAGTTTGATCCAGAGTAGTTGGATCAGACAGTAGTCAGCGATACATAGTGTATACACACGTGTCACCAATTCACCATGAAATGTGAACAATGTGAGCAACTGAATGCTACCTCAGAAAATCCTGCACTGTGAATATAATAGAATGCGGCAGTATTGGAAATTAACAGTGTTTTTTAGAGGAAGATTGTATTAATGATGTTACTGTTTTAAGGTGGAAGAACCTTCCTATTATTCACTTGATGAGACGTCAGTCAATGGGATTCGTCTTTACTGTGTCAGTCCAAACAACGGCTCTAAGGTTGTTGCTGAAGTTCAGTCCAAAGTTTCAAAGTAATTACCTTGGGTTATTTTTTTGTTTGTTTTTAATTAATTGTTAAAGATACAAAACTAAACATTTGATCTGACTAAACCCTATTGTTCCTTTTCTTCAGCTGGGGTGAGTGGACATCTGTCCAATGGTGTAGATCTGGAATCTTGAAAGCTTTTGGGTTGAGAGTTGAATCTCCTCAAGGAATTGAAGATGACACGGCAGCAAACAACATCATGTGAGTATGGTGAAAACAAGCATGTAACATGAAGGTACTTGACTTAAATCATACACAAAAAAGTATTTAATGCATACGTACAGAGTCAATCTAGGGCCAAATTTCTAGGGCCATTTATTTCTTTTTTGAGCAAAGAAATAAATAAGTAAATGCAAATCTCCAAAAATCAAATCCAAATCCAAAAATTTTGCTAACAAAAATAGAGAACTGCTAAGGGGAAAAGTTTTGAGAAATAAAAATGAAATTTGCAAACAAAAAAAGAACCGCAAATAAATATCAAGCAGTGCAAAAAAAAAGTCAAATATTTGCATATATTCGACCTTGAGTCTGCGATGATGTTTTCACTTTGCACGTTTCTGCACGTTTCACTTTGTGGTCGTGATTTTACAAGGGGGTGAAGTCAAGGGAACTTGGGAGTTTACGGTAGGCCTGGTCCTGCCTTCATTTAAGCGGCATCATTACCCTTAAGACACAGCATCACCGAGGTGGTCTTACAGCTCAGTAAGTCTGGGCCTGCCGTACACGCCCAAGTTCCCTTGACTCCGCCCCCTTGTGAAAACAGCATCGCCAAATCACAGTTGACTAAAAAGCAAATCAAAATGAGCATTGCAGATGACTGGACAGGTTTTTGTGAAGGCAATTCTATAAGAAAATGTTTTGCAAATATTTTTTTTTTTTGCAGTTCTTTTTTTGTTGTTTCATTTTTATCTCTCAAAACTTAATTTTCCCTTTGACTTTTTTTATTTTTGTTGGAAAAATCTTTTTTTTTTTCTCAAATGTATTTTTG
Source organism: Danio tinwini (assembly GCA_903798205.1). NCBI lineage: Eukaryota > Metazoa > Chordata > Actinopteri > Cypriniformes > Danionidae > Danio > Danio tinwini. The sequence continues at coordinate 1,564,449 of CAIGQZ010032780.1, forward strand.
CTTTGTGATTTTTGGAGATTTGCATTTATTTTATTTTTTGCACTGTCCATACAGTGATTTTGATTATGCATCCGCTGCGTAAAAACATGCTGGATAAGTTGGCGGTTCATTCCACTGTGGCGGCCCCGAATTAATAAAGGGACCAAGCCGAAAAGAAAATGAATGAATGAATGAATATATTCATTCATTCCTTTTTTTTCAGCTTAGTCCCTTTATTAATCCGGGGTCTCCCCAACGGAATGAACCGCCAACTTATCCAGCATATGTTTTACGCAACGGATGCCCTTCCAGCTGCAACCCAATATCCGGGAAACATCCATACACACTCATTCACACTCATACACTAAGGACAATTTAGCCTACCCAATTCACCAGTACCGCATGTCTTTGGACTGTGGGGGAAATCGGAGCACCCGGAGGAAACCCACGCAAACGCAGGGAGAACATGCAAACTCCACACAGAAATACCTACTGCACCACTGCGTCACCCTATATATATATATATGAAAATAAACAGATTCATATTTATTCATACTAAATAATTAAAAAATATGTTTTTGGTGAGTGGGGTGTGGCTATTATGTCTAGCAACGCCTCTGGGGGTTACTTTAATGGGCTATATGATGATATAAATGATGACGACTTTGCAGCAAAAAGACAAGAAAGGTCCAGATGTAGTGAAATATTAGTAACATTTCAGTTTGTTTGTATGCTGTCTGAATTGTTTGATTGAGATAATTAGATGTGTATTAATGGGAGTAATAAAAAGTCAACCACATCTTTATGGTTCTAGTTTTTGTTTTTTGTTTTTCAGGGACAGGGTTGGATATGGGGTGGTTCGCATAGGGTACCGTTTAAACTAGAACCGCCACTGCTCCTGTCAATCAATTCAGTGGGCAGGGAAAACCTCACTTCTTCGTCACATTGAAGTGGGCCTCAAAATTACTATAATTTGTACACAAAGTTCTGTCCAAACAGCTTACAAAAGATGATTTTGTATCATAGGTGCCCTTGAGAACTAAGTGTTATTTTATATCTGTATTATCTCCAGGGTCAGATGCAGTGATGGTAATGAGCTATATGGTGATAGCACAACCTGGGGGTACTGGGGCTCTTGGAGCAAGACCTGTCAGGGAAAAGGAATTTGTGGCATCAAGACTCGGGTTGAAGAGCCACAGGGAGTATGGGATGACACCGCTCTCAATGATGTAGTCATGTACTGCTGCGATTAAGGTAACAGGATTGCAAACAAACACTCAGAATGACACACACTGCAGAGAACTGAGGTCTGGCTTTTCTTTTAGGAGTAGGAGGATGAAAACAAGAACAGCAAGAAGACCTGATGAGTTGTATTAATGCTTATGCACACAGATTACGATAGGAGGTTTTAGGCATGACAGAAATTAATTGATTAACACTAACATTTCAGTTCTTCCAGGATAACATCTTGTGTTATGTGTGCAGAATTATTAGGCAAGTGATTATTTTGACACTGTCATCATTTTTATGCAATCACTAATTACATAAATAATATGCATTAATCACTACAAGTGATTAAAATTGAAGGCATGTCGGATTTAAGCATATCAGGTGATTCAACCTAAGGAATTCAACATTGTAGTATAGTTATGTATGTGAATTTTAGGCAGCAGCTTTTCCAAAATAACCCACAAAAAATAGATTTTATTGACTCCAAAATTGTAAATAAAAAAATCTAAAATTGTAAATAATCTTCCAGAGGGATGCTCTTTAAAAGGCTAAGATATTGTTGCGTCACATAAGCTGAAATGTCAAGACTGGGCTAAGAAATCACCATGAAGACACTCATACACTATAGACAATTCAGCCTACCCAATTCACCTATAGCCCATGACTTTGGACTTGTGGGAGCAAGCCTACGCGAACACGGGGAGAACATGCAAACTCCACACAGAAACGCCAACTGACCCAGCCGGGACTCGAACCAGTGACCTTCTTGTTTTAAGGTGAACGTGCTACCCACTGCGCCACCGTGCAGCTTTTTTTTTTTTTTTTTTTTTTAACACAAGCAACAGGTAATGCACAAAACATCAACTTGTGCTAATATTGTGTGACCTGAATACAAATCACACATATTCATTGTCCATCCAGTAACACAAACGACACAAGGCACAAGGAGAGAAAAAAAACAGCATGAACAAAATAACAAACAGTCAAAGAAAGCAAAATAAGAAAACATAAATATACATCAAAAGAAAAAAAACTAACATCTCAAACTACAGCCAGATTATTAAAAAATGTTACATAGGCGTACCAAAAGGGATCTGATAACTTAAAGGTAATGATTATAATGATAATATTATTTTTTTCAGCAGTGCAGTTGTTTTAGCAGCTTTCTTATTTTGCGATAGGCAGACAGATTCATAATAAAGTTTTAAGTCAATACAAAATGTTCTAAAATTAGGCAAACTCTACATTTATGAAGATGGAAAAGGCCACAAAGAGTTAAAATTTTCAACATATTGTCCATTTCCTTACAATCTGACTCCCAAATCAAAAACAATAAATGAATTGTTTTAAAGTCAAAAAGTTTTTTGTAAGCTGACAAGACAAGCCAAGATATTTCTGTCCAAATTTTTTCTACAAAATTGCATTGTAAAAATAAATGCGCTATTGTTTGCAGATTAGAATTACAAAATGTGCATTGCTAAGAATTGTTGATACTAAATTTAGACAGTAAAGAATTACAGGGATAGTAATTATGAAGGATTTTAACGCCACCGTGCAGCTGAAGAGAAAGTTTTCATAGGTTTTATGTACTGATAAGAATGACTTCCCACACGCATGGCTGAACCAGAAACGGATACACTTCAGCACCACCAAGGTGAAGGAAGTGGTACTGATATGTGCTGGTGTTATTTAAAAATGAGCTAGATGGACATTTGTAGACTGAAGATAGACTAAGTCAACCCTACTGCCAGTTTTTAGCCCATAAATCTGCACACAAATCAAGAAGACTCTGATGTGTATGCGGCACAATCAACGCTCCATTGCATGCTCTGAAGTACATTGCCCAAAATAAAATTATAATTTGCCTAATAATTCTGCAAATAATGTAGTCTGAGGTTTCTGTGACACAGAAGTCTAGATGGTTATACACATTAAATAATTTCATGACTAACAATATACAATATGTAACAACAAGTTACATATAAGAATAGCCAATCGTGTATAAGTATAATCATCATGCCATTTATGTATGCATGCACCTTCCTATATAAACCGTTGTGTGTGTGTTTGTTTTGGGGGATCCTGTTTAATCATTTCTGCCACAATTAAAGCATATTCAAAGGCATTGTTTGGAGTCTGTCTTGTTTTGTCTGTCACTTTTTTTTTCCTATTGGCTTCCATTCATACTCGCACAAAAGCACTAGACCAGACATGCAAGCTCATTCAAAAAGTTTTGCATGTTACTGCATTCTAGAGTTAAAACTTACTGAACTTTGGGATGGGATTTGCACCATGGCAGAAGATCAAGACCTGTCCTCTCTGTAAAGATGTTTAAAACATCCTGTCCAATTCATATCAGCATCATCCTGTTTTATCCCGCCCCTTTTCACAGCACTGTCCGAATTGATCTTGCATGCTCATAGAAAGGTTACTCATGAGTTTGTAAAGCGTCAACTGTAGAACAAAAGAAAATACTTTTAAGAATGCCAGAAACCTGTTAGCATTTACATTTATAGTAGGAAAAACTAATAATCCAAGAGTGTTTCTTGAAATATCTTCTGTTGTGTTTAATAGAAGAAGGAAAAAAAACGATGGTGATACTTAATAATGAATTAGCTCCATTAGTCCAGGAGACTCCTGTGATGTTCGGATGAGGAATGTTCACCATTGTAATAAGAATTGAGGCCCAATCCCAATTCTATTTTTGTACCCCTACCCCTTCCACTTGGCCCTTACAACCGAGGGTTAAGGGGAAGGGCTTTAAAATTCATCCCTAAGAACTGGGACAGCACTACAGCACCTGCACACATCATCATATGTCATTGCGATCTCTTGATTCATATGGGATCAGATGATGGCGTATGCTGTAGTTATATCAGTTGGGTTATTTTTTAGTATTTATCTTCAGGAAATCACTGAAGGCATATATTATGTTTTCATAATGATCTAATGTGGCAATAAGATCATAACTATACTGCGCATTTACACAGTGGCCATATTCATCTGTGTAAACACACGAAAACAACATTAACATTATAGCAGACACTGTAAAACGCTCATTCTCAGACACTAGACTTTTCTGACAGGGTATTCGAGTGTCATCGAGTGTCAGAATGTTGTGGGACTGCTGTACAGGAGTTATTATTAGAGATTATAGATTGCGAAATTTGGCGTTTTTTATTTTAGCGTTTTTTTAAAAAAAGCATGACGGGAAAACATGAATTTTTACCATTCGGAAATTATGTATTACTCCATTTATGTCAAGAAATCATTTTGACAAAGATTTGATCATGTGACAAATAATGAGCAATAAATACAATATCTGCAAATTTTGTATGAAGTCTACTGTGGCATTTCCATTCCCCACCCGACCCCAATAGAGAATGATGGGTAACATCGTAATCGTTTTGTTCACCAGTGGGAGGGGAACTCCATTGCTATGTGGAAACTTTCACTATGGGGAAATGTCTGGAAAACTGCACAGTGGTTAACTTTGCCATGGCCCCAGTGAGAGGTTTGCCTCCTGCGTGAGTGCACCATCACCACCAGGGACGCAGCCCTCCTACTTGCCCCCTGGCCCTAATTTACCTTGACTTACCTGTGAAGCACTTGAAGGCTTATTTATATTTTGTAGGGAGTCATAAAAATATACACTTAGTTACACTCTAGGAATTTTAAAATACGACAGTACGTTGGGAAAGTGTGCCTATCCCGAAGGCGCTGTGGAGGCCACCTGCTGCCCCAATGGCAACCCAGGCTCATTCTGAAACCGTACCTATATATACATTTCAGGTAACCACCAAATATGTCCTAGGAGGTACGTTGTTTGCCATTTTATTTTTCGCAGATCCACCAGAGGCCGCTGTGTGCTCTTTTTCAGATATCAAATTTCTCTCGCGAGTGCCATTCGTGCCTGCTGTTTTCACATAAATCCACCAGAGGCCTGACTGACTGACTGACCGATCGCCCCACCTTCCTCCTTCCCTAAACCCAACCAATAGCATTTATAAAAGCCCAGATTAACCCACCCTCCCACTTCCCTAAACCCAACCAACAATTTTAAAAAGCAATCCAGAAAAAGAAAAGCCCTCGCCTGATTTTTACCACATTTTCAGATTTTATCACATTCTCACCCTGTTATTTACTTGTCTATTTTATTTTTTGCATTCTGTTTTTGTCTTACCTGGTTCATGGAATCATTCTTCACCGGACTCCTTTCTGTGTCTTAAGTCCACTAACGCACATGGCAAGCTAACTGGACAAACTGGAAACAGCGAGAAAGCCGTCCATATGGAGGTCAGCGGTCAGCTGGTAAGCGTGAAAAGAAACAGCATCATACCGCCCCGTAGCATTTGTTTTAATAACTAAATGCTGCTTTATGTACCTCTGGCTACATAATTTGCAATCTCCAGAAACGTATATAGGCTACGTTTTCAGAATGAGCCTATGTTGCCCAATGGGGAGACTTGGTGACAGAAGGACATATGAGCTAAAACTGGCAAGGGGGAGCACACAAATGAGAGATTAGCAGGTTAACAGGAAGGTAAGACATGGCCCACCTGAAAAAGGGGGGACAACACTGTGGCTGAGAGAAGCATATGGTATTGTCAACGGGGATCACGCATAGTAGGCACTAAACCCTAGAATGCAGGCTGACGGAATGGGCATGCCAGCAAAGTAATGGGCCTGCTGAGGATCTCTGAGGAACTCTGTAGGGTTCACCGAATGGGGAACTCAACTAAGCAAAGTAAGAAGGTGCATGTATCTCTGTGTTAGAGAGAAAAGCACAGCATGTTTGAGCATACGGGTGTGGATCAGTGCACATGGCACTAGGACATCCTAGGCCAGAGGTTGATAATTGACTTTGAGGTTGTTTCACCAGATCCCAGACCATATGTCTGGGAGACTTGGGTAAAGACAGAGGCAGAGCTTTCAACTGATCACCACCTGATGGTGAGGTGGATCTGCTGATGAGGAGGAGACTGCACAGAACTAGCAGGCCCAAACATATTTAAAGGGTCAGCTGGGAAAGTCTTGCTGAATCAGATGTCAGAGAGATTTTCAGCTTTCACCTAAACAAGAAATTTGTCCAGATCCCAAAAGAGGCTGAAGACATTGAGTTCTGAGGGACTTCTGAGAGACCATGGAAGAGGACTATAAGTTGGGCTTAAAGAGATTCTGGCAAACTGTCCAGTGCCTCTGGAAGGGTAAACAGTGCTTCACTAACACTGTTTACAGCTTAACTGTGGAACTTTTGACCTTGACTAGGGATGTTGTTGGATCTCCTCAATCCCACTGACAAACCTTCCATTGAGGAAACAGAGATGGAGAATGCAGGGGTTGGCTCACCCATCAATGAAGCTGAGGTCACTGAGGTAGTTTGCAAGCTTTGCAGTGGCAGTGTAGCGGGGGTGGATTAGATCTGCCCTGAGTGCCTCAGGCCACTGTCAGATTAAACAGCAGTTTGAGAAGCTTCAGCAAGCCAGTGACAAGCAACCAAAACTTCAACATTTGACCAAAGTGAAAAACAAATCTTAGGAGAAACCTGGTCATATGAGTAGCCAGATACTATTGGTTTTACTCGCTTTAAACATCTGTAAGCTAATAGTGTTGCTGATCAGCACCACTTCCTGGACTGATTACTTAAATCTTGGGATGTAAGTAGCTGCTTCGGATCATTGTCTTTTGCCCTGATTTAACTTGTTTTTGCACGTCTACTTGCAACATTTGTAACAGGATTGTTTTCGTACAGTTCTACTCAGCTGTCATACAATCACCGTCTGGTTCAGCTCAGCTGCCAAAACCGACCTTCGTAGACTACAGCGAATAGTCCGGACTGCTGAACGAATCACTGGCACTACCCTTCCTACACTTCAAGAACTGTACTCTTCCAGAGTGAGTAAAAGGGCTCGTAAAATCACTCTGGACGCCTCACACCCAGCACACTACCTGTTCGAACTGTTACTGTCTGGTCGGCGCTACAGAGCACCAAGCACAAAAACAGCCAGACACAGGAAAAGTTTCTTTCCTCAGGCCATCTACCTCATGAACAGTTCAATTTTCCCCTACTGTGCAATAAACGTGCAATACTTTCTCATACGCACTTGTACACAGCACCTTATAACCTGTATATTTACAGCATATCTGTACATACAACTCATCATCCAGATCTTTTTGACTAACTGCATCTCTGTTTAATGTTTAATGTTTATTGCCTTTTCTTTCTTGTATTTAATTTTGTGTTGTCACTCATCACTTTATGTACACTGAAAGCTTCTGTAGCCAAAACAAATTCCTTGTGTGTGTGAAGCAAACTTGGCAATAAAACTGATTCTGATTCTGAGGATACCAGTTATTATACACTGCTGTATGGATATCCCTCATGCTACTGTACAAAATAAACCATATTTAACCTCCATAAACCAGGACTCCTGTTGTGTGATTGAAGCATCCTCGCATGTAGTTGTACTGATTCCAGTGGTTATGAATTACATAGAGTATATTCTTTATTACAAACATGCTGTTTTTAAAATATTTTAAACTTGTAAAACTTATTCTTGAGCTGCAGCTGATCACAGAGAGTTGAAACAGATCTTTTAAACCCGATTTCTCTGCAAATTCTGTTCTGTGGACATGTTTATACGTGTTACTATGAAGACATGTTGATTATTGGGAGCAGAAAAACTGGATAAAGTCTACGAGGGATACAGCTGTGGATTCCTGGGCAGCACACATCAATATAGCACAAATTTAGTGATGCTGTACAACAATAATTACTATTTCTTTAACATGAGGGCTAGATTTAGGATTGGGGTAGGGGTGGACATTAATAAAACACAATGTAATGGATACTTTAATGAGTAATATATATTATGTCATAACTATATCCCTATTGTGGGTTAAACCAATCATTATTTAAAATATAAAAACATGAATCAGGTAAACGTGAGTTAGTCATTGTGGTCAGGCAGAAACTATAGAGCATGCATTTCATTTCATTCACACTTTGAGGTATTCAGAGCAATCACACCATTTATTGAGGAGAGGGGCTTAGAAATTAGAATTTTTTCCCTTCTCTCCCACTCTATTTATTTCTGTTTCTTTTCTTTAAGGTCCCGTGACGTGCTTTGAAACGTGCATTTCTTTATTCTATGTTTAGCGAAATCTCAACTGAAAAATTTTTTATGGGACTTAGTGTAGCTCCTCCCCTTTAAAAAAACAGCCGATGGCATTTTTGTTTCTGCCAGTGAGAGTGGTTGAGCTCAAGCACATCAAATGAAAAGCAAATGTGAAGCGTCTTGAATGGGGCAGGGCATGTCAGGTGCTGGAGAGTGTTTGATTGGTCAAGATTTGATGCAGTATAAGGTGACGTCAAAAAAAAAACATTGGTTCTATTTAGGTGGAAGTGACAAACTGCAAGCTTTACATGTTTATATCGGTTTTACTGTATATATTCTAAACGTGAATATTGTCACTTCTGTTTTGAAGCAAACTATAGGGTATATGCCGAGCTAGTGTTTCTTCCAATGCTGATAAACTTCCAGCGACCGGTTATTGTGACTTTTTTCCATTTTATACGGTTCTCAGCATCGATGTTGTAATGTAATTAAAATACAATCAGTTAAATAGACTTTGGCATTCATTTAGTTGCTCAATCGTAAAACGAGACAAAAAGACGTTACTCGCTTACGCCCATCAGGATCGACAGGCTAGCGCAGAAGCTCTATTGAATATACCGGGGTAAAATAAATGTTCATATTTTACGGTGCAGTGCTTTTTGTACAATCTGAGACCCACTTTATATTGGATATCACTCAGCCAGTTGAGATTGCTGATTTTTAAAGAAAACAGACATTAAACGCACCAATTTTGTAATGGCATACAGTTCACCGGAAGCACTTAACCCAGGCAAATTAAAGGTCCTTTAGCATACTTCGGCATATTGACCTTATTCTTCAATGTGGAAGTGCGCCGCTTGTTTTATCGATTGTTTTAGAACTTCCGATTCAGTCGCCTATGGGAGAAATGACTATCGGCAGATAGATAAACGGCAGAAAACGGTCAAATTACTTTGCTCTACAAAGAAGTGTGTTCATTACTATACAGACAAAGCAGAATAATATAATAAAAGAATATCAGTTTGCAACATCAAGCAGCAAAACAAGCTGTTTTAATGTCTAAAAATGAATGGAAGTGAATGAGACCGGAAGTCTCAAGCCAAAAGGATTAAAATGGCTGCCCCTGCTCGTACGCGGAGAATAACTGAACGTTCACACTGAAAGCGGCGAGAGCGTCAAAGTAGCCGGAAGTCATTAATTTTCAATCGGACCCGGCGGCGATAAGCGGCGAGGAGCAACGCGGCGAGTCTTCGCCGGTGTGGGCGTAGAGGAGAGTTGAAATCAAGTCAACTTTATGGTAATGAGCTATGACGCGGTTCGGTGGCAACCAATCAGAATGTAGAAGTCCAGAGAGCACAGTCATGTGAAATTTGGTTCCAACCACAGTTGTTCCCAAGAGTTTTAATATTACGGTCGCCGGATTTCCAATTATTTACAAGGTTTTCTTACAGGAACATACATTAAAAAAGTTACTGGTGATTTACTGATGTGCATTAATGTTATATATTTTTTTCTTTAATAAAGCGGGAATCTCATGCGACAATAGAAAACAGTATTACTGTTTCAGGATATTTCAGACATATGGAAGAAAGAAAGAAAGACATGTTGGATAATTAAGTGGAGCAAAGCCACACCACATGCAATTGATCTTCCATTGTTAAGTGAATTTGATATAAAAAAAAAAATTCACACTAGAAAGCATGTTTTATGCGGGAATATAACAGATTTGATATGATATGCTGCAACGGCTCCTTTAAATACGAGATCAATGTAGCGAATTTTGACGCTCTAGCCGAAGGCGTACATCGTTGTCTCCAGGGTGGCCTGAGCGACCTTTGACGCTTTTACCGCCTTCGGTGTGAACGTACAGTAAGGTGAATACTAGGTTTCATTTCACTGGACCTTTAAACGTGCTTCATACTCCAGTTCTGTAGGTGGCGGAAGTGCACATTAGTTGTTTTGCCAGCCGCCATTAAACCTCAATAGAAGAAACAAACTGATTCAGATTTCTCCTTTCTGTTGAACTGATTTTCATTAAAAACAAACCACTGATCATTGGAGGGAGAAGAAGAGAAACATGTTAAGGGAGTATCTTTTATCATCGATATTTTGGTGTATGTTTCTGAAAACACAGCGGGTCATACTTACTCTGTTTTATTATAAACCGTCAAACAGAAAGTGGAAGTTAACGGCAGACCGGTGGATGCTAAATCAGTGAAGATGTCTTCGCTCTCTGAAGAGGATGTGTCTTGTCCTGTGTGTCGTGAAATCTTCAGGGATCCTGTTATTTTATCCTGCAGTCACAGTTTCTGTAGAGAGTGTCTTCAGCACTTCTGGAGGACTAAGGGCACTCAGCAGTGTGCTGTCTGCAGGAGATTATCAGCTCACGAGCCGCTGTGTAACCTAGTGCTGAAAAACGTGTGCGAGTCGTTTATTAAGGAGAGAAAAGAGAAATCAGAGATCTGCAGTTTACACAGTAAGAGACTCAAACTCTTCTGTCTGGAGGTCAAACAGCCTGTGTGTTTAGTGTGTATAACCTCACACCAACACGACCAGCACACATTCAGACACATCAGTGAAGTGCTTCAATCACATAAGGTAAGACAAATGGTTATTGTTTGTGTGAATACAGATCAATAAGTAGTCATAAACATGAATTTCATCGAATCTGTGCACTCAAAAATCTTTATAAACTTCTTAAAAACACGAGCTTCTTAAATATGTGCTGTATTCTTTTATTGTGTGATGTGTATGTTAATGTATAAACAACAGTTTTTGATATTCAAACTAAATATGATATAAAGGCGAGCAAAAGCAAACACAATACAGTAACATTATTTGAACTATGCTTTGGTGTTTGGATCACAAGTCACGTATTAAAGTTCACTCAAAAATGTAAATTGTAATTAATCACCCACACTTATGTCCCTACAACACCTAAGACCTTAATTCACATGTAAAATGAGCGAGGTCTCTCATCCTCCATTGACTGCAATGATCCCGATTGGTTCAAAATGCACAAAAATACCAAAAACATCTGAGCAATTCCATGCAAATGTTAAGTGAAGTTTATTCATTAACTAATTTCGAGAGGATCAGGTGCTTATGATAGAACACAGCTGGTCATTCAGTACCCAATTCATGATTCACCAATCAGACTATTCCTAACTCACTATAAATACCCTAAGTTCCATATCACAGCCATCTTCGTTTTGAGGAATCCCTCCGTCCCTACTCCTCCTCCTTTCCTAGATGGGTGACACGGTGACCTAGTGGTTAGCACTGTTGCCTCACAGCAAGAACGTCACAGGTTTTAGCCCTTATCAAGCCAGCCGACGTTTCTGTGCAGAGTTTACATGTTCTCCCTGTGTTCATGTGGGTTTCCCCCAGTTTCCTCCTAAAACATGCAACTTAAGTTAATTGACTAATCCAGATCGGCACCGTAGACATGCTCCTAGTAAGTAGTTATCTCTTAAGAGCAATCACTATCTGTTCATTAGCTACTACAGCAGGGGAGTTCTCGAGATCTACCTGAGCTCAAACTCCCCTCTCGCCCTGCAATGGGAGGGAGCCCCGGGCTCGAGGATCTTATGAGCTCAGGGCTCTCTCCCGGGACAGCATGCCAAACATGCTTTATCAGTTATCCGCTAAGTGTGAACTCTTAAATTTGCCATTAAATTTAGTTTTCGCTACAATAGTGAAACTTTTTCTATGTTGTTTGTGTAGGTCTGTATTTTGCAGTACTGTAAAAATACTCAAAACTGTCTCAGTCAAAGTTTTCATATGATTTTATTTGATTTACTTAGTCACACAAGTGGCAATTTCACATCTGTCACTTCCATAACAAGCTTTTTCCACATAAATGATCAAATAAAACAAAATCAAGCATTTTTGTTCCATAGAGAGCCAGCTCTTTATCCTCTTGATTAATTATTTTAGTTTCTGTAGTTACTGTACACTCTCAGATTTTTGGCTCACATCTGTACCATATATATTTGCCCTCATTTAAAATATAAAACTCGTTTGCTGACTGATTCCTTAACTCTGTGGTTAGTTATTTTCTTGATTATATAAATCGACATTTCAAAATGCATACATGCGTACATATGTATGCCTGTGAGTTTGTATTTCATGTTTTACTGCAAATTTCACATCTAAAATGTTGGAATTGCTTTTCCTCAAAACTGATTTATCTAAAATATAAATAAACATGCGCTCTATACTGACACTGATCAGAAAAGATATTGAATTTGGGTTTTATGTTTGCACAAAAATATTTCTCATCGTTTTGACAATATTCAGATTGAACCACTAAAGTAGAGCTGAAGATCTTTGCCCAAACCAGAAGGAACCCAAGTAAATGAACAGTGATGCATTTCGATTAGCGCGAGAAAGTAATCAAATCGTTTGTTACAACATCAAAACCCATCCCTGCAAAAGTAAACAAATGATGACGGAGAATGAGCGAATTGTGCGGAAAATGTACAGCAAGCTGACAGGGAAGATGACGAGGTCACTCGCTACATTAAAACCGCTGAAAAAACAATCCTAATAAGCCAGATCAATAGTACTATGCATCCCAGCCAGCAGCAGCAGCTGTGAAAGGGTGTTTAGTGCTGTTGGAAGCACCGTCAGTGAGTGCCGGACCACACTAAAGCTATCTACAGTGTATTTAATAATGTTTCTCCACAAAAACACGTTTATAAAGCCTAATCTTGGTGAGTAAAGGATTTTCCTATTTTAACAAATTATTAATTAAATCATAAATGCTTACAATGTAGACAGTTTTGAACTGTGAGAGTGTGTCTGAGCCTTGATCATTATCAGGAAGGCTATTCCAGAGTTTAGGAGCCATAAATAAGAAGACTCAACCTCCTTTAGTCGACTTTGCTATTCTAGGTACTACCAGAAGCTCTGAGTTTTGAGATCTTAAAGAGCGGGTTGGATTGTAGCGAGACAGGAGGTTGGTTAGATAAACAGGAGCTAGATTATTTAAAGCTTTATAGGTAAGAAGCAATATTTTTAATTCAATACGAAACTTAACATGCAGCCAGTGTAAGGAGGATAAAATTGGGGTGATATGATCATATTTTCTAGACCTGGTAAGAACTCTGGCAGCTGCATTTTGTACTAGCTGAAGTTTGTTAATATGGATGCTGCGCAACCAGCAAACAGAGCATTACAGTAATCCAACCTAGAAGTCATGAAAGCATGAACTAGCTTTTCTGCATCTGAGATGGATAGCATACTTCGCAATTTAGCAATATTTCTCAGATGAAAGAAGGCAGTTTTTGTGATGTGGGAGATATGATTTTGAAAAGTTAAATTGCTGTCTAATATGACACCCAGATGTTTTATAGTAGAGCTAACTCTAACTTTGTATCCCTCTAATTGTAGGTCGAGTTGTGAAATCCGCTGTGTACAGGATTTAGGCCCAATAAGTACAATAGCAGTAAAGAGAAGTGGCAAAACAAACCCCGCAGAGCCTTTATCCTAATTTCGTTATTGCCAAATATTCATCATAATTTAGAATTTATTTTAATTAAATTTGTTAGGAAAGATTTATTTTTAATGGTGTGTTGGCCAATTGAAAGTGTATGCACCTAGGCCTATTTAGAGTGCTGAGATGTTACGATGTTACAGAGTTCTTTGTTCGAACTTAGGGGGCCTATAGCCTACGTTTGTTATAAATAAATTATGATAAAACACATATAAACGACTTATTCTTGAAAGAGCTGTGTGCATATGCACATTTGAATAGTGTCGGGCTGTAAACAGGTTCAGGCTTTTTTAAAAAGCTGTCAATTGAAATGTACTTGTCAGGCTCGATACAAATTCTGTCTGACTCGGGCCCTATCGCGTCTAACTTTTATTGCCCGATCACAGCTCTACACTGAAGACACTCGCCCTCTAGTGGAGAGCAATTGAGTCCAGAACATTATGAAATGATAAGGAAGCCCCGTTTACTAAAGTCTTGTAGCAAGATCTGAACCACTGATTCAAAACAAAAGATTCAGTTTCGAGTCTTCATGAAGTGTTTCAAAAGCAGCCATCACTAGTTCTTGGTATTTTGCCTGTCAACTCTATTCTTGTGTTCCACCATGGCTTCCTTTATGAGTTTATTTAATGAATATAATTTACTGCACGCATATATTACCCTCTGGATGACATAAACATGCAGACAGTAGCTATGTTTCCAACCACGCATTTTGGAATATTGCATAAAGAATGCATTACAGAATGGTAAGAAGCACATACATTTTGAAAATGCACATTAATAAAATCTATGTGCACAACTGAGTAAGAAACTTTTTATTCAGTAAAGTATGATGGAAACACATTTACTGAATAAATTCCAGCATGTGCATCAATAAAGTGATGTGATTTAGTTTGAACAGATCATGTGATGATATAAATGTGTGTCTCAGGGACTTTGCATTAATGGAGTTTGCAGCAGATTGATTTCTAAAAGGCCTCACAGGGCTCCAAATTAACTTTTTCACTTAGTAGCACCAGAGCTCTTAACTTCAAATATTTAGGATCACCAGAAAAAAATGTAGGAGCACCCATCAAAAATTAATGAGCACCACTGAAAAGTGTATATTAAGGGATTTATTGTATTTGAAAACAACATGAATTAGGACTAACAAACACCATAAACAACTATCTAACTAATGCTGTGAAGACTTATTGATTTTTGTGCAATAATTCCAAAATGAATGTCTAATAATTATAAAATATTATTGATGACGATGATGACAATAACACTAACAATGAATTACATTTGTCATTATCATGCTGCTTGAATGTGAGTTATCTGCTATAGAAAGTCTGTTTCTTCATGAAAAATAAATTTATGGTTTGCATCAAACAAAAATGAAGCATTGCAGTAAGAAATATTTATTTTGCACTATTGTTTTTATATGCATGTCAATTTAATAAATAATATTTCTGCTACAAAACAAAAGAAAGATTATAATAAATCATTCAGTTCAAGGCTGGAAGCTGCAAAGCAATCAGTAACTAAATAGAAAAATAATATCCATCTCAAGAAAAAACAGACTAAAGTAAGAAAGAAAAGTCTCACTTCTGCCACTCTTTAAAGGGTTTGGTTTGGGGTTTGTGTCATTGTAAATGCTCAGTCTCGTTATGAGCTGATTTACAGTTTTCTGTGTTTGTGGAAAAAAGCAGGCGAGTCATCCGGTCTAATATTGAGGACTCTCGTGATGACCACTGGCGCAATATCGTTCTTTGTTATGAGCCGCAGATTCAGTTCAAACTCAGTAACGGCGAGCGATGATGTGTACAGTGTTAGATTTTACATTTAGAGGACATTTGCACTGAACACACAGTGAATGCAACGCATTGGGATTCAGCCACCTTCACCTTTTTCTCTTCAGCAGTTTGCATTTTCCGCGGTCACAAAAGCTCCTTGTCATCTGACAGTGGAAAGCCTTGAGTGATTGACAGCTAATATGAACCAATTTAGCAGCAATGATTTAGCACGTCTTAAAAAAAAAATCAAAACAGGTCGCATTACAACCATTAAATGCAGTCGCACAATGCTCCCAAATATATTATGAGGTCGCATAGATAAAATTTTGGGCGCATATGCAACCAAAAAGGTTGTAATTTCGAGCCCTGCCTCATCCGTCAGTTCGTCATCACAGTGCTTCAGTATTCTTCTTCTATTATTATTCCCTCCTGAACTGTCTTGAGCATCTGTCTGCGCTCACAAAGAGCGTCTCACACCTCCAAAAGTACCACATTCAGCGCGTTCATTTCGTTTTGTCTTCATCTTCTGAGGCTCAAATCATTTATCAAAGAAGAAAAAACACCACAGTGGCAAATCCCAACACACTCAACTACATTTCTCTGACTGATTTCTGCTCCAGTTTATCAGGAAGTAGTGATTTATTTCTCTTTAATTTCTTATTGACCGGAAACGCTGTTTTATGCGCCAATGTTTTACGCCATATACCAGGTTAGCGCATTAATCTCTTTGGCATATTTGGATGGAAACACAGCTAGTGAAATGGTTGTTTCATTTGTTTTATGTACTTTGATTTTGTTGACTTCCAGGAGGAGCTCAATAAAGCTCTGACGTCTTTACAGGAGAAACTAAAACACTGCAAAAAGCTGAAAGGAAAGTTTAAGAGAACAGTTCAACACATCACGGTGAGCAAACGCAATCAGGAGTCATTTTCATTACAGCTGTAGCATCAAGTGTTGATTTTAGATGACTGAAGTGTCTGTGATTTTTCTTTCAGGCTCAAGCCGATCACACTGAGCGTCAGATTAAACAGTAGTTTGAGAAGCTTCATCAGTTTCTCCGAGATGAAGAAGAAGCTACAATCACTGCACTGAGGAGGGAAGAGAAGCAGAAGAAGCATATGATGAAGGAGAAGCTGGAGGAGATGAACACACACATCTCAGCTCTTTCACACACGATCAGAGACACGGAGGAGATTCTGAAAGCCAGTGACGTTTGCTTTCTGAAGGAGTTTAGAGGCTCAATGGAAAGGTGAGTGATCTGCTGCTGTCTCTGCTCTCTCTGCTTCTGAAGCCAAAGCCACTGCAGTTCTGAATGTTCTTCCAGAGTCCAGATCTCACAGCCGGATCCACAGATGCCTTCTGGAGCTTTGATTCATGTGTCGCAGTACTTGGGGAACCTGCAGTACAGAGTCTGGAGGAAGATGCAGGACATCGTCCACTACAGTAAGAGTCCACACTACAGCATCTGCAGCAAAATGGAGCAAGTGATCAACCTAACAGCGTCCATATGTTTATTTGGCAGTATATAAAACTGAAGATCAGGGTTTTTAAACTTATCAGAGGATGAAAAACCATACACAACAACTTTTTCAATATTAAATCAAGCAAAATATGAAGATAAAGCGCCAAACAAGGTCTTTGTTCATTCATTCTAACGAGTTGTTTTCTTCCATGGCACTAACAGTGGTGATGGGTTTGTTTTATAGGCGTTACATGCAGAACGATGACTTTCAGGACATATTTATGAAAGTCAAAAGTGTTGAATCTGTTTAGCAAAAGATTTAACGTGTCACTGCATCCCAAACGACTCAAAATATTGCAAAACAATATATAACTAAAGTTGTCTGGGGAGAGGAAAGGGGGACACTTGTGCACAGTTCAAGGCAACGTGCCTAGTTTAAGTACATTATAAAAGTCTTTAGTTGTGCTTTCTTACAATTAGGGCTGTGCAATTAATCAAAATTCAGTTTCGATTTCAATTTTGGCTTCTACCGATTGTGAAAAAAAATTAATCGAAGTGAAACAATTATTGCATCATATCCTGCCTCCTTTCCAGGTATACACATTCATTTCTCTGCAAAACTCTGTTTCACTTGGAAATGGGTAAAAGCGTGTATTGTGTGTGACAACTGCAGCATGGGACGTGCTTTATATTAATGTGTATTTGATTTATTCATGTGTGTGAGCGCTCTGCCTCAAAAATGAACGGATCACACACAGCATGTTTTCATCTTAATGGTCAAATACGTGCACAAATGTGTCAAACGTGGTGCTTAATGATCACATTAACCCCAGTTTGTTATGAAGAAATAACTGAACATGAAGAGTTAAGAATAAAACGGGATGTGAAAGTGAAAACATGCAGTGCATGCGGAAAGTATTCATAGAACTTCACTTTTTCCAGATTTTTTTATGTTACAGCCTTATTCCAAAGTGGATTAAATTCATTTATTTTATTTATAACATTCTACACACAATTCCCTATAGCGACAATATATACAGCGGCGGTGGACACCCATTTTCAGATCTCTCCAGAGATGTTCAATAGGATTTAGATCTGGGCTCTGGCTGGGCCACTTAAGGACATTCCCCGAGTTGTTATGAAGCCACTCCATTGATATTTTGGTTATATTAGACAGGTTTTCATTCAGGATGTCTTTGTACATTGCTGCATTCATCTTTCCCTCTATCCTGACTAGTCTTCCAGTTCCTGCTGCTGAAAAAACATGCTATTAGCCTGGTGATGAGCACTGCCTGGTTTTCTCTAAACATAAAGCTTGGCATTTACTCCAAAGTTTTAGTCTCATCAGACCAGAGATTTTTGTTTCTTCTGGTCTGAGAGTCCTTCAGATGCCTTTTGGCAAATTCCAGGTGGGTAGTGGCTTCAGTCTGGCCACTACTTTACAGGCCTGATTGGTGGATTGCTGCACAGATGGTTGTCCTTCTGTGAGGTTCTCCCCTCTCCACAGAAGAACGCTGGAGCTCAGACAGAGTGACCATCGGGTTATTGATCACCTCCCTGACAGGTCTTTCTCCCCCTATCACTCAGCTTAGATGGCCGGACAGCTCTAGGAAGAGTCCTGGTGGTTCCAAACATCTTCCACTTACGGATGATGGAGGCTGCTGTGCTCATTGGAACTTTCAGAGCAGCAGAAATGTTTCTGTAACCTTCCCCAGCCTTGTGCCTCGAGACAATCCTGTCTCTGAGGTCTACAGACAATTCCTTTGTCTTCATGCTTGGTTTGTGCTTTGTCATGCACTGTCAACCCTGGGCCCTTATATATACAGGTGTATGTCTTTTAAAATCTTGTCCAATCAGCTGAATTGACCACAGGTGAACTCCAATGAAGCTGCTGAAACATCTCAAGAATGATCAGTGGAAGAAAATACCTGAGCTCAATTTAGAGCTTCACGCCAAAGGCTGTCAATAATGATGTACATGTGATTTTACAGCTGTTTTTTTTTTAAATAAATCTGCAACAATTTCAAAAACTCTTTATTTCACATTGTCATTATGGGGGATTGTGTGTAGAATGTTGAGGAAATAAATGAATTTAATCCATTTTGGAATAAGGCTGTAACATAAAAACATGTGGAAAAAGTGACATAAGGTCTTAAAATGTATGGAAAGAGTCTTAAAATATGCCCTAAAAGGTACTGAATTTCATTCTCTGATTCCTGGTTATGTTCATTTATTACATAGCAAATGATGGTTTATGTGAACAGCCCTGATTCACTCTTGGTCATGATATGAGCACAACAGTAAAAGCAGCTGTTGATTGTGTCTCTTCAGTTTCTGTGATTCTAGACCCAAACACAGCTCATCCTCATCTTATTGTGTCTGATGATCTGACCAGCGTGAGATTGACCGAGGACAAACATCCGTTGCCTGATAATCCAGAGAGGTTTGACTATTTTGAGTGTGTTCTGGGATCAGAGGGTTTTAGCTCAGGAAAACACTGCTGGGATGTGGAGGTGAAAGATAATGATGAATGGACTCTCTGAGTAACCACGGCATCAAAAAGGAAGGGGGAGGATTTTTATGACTCTGATGTCTGGAGTGTGGAAAATGTGGAGTATTTTGCGAATACCCCACAGGATTCACCAGACTCCAGTGTGTCCACTTGTTTTCATGTTAAACAGGAGTGTGTGAGAGTGGAGCTGGACTATGACAGAGGAACTGTGTGTTTCTCTGATCCTGTAACAAACACACACATACACACATTCCCAACCACCTTCAATGACACTGTCTTCCCTTTCTTTACTTCTCTTGACCCTCTGAGGATTTTACCAGTTAAAGTCAGTGAATGTTTTACCTGCAATTCTGGATCCTCCTGTTTTCATCATGTTTCATCATGTAATCCACATAAGAATAAGACTGATGTCTGATCACGTGACTAATGTACTTCTGTTATAACAAAGAACTGATGACCCTGAATGACTGATAGCTTCTTCCTGTATGCTGATAGCCCCTCCCTAAAGGACTGATAGCCCCTCCCTAAATGACTAATAGCCCCTCCCTAAATGTCTGAATGCCCCTCCCTAAATGACTGATAGTCCCTCCTTAAATGACTGATAGCCCCTCCCTAAATGACTGATAGTCCCTCCCTAAATGAATGATTGCCCCTCCCTAAATGACTAGTAGCCCCTCCCTAAATGACTGATAGCCCTGACTTAATGAATTGATTGCCCCGCCCTGAAGGAGCAATAGCTACTCCCTAAATGAGGGGTCTTAAACTGCCAGCCCTCCTCCTTCCAGCTTCAATTGGCGTGAGCATAAGCACCCCCCCCATCCCCCCTCATTCTTTACAAGCATCATTTCCACTCCTCCCCCCATCTTCACTTCACGCAACCATAAGCATCTCACTTCAGGATGTTAAGACGGCCCTCCTATCATTTGCCTCTGAAATGGCCCCCCACCAATTTGAGTTTTAGACCCCTGCCCTAAA
>CAIGQZ010032780.1:1585009-1605079 GCA_903798205.1 Danio tinwini
GCTCCTCCCTAACTGACTGATAGTTCTTCTCTAAATGACTTTTAGCTCCACCCTAAATGACTGATAGCCCTGCCCTAAATGACTGACAGCTCCACCCTAAATAACTGATGGTCCCTCTGTAGATGACTGATAGCCCAGTCATAAAGGACTGATAGAGCCTCCCTAAATGACTTATAGCTCCACCCTAAATGACTGATAGCTCCTCCTTAAATTACTGATTGCCTTGTCCTAAAGGACTGATAGCTCCTCCCTGAAATACTGACGACTTTAAAGGCAGTAGTGTAAAGTAACGAATTACAAATACTTCAATTACTATAACTGAAGAGTTTGTGAGAAGTTAACGTTTATTTGAGCACATTTTAGTGCAGTATCTGCGCTGTTTACCTTCAGCCTTCAGTCACTTATTTATTTTTTCTTGTCTATGGTGATTGGCTAAGGAGAATAATCAGTCCCATGATTCCTGTCCAATCAGATGGCATATAGAAAAATCACATCAGACCACACATGACCACAACAACATATGGTTTATCTGAGTTTTTCTTATTATAATTGTCTTGATAATAAAGTATGCAATGATGCAAGACCTTCGTCACTGTTTATAATGCTATTAAGTTAATATGTTGCATGCTTATTACTGTGTAAGAAGATGCATCATTTCACAGAAGGGCTTATTTCAAACACTGGACTCAAGCTATGAAGTGAGGCTTGCCATTATATGTGGTTTTTGCACATGCTTTCAGGTTTAGCATCAGCAGCATTTACTACAATGAGCCGTAGCTCAAAGAGAAGCGAACAAACAGCTGTCAGTATTGCCGAATCATAATTTGCGACTTGACTATCGCATGACGATATTGCGTACAATATTTTGTGTAGCTTTGCAGGGAACTGTGGCTCTGTGTAGGAAAGCTCTGCTCAAGGTACTGCCTTTACCAGTTGCTTTGATTTCTTCTCTGACATCTACAAGTATTGGAAACACTCTTGGTGCAACAAGTAAGCAGAATTTATTTGACAATATTGATATGAGCATGTACAGGATGTGTTTAGTGACAGTGGCTTTATCCAGCAGCGTTTTCATTTTTTTGCTCGCTTGCGTCTGAAACTCTTGATTTGGAGCTGAAGATAGAGAAGCGACTTCCCTTCGGCTTGTCCTGATGAAGCCCCACCAGCCTGAGGAGAAGATTAAAATGGCAGATATTAACTAATATTCCTAAAAAAACACTCTGAATGCAGTCAATACAACCCTGACTGCACATTGTGTAGACGTCTTTTTGGTGTTTGTCTTGTACACTTAAAAGAATGCTGGGTTGATTTAACTCAATGTTGGATTAATAATGAATTATTTTTTCACTTTTTAACCCAATGGTTGTCTCTTTTCAACTTACTTTGACTTGTATTTCATTGCAGACAATATAACAATTTTATTTAATGTGTTCCTCATGATTTTTATTGGGGTTTTTTCTCAAACACTTATTCCAATTTTGGTTCTTGCAACACATTTCAAAAAGTTGGGACAGGAGCAGTTTAAGGCTAGTAATCAAGTAAACTGGTTAAGTAATGATTGAATGAATTAATGAACAGGTGATTGTAATTATGATTTGCTACAAAAGCAGCATCCGAGTAAGGTCTAGTCCTTTAAAAATCAAAGATGGGCTGAGGATCGTCAGTTTGCCAACAAATATGTGAGAAAATTATTGAAATGTTTACAGGAAATTAGTAAGACATTTGGATATTTCACCTTCAACATTGCAGAACATCATTAAAAGATTCAAGGAATCTGGATTCATTTCAGTGCTTAAAGGACCAGGGTGCAATCCTAAGCTGAACATCTGTTTCAGAACATTCATTCCTCAGGTGGCACTGCGTCAAGAATCCTCATTCATCTATAAGCCAGATCACCACATGGGCTCAGGACTACTGCGACAAACCTTTGTCAAGTGCCACAATATGTAGTTACATCCACAAATGCCAGTAAAAACTGTACTCTGCCAAAAGGAAGCCCTATGTTAAAAGCCGTACTGTTGCCCACCTTAAGACTTGTTTACAGGAAGAATGGGACAAAATGACACCTGAAACACTTCATCAATTGGTGTCTTCAGTCACTAAACGTCTTTTAAAGGGCACCTATTTTACCCCTTTTTTAAGATGTAATATTAATATTATGGTTGTTTTGAGTGTGCCAGTTTAGGTTCAGTTCAAAACACAATTCAGATTTTTTTATTATGATGTGTTAAAAAGTGTAATTTTGGGGGCGTGTACACAGTTCGCTGTTTTAGGGGCGTGTTGCTTCACATGAAAATTAGTTTCGACTTCCCGCCCAACTTAACAAGGGGGCGGAGCCAAGAGCTCCCCTCTTTGTGTATAGCAACAGACAGAGAGAAGCAACATGAGTGAGAGGACCAGCATTCAGCCGTACATGTACAACTCAGACACAGACCAAGCAGAGAGTACAAAATCATTTGTGTCTTTTGTATAGTTTTACAGCCAACTGTGTGCTAGTTTAAAGCTCCGAGCTTGTAGCCTACACCGAGACTAATAACCAAGCACACTGAATTAACTTTGACTAAAGGGAATCACACACCGGATGCACCGTGACACAGCGCACATGACAGTTGAAAGTATCGCACACTTGTGGTGCCGGTGTGTGTCACCTGATAGAAAGTTATGTTTAGAATTCAGAAATGCATGCCACTGCGTGGCGCGACGCTGCTTGTCGTCAAATGGCGCTTCTGGTGTACGACCTGCTTGAGGCTATAACTAAAGGGCATCATACACTGGATGTGCCACTCAGAGCCACGACACGGCACACCAGACGCGCACATTCGCATGTTATTTAAAATGAAACTATTCAGATAACGCTCTGTGGCGCTGCAGAAATATGAACAGTGTCCTGAGCAGGGCCAGCGCATCCATAGAGGCAACCTAGGCGGCAGAATAGTGAGCAAACCCCCCCCGGTCCTCACTTTCATCCCCGACACTGTCATTTCATCCGCTGCCGTCATTAGTTTGTTATTTCCGATGGAGGGACGCGCATGTGAGGCTCACACTTTCCAGCTGCACCTAGTTAAGATGACAGGGAGCTTCTGTGACCGCGGGAAATGCAAACCGCTGAAGTTTAAGGAAGACACAATGAAAAGTACACATGTATGCAAACCCACCAAAACTCACAAACACTTGGCGGCGAGGAGAGTGATAACGTGGTGAATGTTGAGCCCAATGAGCCTTACATCTAAACATAGAGCAAGGGTGTTTCTTTGGTAACGTCGCTTTGACTCAAGCGCTGAAAGTGGCGGACGTGAAACAACATACTGAGGATATGGTAGTGCGCACCTGTCAATCAATATTGGTGGGCGGGGGGACCGCACTCCTACGTCAAGTTGCGGTCGATCTCAAAACCGCTCCAATTGGTCCACCGTTTTTATGTTGTTAAATTGAAAAAAATGGACTGAGTGTGTTTATATCACCCCAATATGATGGTCTATACACTATACCTACACATATGTCTGTCCAAACAGCTTGAAAAGTAGATTTTTCACCATAGGTGCCCTTTAAGTGTTGTGAAAAGGAATGGCAACATAACAAAATGGTAAATGCTTTACTGTACAACTTTTTTTTAAGTGTGTTGCAAGAACCAAAATTAGAATACATGCGTTTTATGAAAATAAAACAATAAAAATCATGAGGAACACATTAAATAATGTTTGTTGTATTGTCTGCAATAAAGTCAGAGTAAATTTGGAACTCACTACTTTATCTTTTATTTGTGTTTCCATACTGTCCTAACGTTTTCTGATTTGGGGTTGTACTTTCAATGTCTGTAGATGTTGGTATATCAGTAAATATAGTCAGATGTGTACCTGAAGTAGTTGACATCATTGTTACTCTTCCGGATTTTTTCCAGCAGCTGCACGGTGGCAGTGACGGCAACATCTGCTGCTTTATGATGCAGTAAACCATGACTGGCATCAATGGCGTCTTTATTGATGCCGTTCCAGCTTTTCCTGAAGCCAGTTGTGAAGTCTAAAATACCTCCATGGCTGCACTTTCCTATTAGCAAACATTAGTGTTCAGATTGTGGATTTGATTGTAGATTTTTTGAAGTACCAAGGAAAAAATATTGGCATTCATAATCTGTTTAAAAATCTGTTCTGGTATCAGTGCATCGCTACTCATAAAACAACAAGCTGCTGTTGTCTTAAACCAAGCACTCTTTCACTCCAATGGTTTTCAGTCAAATATAAATGTTATGTAAAGTTCTTCACCAGGTTTTTTGGTTTTCCCGAAGTATCCTGAAGTCAGAATCTTGTTTTGTAAAACGGTGTCCAGCAGTTTTGCCCCGGTGTTTGTATCAGGAACGGTATTATCACACGTGTCAGTGTTTTCATCTGGAGGAAGACAAACTCAATTTACTCATTAAATGTCATATAAGAATTAGGGCTGCAGGATATTGGAAAATCTGACATTGAGATATTTTGTTTTGCTGCCATTTATATGGCGATATGAATATAATTTCACCAGATGATGTGAATAGCTCTATTTGGAAAGATATCATTCATTTAGATCAACTATGAGGATCAAGTCTTTTATATGCAGTGCGTCTGCTTAAAATACAATACAAGCAAATATAAATACGACACTGAGCTAAAATAACAGTGAAATAAACAGCACTTTATGGCTGTGGAGTCTAACAATCAGACGCAAAATGACATCGTAATTGTATAAACAATTTTACCAATAAGTTTTTCACACAGACACACAGTGTGTGTCACTGTTACCTGCAGGGTTGGGAATGTTTTCCTCTAAGTTGATTAGGGCAGTGCAGGGCTCAGTGTTTCCAAGCTCAATCCAGTTACTGTGACTGTAGAAATCCTGTCATTTACCACACACACACACACACACACACACACACACACACACACACACACACACTAGTTCAGAGGTGATGGTCAGATGGTGCATTTACACTTTAACTGAGATCTGTTGCTCACACTGACAGTGCTGGAGGAAATAATGCAGTACAAGTCATGTAAGATACGTAATTAGATTACTTTTGTCAACTAGTGAAGCATTGCTTCCAATAAAATATGGTCATTCATTTTAAAAGTAATGCTTTGTTTTTTGTCTTCCCTTTTTGACTGGTGTCTCTCAAGAAAAATGACGAGTAGGTTCAGGTGTGTGTAATGTATAAACGTGATACTTACTTTAATTCAATCTTAAAGCATCACCACTTTTTGAAAGACTCAATTTACAATAATTAATAATTTTTGAAACCAGTCATGTTATGGTGTGACAGCAGAGTTTCTTAACTATTACGCCAATATGAGATTTTTATATATATATATATATATATATATATATATATATATATAGCCTAAAGTGTAATTTAAAGGCTTAACTAGGTTAATTAGGTTAACTAGGCAGGTTAGGGTAATTAGGCAAGTTATTGTATAATGATGGTTTGTTCTGTAGACTATCGAAAAAATATAACTTAAAGAGGCTAATAATATTGACCTTAAAATGGTTCTTAAATTAAAAACTGCTTTTATTTTAGCCAAAATAAAACAAATAAGACTTTCTCCAGAAGAAAAAATATTATCAGACATACTGTGAAAATTTCCTTGTTCTGTTAAACATCATTTGGGAAATAATTAAAAAAGAAAAAAAATTCAAAGGGGGCGAATAATGCTGACTTCAGCTGTGTGTGTATATATATATATACACACACACACACACACACACTCACCGGCCACTTTATTACCTTACTAGTACCAGGTTGGACCCTCTTTTGCCTTCAGAACTGCCTTAATGCTTTGTGGCATAGATTTAACAAGGTACTGGAAATATTCCTCAGATTTTGCTCCATATTGACATGATAGCATCACTCAGTTGCTGCAGATTTGTCGGCTGCACATATATGATGCCAATCTCCCTACTATCAGAATGTGGCAGCAGAAACCGAGACTCATCAGACCAGGCAATGTTTCTCCAATCTTCTATTGTCCAGTTTTGGTGAGTCTGTGTAAATTGTAGCCTCACATTCCTGTTCTTAGCTGACAGGAGCGGCACTCGGTGTGGTCTTCTGCTGCTGTAGCCCATCCGCCTCAAGGTTGGGCATGTTGTGTGTTCAGAGATGCTCTTCTGCAGACCTCGGTTGTAACGAGTGCTTATTTGAGTTACTGTTGTCTTTCTATCAGCTGGAACCAGTCTGGCCATTCTCCTCTGACCTCTGGCACCAACAAGGCATTTGCGCCCACAGAACTGCCGCTCACTGGATATTTTCTCTTTTTCAGACCATTCTCTGTAAACCCTAGAGATGGTTGTGCGTGAAAATCCCAGTAGATCAGCAGTTTCTGAAATACTCAGATCAGCCCGTTTGGCACCAACAACCATGCCACGTTCAAAGCCAGTTAAATCCCCTTTCTTCCCCATTCTGATGCTCTGTTTAAACTGCAGCAGATCGTCTTGACCATGTCTACATGCCTAAATGCATTGAGTTGCTGCCATGTGACTAGAAACTTGCATTACCTAATAAAGTGGCCGGTATGTTATGTTAGTCCCTATAAGTATTGCCCTAGAAAATAGCATTTTTCATTTTTCCATTGGTTTTATTACACAATGTAATTACAGAAAATTTAACCTTTAAATTGGAAAATTATCTAATCTTTCGAATTTTGAATCCAATGCAATTCATTATGCTAAGCTAAAAGTGACCCCGCCAGAACAAGAAATTGGTATGATTAATATGTTTACTGTAAGGACTGGGATTGGAGTAAACCATAATAAATTACAATTTAATCTGTAATTTAATAAATAAAATGAATAATACTTGCCATAATTATTGTTTTTTCATTACTGGGATGGTTGCATTTAGGGTTGAGGGATAAGGTAGGGATGGATGTTAATAACATAAAATTAAAGAGTAATTTGATAAATAATATAAATAATTCTCAAGAACAGCACAGAAAACAGTCAATTCCTTTTAAATTATGACTTTTTTGATGAATAATATAACTAATTCTCATTAACTTCAGTCCACAGCTGTATCCCTTCTAGCAACAACTTAAAACCAGTAGCTCAGCAACTCAAATCTGTGATGTAATAAAGTGGATAAGCCCCGCCTCCATGAAAGATAATATGCAAAACTGTTAGCCAATCAGAGAAGTGGGCGTTTACTTCTGAGTATGATGAGCTTCAAAAACAGCATCAAAAAACAGCCAATTACTTTTAAATTATGACTTTTTTTATGAATAATATAAATAATTCTCAATAACTTCTGTCCACAGCTGTATCCCTTCTAGCAACAACTCAAAACCACTGGTTCAGCGATGTTCAAAACTGTGATGTAATAAAGTGCATAAGCTCCACCTCCATGGAGGATAATATGCAAAACTGTCAGGAAATATTTTGATGAATCATATCAATAATTCTCATCAACTTCCGTCCACAGCTGTATCCCTTCTAGCAACAACTCAAAACCACTGGCTCAGCAACGTTTAAATCTGTGATGTAATAAAGTCGATAAGCCCCGCCTCCATGGAAGATAATATGCCAATCAAAACAGTGGGCGTTTACTTCTGAGACTGATGAGCACAGAAAATAGGTGAATCTTTGTAATATAAGTGCAATTCAGTCAACAGAATAATAATAATAATAATGCCTTACATTTATATAGCGCTTTTCTAGACACTCAAAGCGCTTTACACATTGGGGGGGGGTCTCCTCATCCACCACCAGTCTGCAGCATCCACCTGGATGACGCAATGGAAGCCATATTGCGCCATACCGCACACCACACACGAGCTGATTGGTGGAGAGGAGACAGAGTGATTAAGCCAATTATGATATGGGGATGGTTAGGAGGCCATGATGGACGGAGGCCAGTGGGCAGATTTGGTCAGGATGCCGGGGTTTAACCCCTACTATTTTTTATTTATTTATTTATTTTTTATAAAGGATGTCCTTGATTTTTAAGTACCGCAGAGAGTCAGGACCTCGGTTTAACGTCTCATTTGAAAGACATCGCTCACTGAGCAGTATAGAGTCCCCTTCACTATATTGGGGTGTTAGGACCCACACAGACCGCAGGTTGGGCGCCCCCTGCTGGCCTCACTAACACCACTTCCAGCAGCAACCTAGCTTTCCCATGTGGTCTCCCATCCAGGTACTGACCAGGCTCAGCCCTGCTTAGCGGGTGAACATGTGAGAGTTGCAGAGAGCTAGCTGCCGAACAAAATAAGAGGTATTTTAAAATAATTAAATTATTAGTATTATTAATAACAAGTAAATCTAGCCAAAATGAAAAATGTACCGCAAAAATAGCATAACAGATTACTTGCAAAAAGTAATCGAAGATTGTAACACATTACATTTAACAGCAACTCTTCCCATCACGCTACACAAATATTTAATCTTGTCAGACTCGCCTGTAGAGTGTGCATGATCGCTCCAAGCGTCTGTCGTGCATCTTCAAACTTCTGATTGTTGATTTGTTCGGTGATCTTCTCCATTCCCTTGATGATCAGGTTTTTCCCGTCCAGAAAGCTCTCGCCGTCGAAATGCATCATCGCGGTAAACGGATGCTTGAGGTCTGTGTTGACGTTGTGGGTGATGATCGTCTTTATGCCCGCTTCAAAGTTGCTTTTAAAGGCATCTTTTTTGCAGGCCATCGCGAGCGTCTTTGGGTTCAGTTGTTTTGGCTACATAAAAACAAAACATAAAAACACACAGCATGTCTAGTCAGTAAATGTTTGATCAAATTTAAAGCCATTTCACCACTAGAGGGAGCACGTTCAAAACAAAAGCAATGGTATGTACATAATATGTGACTAGATATTCTTCAATATACTAGTATTCAGCTTAAAGGGGAAATTAAGCACTCAGTCAAGTTTACCTTATTTTGTGCATTGGATTCCACTTTAATGAAAATATATTAAACAAATTCGATAAATGAAACCTTTTATATGAAAACGGCATGTTTTACTATAGATTTAAGAGCTAGGGTGCCGCCATCTTGAAATATCACTGTGTCTGACATCACGGGATTGGTTCCGTTCCCTCAGCTGAACAGATACAGTGAAAGTAAAGCCTAATTTATCGTAATGAGTGAAGTTGTGGACGTGGAGCTGCTGCAAATACAAACATCAGATGTGTGTCTAATATAAAAATATATATATTTATTCTATTATAAAAAATCCACTTAATTACCGACCATTTGATGAGCTTTGGTTCACTCTGCATTACGCTGCCTGACTGGGTTTCATAGGTTTACGGACTGAACACAAAAACTGGACAGCCTAATTTAACCCAATGCATGAAGTTGTGGACGTGCATCACAGAGCTGGTGCAAATACAAACACAAGCATTTAAGTGTCTTAAGTTGTGTAGTTTTCTTTTGTTAAAATCTTTCATTTGATGCACTTTGGTGCACCCCCGCCTGACGAGAGGATTTCCATTCAGACTAATGCAATGATTAAAATCATACATGACCTCACGCTTTACTAAGTCATGTCTGTGTGGATTATGTCAAGACATATTCCCTCTTCAAGTCGATCAACTCAATCTCTCAACAGGTATGAAGGATGTAAAAACCTGCCATAAGAAACGCCGATCTTAGTTTGGTTTGAACACAAACAGTGAGCAGCTGTAGTAGTGAAAAGTGCAAGTACCCACCCCCATTACGTCAGTAGCGGACCTTGTTGAAACCGTGGTTAAAACCCCAAACACAGCCAGTCAGGCAGCGTAATACAGAGAGTGGACCAAAGCTCATCAAATGATCGGTAATTAAAGGAGAAAAAAAAATAGAATAAATATATATTTTTATATCAGACACACATCTGATGTTTGTATTTGCACCAGCTCCACGTGCACAACTTCACTCATTAGGTTAAATTAGACTGTTCAATCTCCATGTTCAGTCCTTTACTTCCACTGTATCTGTTCAGCTGAGGGAACAGAACCAACCCCATGGTGTCAGACACAGCAACATTCCAAGATGGTGGCTCCCTAGGTCTAAAATCTAAAACATGCTGTTTTCTTCTAAATGGTTACATTAATAATATAAATTATATTGACCTTAAAATGGCTTTAAAAAATTAAATCTGCTTTTATTCTTTTATTATTAAATAAAATACAGTCCACAATTACTCTTTATATTGAAAATGCGTCATTTTGTGTGTTTTTTTCAGCAAATCAGTGACATCATTTATAAATTTGGCAATTAAAGAGTTAAAAATCCTGTAATTTTCTAAGCAATTTAGTAGTTTTGATCAGGACTGAGGTTGATTAACAGATTTATGCAAATAAAAATAAATAAATAAATAAAAATCTGCATCTCAGCTCTCAGAACTACATGGAGTAAACAAAAACAAAGACTGTGTATTTATGCACCATCAAATGTGGTTTTAATGGAAGTCAATGGGGCAAAAACAGCCACCAACAGTAAATTAGAGAGAATTTTTTTTTTTTTATCAAAAACAATGCATCAAATGCAGTGGTGTTTCACATGTCCAAGACTTTGATAAAAGGTAAATAAAATCCAGTCCACAATTACTATTTATATTGAAAATATGTCATTTTTGTGTTTTTTTCAGCAAATCAGTGACATCATTTATGAATTTGGCAATTAAAGAGTTAAAATCTTGTAATTTTCTAAACAATTTACTAGTTTTGATCAGGACTGAGGTTGATAAACAGATTTATGCAAATAAAAAAATAAAAGTAAAAAAATCTGTATCTCAGCTCTCAGAACTACATGGAGTAAACAAAAACAAAGACTGTATTTATGCACAATCAAATGTGGTTATAATGAAAGTCAATGGGGCAAAAACAACCACCAACAGTAAATTAGGGAGAACATTTTTTTTTTATCAAAAACAATGCATCAAATGCAGTGGTGTTTCACATGTCCAAGACTTTGATAAAAGGTAAATAAAATCCAGTCCACAATTACTATTTATATTGAAAATATGTCATTTTTGTGTTTTTTTCAGCAAATCAGTGACATCATTTATGAATTTGGCAATTAAAGAGTTAAAATATTGTAATTTTCTAAACAATTTAGTAGTTTTGATCAGGACTGAGGTTGATTAACAGATTCATGCAAAAAAATAAAATAATAATTATGCATCTCAGAACTACATGGAGTAAACAAAAACAAAGACTGTGTATTTATGCACAATCAAATGTGGTTTTAATGGAAGTCAATGGGGCAAAAACAGCCACCAAGAGTAAATTAGAGAGAAAAAAATGCATTAAAGGCAATGTTGTTTCACATGTCCAAGACTGTGATAAAAGGTCAAATAAATTCAGTCCACGATTACTTTATATATTGAAAATACGTCATTTTGTGTGTTTTTTCAGTAAATCAGTGACATCATTTATGAATTTGGCAATTAAAAATGCAATGGCAATTATCCTGTAATTTCCTAAACAATTTAGTAGTTTTGATCAGGACTGAGGTTGATTAACAGATTTATGCCCAAAAATATTGAACAAAATATTTATCTGATGCATTTTTCCAGCAGTTTAATTTAGTGGATGTTTTTATCCTAAACATAACAAAAGGGTGGTAAATCTGCCCAGAGTGTATCGTTGAGTTATGTAATAAATTTCAAATAATTTTCTCAAAATATGTGTCAAAAATAGGATTTATCACCTAAAATCCTTCTGCTAGCTGAAACGCAGAGAAAGATGTGGCCAAATTAAGTCTCAGAATCACCCCAGAGTGTATGAAAACACCCCCAACAGTACATACGGGTTAAAAACACACATACACATGTTGTGCCTTTAAATAAATCAACCACTTTTTTCAAACCTTTCATTTATTGATAAACATTAGAGGCTGTTTTTTTCCTCAAGACAAAAATCTGTCTTATTCACTGAAGACCATCACCAAAATCTAAAATGTATTCATTATTTACTTGCCATCATGTCGCTCCAAAACAGTATGAGTTTTGTTTTTTGCACAAAGGATTTTTTTCATTGTTGATAATAATCATGCTGAACGCAGCCATTGACCTCCATGGTTAAAAGGAAAAATAATGGAAGTCAATCAACATTCTTCAAAATATCTTCTTTTGTGTTCAGAAAGAAACTCAAACAGGTTTAATGATGCAAGTAATGATGACAGAATTACACATTTTGCTGTCATTATTATCAATTATTTGCCCTCAATTTTTTCAAGTGCTGTTTAACAGAGCAGAGATTAGATTGGCTGAAATAAAAGCAGATTATTTTGTATTATATTATATTTTTAAGGTCAGTATCATTAAGGATTTTGTTTTGGATTGTCTCCAGAGCAAACCACTGTTATACAATGACTTGCCTAATTACCCTAACTTTACCCTAATTAACCTAGTTAAGCCTTTAAATGTCACTTTAAGCTGAATAGTAGTGTCTTGAAGAATATCTAGTCTAATATTATTTGCCGTCATCATGGCAAAGATAAAATAAATGAGAGGGGTCTGGCTGCAGACTTGGTGCAGTGCAATCTGGGCTGCATCCAATGCTTTTTAATGTGCTCACCTAACCCCACCCCTAACCCTACCCGTCACTGTGACGTCACTCACTCCATTGAGTGCATTGTGTCTGACATTGCATCACTGAGTGATGCAATCTCAGCTTGCATCATAAAGGCTGCATCCAGATACTATTCAAATAAATCAGTGATTAGACATGATTTACTAAAACTATTATGTTTAGAAATGTGTTCATAAAATTCACTTGTGAAATTCATTCCTCATTCATTCCTTTTCTTTCAGCTAGTCTCATATATCAGAGGTTAAATATATCAACGTCATCTTAAGATATGAGCATTTGAATAGATATCGCAGCATGAGTTGCTTAAAAGACTATCTGAGGACGGTATGCAGACTTCATCATTTTATCAGGTCATTTTCATTCATTCATTCATTTTCTTTTCGGCTTAGTCCCTTTCATTCATCAGGGGTTGCTACAGTGGAATGAACCGCCAACTTATCCAGCATATGTTTTACACAGTGGATGCCCTTCCAACTGCTACCCAGTAATGGGAAACACACAATATTTGAAAACTAATTATAATTTCACCAAAGGGTGAATAATTTTGTCTTGTGCTGCATGGGTACATTGTTTAATAAGAAAACACTGGATTGATCGAAATTATAGATTTTTTTTTAAATCAAAAATAATTCCAACATGAAGTATAGATTATGTTTCATGAAGACATTTTGTAAGTTTGCATCCATAAGTATATTAACATGCGTTTTTGATTAGTGATATGCATTGCTGCAAACTTAAATTGGACATCTTGAAATGCAGTTTCCTCAGTATTTAGATTTTCTTTAACTTTCAGATTCTCCATTTGATTTGAGCCAAATATTGTCCAATTCTAACAAAGCAAACACCAATGAAAAGCTTATTGTGTGTTCACACCGAAGGCGGTAAGAGCGTCAAAGTTTGCTCTGGCCCCAATAGTATCTGGATGCAGCCTTTATGATGCAAGCTGAGATTGCATCACTCAGCGATGCAATGTCAGACACAATGCACTCAAATGGAGCAAGTCATGTCACTGTGAGGGGAAGTGTTAGGGGTGGGGTTAGGTGAGCCTATTAAAAAGCATTGGATGTCTCTCGCCCTGGCGACAAGGCTGTCTGCCTTTAGCTCCAGCGGCGAGAGCATCAAAATTTGCTACGCTCTTCTCGTATTTAAAGGAGCCGTTGCAGCATATCATATCAAATCAGTTATATTCCCGCATAAAACATGCTTTCTAGCGTAAAAATGTTGCACGCTTTTTTTTATCAAATTCATTTAACAATTGGAAGATCAAGTTGCATGTGGTGTGGCTTTGCTCTACTTAATTATCCAATGTGTCCATATGTCTGAAATATCCTGAAACAGTAATACTGTTTTGTATTGTCGCATGAGATTTAAAGAAAAAACATATATAACATTAATGCACACAGTAAATCACCAGTAACTTTTTTAATGTATGTTCCTGTAAGAAAGCATTGCAAATAAATGGAAATCAGGCGACCGTAATATTAAAACCCTTGGCAACAACTGTGGTCCGAACCAAAGTTCACAGTAGCTATGTTTCCATCCAAAAATGCGAATGAACTTTATGCGCAAAACTGGATTATATTGTGAATAAAGCTGCGTTTCAATCCGATGAGTCAAAGCGAACAAAATCGTCACTTTCTGATTAGATGGCGCTAAATATCAACAGTAAAAACTGAATTTGCTGCAGTAGGAGATGCTGCGTCAATCTTTTCTTCATTTAATAAATGACTTGCGCCTCAGAAGGCAATCCTGACACGCAGTGAACGTGTGGTGGCGTTTGAAGGCGTCAGACGCGGAGCACAGACGCTCTTGATTCTGGAGGTCATTAATAATATAATAACACTAATATTTAAACGGTAAGGCGTTTTACACTGACAAACACAACATTTCAGATGGTTTATAATGTGCTCAGCCTGCTGGTTTGTCTATTTACACACATTTTGATCATCACATGATCTCTTATAACAATCACATGACCTTTACTAATGCACACACTGGAATTTGTGCGGTAAAAGTGTTTTCATCGTAGTTTATGCGCATCTTTACTTATTGAATAAAACGTTTATCCTACTTAGTTATGCACATGTGTTTTTTATGCGCATTTTCAAAATGTATGCGCATCATGTCGTTTCCATCAACCGTTTTTTTATGCGCATCTCCAAAATGACCATAAAAATAGGTGGATGGAAACATAGCTTGTGACTGTGTTCTTTGGGCGCTGCTCAAGTGCTTGACTTCTACATTCTGATTGGTTGCCGCCGAACTGCGCCGTCTCATTACCATAAAGTTGACTTGATTTCAATTCTCCTCGACGCCCACACCGGCGGAGATGCGCCGAGCTGATCCTCGCCGCTTATCGCCGCCGGCTCCTTTTGAAAATGAATGACTTCCGGCTACTTTGACGCTCTTGCCGCTTTCGGTGTGAACTTTCAAGTGCAGCGTATATTAATCTCAATATACAGTATCCGTAAATTATGAAGTTTTCGATATTTTGTGCTTATATGTTGTTTATTTCTGCTTTAGATTTGCATTATGGGATCTTAATCTTTCTTCTGACATATTTTAACCTGGAAAAGTGTCTTTTATGAACATGTGTAATAGTCTGCAGTGCTATATTGTCCTGGGTTGGTGTTGTATATTACGCTACAAACACCTTGTAATAAACTGCAGCACATTTCCTGCTATTTTACACACGTATTTCTTTAGATATGACTTCTTGTACATTATTTTATTATTTCTAAATGTTTAAATGTTAGTAAAACTGTTAAATAATAAGCATGCCATTGCTTAGGATATGAGTGATGTATAAGCTCAAATATACGTATAAGCTCATTATACGCTTATACGAGGCTATACGCTCAAGCAAATATGATCGTGAGAAGGTTTTATTTGTGTTCAGAGCAGGTACACCTCTTAAGAACGTATTGCAGTTCTTTATACACAGCTCCTCTGTGCTAAAAACGAGAGTCTCCATTAGCTGCAATGATTGTATGATGATCCGTCTTCGAGAACAGATGGTGTAGTGCAATTGAATTATTTTGTACGGTAAGAGTTCGATCGGTTTTTGCTCTGATGAGAAATCTGATCAAGAAGTTTATCTGTAGAATAGCATTTTAATGTTGATAAACCCTACTGAGTTGCGTTGTCAGTCACCTTTGATTAAATATTGGCATAACTGTGTCTTTTTTTGATGTATATTGTGTGGTTTGCATTGTTTTGTCTGTGTTTTGTACTGTTAGACTTAGTGTCTGTAATAAAGAGGATATTTCAAACTCCTGAAATGATGATAAAAGTCACTTTGTTAAACTGCAGAGCTGAATTTTCAACATCAAAAGTGGACAGAGCAGAGATCAACATCCCATAATGCAATTCACGACATACAGAAACTGTTCATTAACAGATATTTTTGACATTCTCACCGTTACGAAGTTTCCGTCGGCGCTCTTGCAGATGTTGGCGGTGGCGCGCAGGATGGCCATGCTTGTGATGTCCTGATGGTTTTTAGAGTTTGGTTTTTCCTTGATGTGAAAGGTTTGAGCCCCGATCAGGAGGGCCAGCAGGAGAAACGCTCGGCTCATTCTCAGACGATTGTCAAGATCTCCAAGCTTGACTTTCTCCTGCAGCGTGCCGGATCATTTATACAGCATCATTTTAACTGATGTGAAGAACGTTTGCAACGTCACCTTAAGATATGAGCATTTGTATAGATATCGCTCCATGAGCTGCTTTGAAGACTATCTGAGGACGATATGCAGACCTCATCACTTTATCAGGTCATTTTCATTCGTTCATTTTACTTTGGCTTAGTCCCTTTATTCATCAGGGGTCACCACAGTGGAATGAACCGCCAACTTATCCAACATGTTTTTTTTATGCAGCGGATGCCCTTACAGCTGCAACCCAGTAATGGGAAACACCCATACACTCATTCACACTCATACACTACAGCCAATTTATCGTAAAATAACAGCTGTTAAAATACAGAAATTTACTGTAAAATAACAGAGGTTGAAAACTGTAATGTCAAGGAATTTAGGAGTACGCTTAATACAATTTAACATTTTGAATCGTTTTTATTGGACACCTAATATGCTTTTCAGGCTTGGGTTGAAGGACTCTGCTGAATGCTGGAGATGTGAAAGCAAAGAAGGAGACTTGATGCATGCCCTGTGGTCCTGTTCTAAAGTACAGGGATTCTGGGTTAAAGTGCATAATTACATTCAGGATGTTTCTGGATGCTGCTTTTCATTTTGTCCTAACATATATGTACTAGGTGACCCGTTTGTGGTGGGATGTGGTGTGAAGATGTCAAATAAGTATTATGATTGGAAGACAAATCATTATGAGGGGGTGGCGTTCAGCAGGTCCACCATCATTTCAAGAATGGGTTACAGAACTGGGAAAGGTGGCAGCATATGAAAAAATGACATATTACTAGATAAATTGGATGTTTGTCAGAAAAGATGGGGAAATTATTTGACGTTTTTTTGGAGAATGAATAAGGTCACTGTGGTGAGACGCACCGTAAAAGTGTAATTATCTTATTTGATTTATTTATGTATTATTATTATTGTATTGATATTGTATTTATGTTATTTTTGATTGAATTATTTATTTTTTTACTATTATTAGGTTCTGTATGTGTGCTTTTTTATTATTGATTTCTTTAATTTTTATTTAAATGTATTTTTTTTTATTGAGTCTTATATTATTTATCTGTATTTATGATAGCAACAGCTACAGTACAGCCACTGTCACTGGGAGGGAAGGGAAAAAGGGATGTTAAACGGAGGTTAAAAATTGTAAACTGATTGTACTGTTAAATTATTGAAGGAAATACAAAATTGAATCATAAAAAAAATAACAGAGGTTGAATTACAGAAATTTACCAGAAGTTTAAACTTAAGGAAATTTCTCATATTTAACAGTATTTTACGGTAAATTTCCATAATTTAACAGCCGTTATTTGACTTTTTTTTTTGCACCCCAGCTGCTGAAAATAAACCATAAAATTACAGATTTTTTTTATTATTATTTTTTTTTTACAGTG
Organism: Danio tinwini; assembly: GCA_903798205.1. Lineage (NCBI taxonomy): Eukaryota > Metazoa > Chordata > Actinopteri > Cypriniformes > Danionidae > Danio > Danio tinwini. The sequence continues at coordinate 1,602,594 of CAIGQZ010032780.1, forward strand.
GCATGTGTTTGGACTGTGAGGGAAACAGGAGCACCCGGAGGAAACCCACGCCAACACGGGGAGAACATGCAAACTCCACACAGAAATGACCACTGGCCCAGCCGGGACTCGAACCAGCGACCTTCTTGCTTTGAGGCTACAGTGCTAACCACTGAGCCACCGTGTCGCCCCTTGAATCATTTTATCAAGTCATTTTCATCATCAAGTATGTGAGATGAGATGTCTCTGATACAGAGAACATCTTTTATTCAACACAATGCTTTTTCATGTTATGGTGCACTACACGGCTGCATGATGAATATTTAACCCCTTGTTCAACTGACTCCCCTTTCATTATGTCGTGGCTGTTTTTGCCCCATTGACTTCCATTATAATCACATTGTTTTGCCATGACAGCTTATAATCATGCATTCTTGATTGTTGCTGCTTTTCCAACCCAGTTCGATTAAGTTAACTTAAACATTTGGTCACACTTTATTTTGATTGTCCATTTGTGGAATTTAAGTTACACTGCATCTACATGTCACCTAATTCTCATTAGATTATAAGGAGATGGTTAGGGTTAGTGTAAGTTGACATGTGCTTGCAAAGTTTCTTATAGTCAGTTAAATGTCTGTTGAAGGAGCAGTATCAGCAGATATTAAGCAGACAGTCATACTCAAATAGACCATCACAATAAAGTGTTACCAATCATTTTTAGAAATTTAAGTTGATTGAACACTAAACAATTAAGTTGTCCCCCCAAAAAAACCTCAAGAATTGTGTTTGTTCAACTCATATTAGTTTGAACAAGCAGCAGAAGTCATTTTTAACATGTATTTAAAGAAAGAAAGAAAATAAAAGCAATAATATACAATGAAAAGGAAAAACAACGCTGGATTTAGCATGTTCATCTGTTGTTTTAAATTCTGAATTAAATTCTCTATTTGTCACATTATATCTTTTGGAAGATGCTGCTGCTGCTGCTGCTGATGATGATGATGATGATGATGATGATGATGATGGTGATGATGGTGATGGTGATCAGGGGTGCGTTTCCCAAACAACGACGTAACTCTCAGCTGAACTATCGTAGTACGATGCATCATTTGGGAAAAGAACGATGCAGTGATGAGTGTTTCCCAAAACCCCTAGTTTCTCTGTCGCAGATCCATCACTTGAACCACGTTAGTTATAATGTAAAGCGGCCATAATGATGCTCTTAACGGGGTGGGGGAACTACTTCTTTAGAGAAGAACCACATAATTTCTTTGGGCAAGTTATATTATTTTACACGCACATGCATTAAAAAAATCTAGTATTAGTTTTGGTAAAAACATGCACACTTTTCATAGTAATTTAAATATATGTAAATGGCACATATAGGGCCTGTGTTTCCTTTACTAATATTATTGAGAGTATTACATAGTTTATTCTAAATTAACATAAAATCACTTACAAAAGCTAACACCTATTCTAAAATCATTAATAAATCATTTAATAAATAAATAATGAGGCTATGTATTAAGAAATGAAATTTAATATTTATTATTTATTAGGAAATGAAATAATCCTATTTTAATAATAATAATTTTAATGATGATTATGATTATTATTACTAATTATTATAATTATTATTATTAATAAGTAGCTTATTGTTTATTAATATTTTTGAAAAGTCTACTTTTACAATCTGACACATGCAAACCACTGCAGAAATGTTCTAACCAATAAGCTGCTAAGTGCACTGCGAAGAGGGCACAATTGTAAACATGAAGACTGCTAAAACTGAACTTAAAAAATGCTTTGGAAGCAAAGTACACCTGAGAGAGATGACTTCAAAATCATTGCAAGTTTAAATGTTAGAATGTTCTAAGTGAATAGGGTATAGGGGGGATAACAAGGACTAGAGCACCAGCTCTAGAGCACTAGAGCACCAGCTCCACAGGTGTAGTTCAAGCATAGAAGTTTGCGATGTAGTTTGCGAATGTTCATTGGAACGACATTGGGAAACGCCTAATCAACGAACTATGTTTGTAATGACGTAACTTGCGACCTTAGTTGACTAGCGATGATTTTTGGAAACGTACCCCTGGTCATTGCTTTCATGATATCTCAAATATTAAGTTGTTCAATTGCTTCCCTGTAAAACCCAATAAGTTAAGGTAACTCAAACCATTTGAGGGAACCTGATTGCAACAAACCATTTAAGTTCTAAAACTAATCCTAATGAGTACTGTGAACTTACTCCACTTGAGTAAACGAAGCAATTTGAGCACAGTAAAACCCAATAAATGAAGAGAACTCAAACCAACTGAGTTTTGTAGACCCCAATAAGTTAAGGCAACTCAAACCGATTGCTATAAACCATTTGAGTTAAACTAATCTATATGAGTACTGTGAACTTACTCCATTTGAGTAATGAAGCAATTTGAGCACAGTAAAACCCAATAAATGAAAAGAACTCAAACCAACTGAGTACTGTAAAACCCAATAAGTTCATGCAA
>CAIGQZ010032780.1:1663499-1676600 GCA_903798205.1 Danio tinwini
TGTGTGTGTGTGTGTGTGTGTGTGTGTGTGTGTGTGTGTGTGTGTGTTTAGTGCAGGGGTGTCAAAAGTACTGGAGGGCCGGTGACCTGCAAAGTTTAGTTCCAATCCCATTCAGACACACCTGAGCTAGCTGATCAAGCTCTTACAAGGACTTTTAGGAACATCCTTGCAGGTGTGTTGAGGCAAGTTGGAGCTCAAATCTGCAGGACAGCCACCCTCCAGGACTGAGTTTGGACACCTGATGTTTACCGCAGTACAGATGTAGTAAATGTTCATCCGGTCCACAAGAGGGCGACTTCTCTCTGTTTTACACCTGAATGCCTACTAATGTGAAAGTGTGTGTTTGTTTCCGTTCGCTTTTTCTTTCTTTTCTTTATTCTTTTTCTTAATTTTTTTTGTCTGACTGTGAATTTGGAGCTGGATGCATGGGATTGATAAACTGTAATATATCAAAACTAGACAACTTGAACTATAAATAAAGCAACTGTATGATATTTAACTCACAGATGTCAGCTTTGTGTTTTATACTCTGGAGTGATGGTCTTATAAGAAGGTTTAGGTTCACTTTTAATTAAGTATGGATGTATTAAAGTGATCAAATGTGACAAGAAATGTCAGAAGTGATTAAAATATATATTTCGGATGTTAATCTTTCTAATTTTGTAAGCTAAAGATTCCTGGAAAGCAGGAATCTTATATAGGTACAGCTTACTAGTATCGGGTTGGACCTCCTTTTGCCTTCAAAACCGCTTTAATCCTTCATGGCGTAGATTAAAAAAGGCACTGGAAATATTTCTCAGAGATTTTGCTCCATATTGACATGACAGCATCACACAGTTGCTGCAGATGTGAATCTCCCGTTGCACCACATCCCAAAGGGGCTCTATTGGATTGAGCTCTGGTGACTGTGGAGGCCATTTGAGCAAAGTGAACTCATTGTCATGTTCAAGAAACCAGTCTGAGATGATTCACGCTTTATGACTTGGCGCGTTATCCTGCTGGAAGTAGCCATCAGAAGATGAGTACACTGTGGTCATAAAGGGATGGACATGGTCAGCAACAATACTCAGGTAGGCTGTGGCGTTGACACGATGCTCAATTGGTACTAATGAGCCCAAAGTGTGCCAAGAAAATATCCCCCACACCATTACACCACCACCAGCAGCCTGAACTGTTGATACAAGGCTGGATGGATCCATGCTTTCATGTTGTTAATGCCAAATTCTGACCCAACCAGCAGAAATGGAGACTCATCAGACCAGGCAACGCTTCTCCAATCTTCTATTGTCCAGTTTTGGTGAGCCTGTGTTAATTGTAGCCTCAGTTTCCTGTTCTTAGCTGACAGGAGTGGCACCCGGTGTGGTCTTCTGCTGCTGTAGCCCATCTGCCTCAAGGTTGGACGTGTTGTGTGTTCAGAGATGCTCTTCTGCAGACCTCGGTTGTAATGAGTGCTTATTTGAGTTACTGTTGCCTTTCTATCAGCTGGAACCAGTCTGGCCATTCTCCTCTGACCTCTGGCATCAACAAGGCATTTGTGCCTAAAGAACTGCCGCTCACTGAATATTTTCTCTTTTTCAGACCATTCTCTGTAAACCCTAGAGATGGTTGTGCGTGAAAATCCCAGTAGATCAGCAGTTTCTGAAACACTCAGAGCAGCCCGTCTGGCACCAACAACCATGCCACATTCAAAGTCACTTAAATCCCCTTTCTTCCCCATTCTGATGCTCGGTTTGAACTGCAGCAGATCGTCTTGACCATGTTTACATGCCTAAATGCATTGAGTTGCTGCCATGCGATTGGCTGATTAGAAATTTGCGTTAATGACAGGTGTACCTAACAAAGTGGCCGGCAAATGTATATGTGTGTTTATATACATGTTTTTTTTTTTTACAGATAAAACTTGTTTAACTCAAACCTATAACAAAAAAAGTAAATTCCTCTAATCATAAATGTTAAAATATATGTGTAAAATAAACACTTATTCTGACCAGTACTTTTGGAAACACCTACCATACAAGATTAGCGGTCATACTTTATTTTAGTCCATTTTAAATGATGAACTCTTAATGCTGACAAATAAAGCCAGCGTCAAAGTATACATAATACATTTGATTTAGTTTATTTTTTATATATAATTTTAAAAGTATACTTTTTAAATGACTTTATTTTGGGGCTAAAACTGTGAAATAGTCTTTTAATGTGTCATAAATATATATATATTGTTTTGAATATACCTCTTACTTTGATGTTATAGGGGTTTTATCATGGTAAAACATGTATATAGTCATTTTTTGCTTAGAAGAACTCTGATGTACAGAAAATAAAGCTGCTGTTTTTAGTTTTTCTTATTTAAAACTGTATAAAATGTCTGTAAATCCCTTCAGGAAACAGCGGGTGGCGCACAATTTACGCGGGAATTACACAGGGTTGCCAAGTCCACGGTTTCCCCGCGGAATTAAGCTAGTTTTAACCACTTGCTGCAGGTTGTTTTTATATTCCGTGGATTACATCAATAGTTATATTTATATGGTGTGCTGAAAGATTTTAATAAAATATAGTCTACATATGATAAAAAACTAAGTACGATGAAAGCGTACAAATCTGTAAGGCATGGTAATAGATTAGCAGGACTCCTCATGATCGTTGCTAAATGGCAAATGTAATCTACTGCTGTCTGCCCATTTAGATTAAATGTAAGTTTGCCCCTTTAGAATTGAATTATAAATATGTTTAATGTTTATTTTAGATTTTAAAGATATATTTAAAGTTTATTTAACAAGTTTGTGGTTCACTTTCGGAGATCATTACGCCGCGTTCATTACGGGTCACATCATGCTAACGTTAGCTGTGCGGTCAGTATTTAAGGTAAGATTATTGTTTTTATGATAACATGATCTATACAGTTGCAATCAGAATTATTCAACCCCCTGTTTATTGTTTTCCCCAATTTCTGTTTAACGGAGAGCAGATTTGTTCAACACATTTCTAATCATAATAGTTTTAATAACTCATCTCTAATAACTGGTTTATTTTATCTTTGTCATGATGACAGTAAATAATATTAGACTAGATATTCTTCAAGACACTTCTATACAGCTTAAAGTGACATTTAAAGGCTTAACTAGGTTAATTAGGTTAACTAGGCAGGTTAGGGTAATTAGGCAAGTTATTGTATAATGATGGTTTGTTCTGTAGACTATGGAAAAATAAATAGCTTAAAGGGGCAAATAATTTTGACCTTAAAATGGGTTTTAAAAATTAAAAACTGCTTTTATTCTAGCTGAAATAAAACAATTAAGACTTTCTCCAGAAGAAAAAATATTATCAGACATACTGAGAAAAATTCCTTGTTCTGTTAAACATCATTTGGGAAATATTTAAAAAAGAAAAAAAATTCAAAGGGGGGTCAATAATTCTGATTGCAACTGTATATGTTAAAAGTGCAGGTATTTTCAAAGAATAACCCGTGTGTAGTGCATCCATTGATGTAAAATGTGTATTTTCCACATTACTGATGGCATATTTTGAGTTTTTATAATATTTATGCTAGGTTTGGTTGCCCATATTTGGCTAGTTTTGTTGTGAAATGCTTATAAATAACGTATTGCGTTGGGTCAGTACTGTAATTGAACAAAAAAAAAACAGGTTTGTGTTTCTATTATTGTAGCTTCATCATTTGAGTAATTGCTGGTCTCGCACCTTAAAAGTGTGTGTGTGTAGCGTGTTAAGCTCCAGAGAGCAGGAGCTGGTTTTAGCTCAGCCCGAGGCGCTTTTACCCCAAATAACCAATTCACATAGCTGTCTGTCATGTAGAAAATTCTGCAAATTCAGTCATGAAATAATGTTCTCATATCGCAGTGATGATGTAACTCCAGGTGTGTTTAGATCCTATCAGTCTGTCAGCGCTCTTTTCTTTCACACACATGACTAGCAGGAAAAAAAAGGTATGTTTTGAAATTCTCAGAGTATATATTACACCACAGATAATGTTATTTCCAAAACTGCAATCAGATGTTTTTAATTGTTTTTTCCCTTATAGATCATGCAAATGTAGAAGTTTTTTTTATTGCATAACCATCAGGAACAAACATACAATACAATCTAAAATATAAAACAAAAAAACTAAAATAACAATAGTAAAAAAAATAAAACAAATAAATAAAAATAAATTAATTACACAAAGTATAGTGTACAGCATTTCTACATCCAATGATTTTAAGAGTTGACAGGGGAATTAAAAAAGTGTCATAATAATTGATGCATATCTCAGATTTTTTGCTTTTCAACAATTTCACAGTAGAAATAAAGAAGTCAAACTCAATACAAAAAACTGTTAAAAATAAATAAAAATAAAAAACTGTTAAAAATAAATAAAAATAAAAAACTGTTAAAATGTGGGAGATGATTTAGCAAATTTCTGTTTATGTATGTAAAACTTTGCCAGTAGAATAAGGACAATAACAATATATTCGAGACATTTGTTGGATTTATTTTCATAATAAAAAATTATATCTTTTAATGTAAAATAATAACAAATTTTTGTCTTTTTAAAAATATATTTGGCTAGATCCTTCCAGAAATTGTTTACAACGTTGCATTCAAAAAATAAATGACAAAGGCTCTCTTTATCCACATTGCAGAAACCACAAATATCCTCCATTTCAATGCACTTTGATAAAAACGATTTTACTTTGTAAATTATATGTAGTATTTTAAAATGAATTTCCTTCATTTTATTATTAATAGTGTATTTGACAGGAGTTAACCAGGCTCTTTTCCAATTAATATTAAGTGAAGTTTATTTATAAACTAATTTCGAGAGAATCACGTGCTTATGATTGCTAGCGGCTGGACCCACATTATCCAATTCACTACGCACCAATCAGATGATCCCTAAGCTACTATAAATACCCTGGGTTCATATCACTGCTATCTTCGCTTTTGAAGAATCCCCCCATCCACCCCCACTCCTCCTCTTTTCAAGATGGGTGACACGGTGGCCCAGCGCTTAGCGCTGTTGCCTCACAGCAAGAATGTCAATGGTTCTAGGCTTTACCAACCAGCGGGCATTTCTGTGCGGAGTTTGCACGTTCTCCCTGTGCTCACGTGGGTTCTCCGGTTTCCTCCCACCGATTAAAAACATGCAACCTAAGTTATTGATTAATTAACACTATAGACTTGCTCCCTATCTAGTACCTATCTCGTTAAAGAGAACTACTATCTGCTCTTCAATCACTATGATGGGGATGTTCTCGAGATCTACCTGAACTCAATCTCCCCTCTCGCCTTGCAACGGGAGGGAGCCCCGGGCTCGAGGATCTCATGAGCTCAGGGCTCTCTCCCGGGACAGCATGCCAAACAAGCTTTATAATCAATCATTAGCTAAGTGTGAACTCTTGAACTATAATAGAGTTTCAGAAAAATTTGCCTCTAGGAGTAATTTTATTTTGCTTCTGAAAAATATTACGAATATGTTTGTTGGTACAGTTTTTATCAGTCAACTCAACACCTTCTAAATGTAATTTTGGCTTTACAACAGATATGGAATTGTAGCAAATATGATTTTTAACAAGTTGAATCATTTTTATTGGGATAGATTTAATAACTAAATTAAATTCTCTAAACAATATTGGGAAATTGTAAATAGACATGAATTGCTCATATGATAGAATATTCCTGGAACTGTCAAAAAGTTTTAAAACATGATTAATGTCTCTATTAAACCAATTTACTAAGAATAAAGATTTATTTGAAGAGGTTATATTACCATTATTCCAAATAAAAGAGGTGTGAGGAGAAAAAATGTGACAGTAACAAATTTTCCGAACAAGAAGGGCTTGTTGATGGAATTTAGAGAGTTTAAAGGGGATTAAAAAAAAATTTAAGCCACCTATTTGGTTAAAAAGATTATGAGGAATATGGTTCCAAAAGGATTTGAGGGTGGATAGACATCCCTTAATCCAATTGACCTTAAATGTCTTATTGATATCCTCAAAATAAAGCATCTCTAGACCTCCTTCAGCTTTCTTATTAGTGAGAACTCAAACGTAGAAGTCAAAATAAAGGTTGAAGGGGCGTGACAAAGCATATTCCACCCCATCTGACAAACTGACGTCATTAGAGAAGGTCTGCCTATCCCGGGCAGAAGCAGATGCTCAGATTTTGATTAAAGATTACTAAAATAAACTTCTTTTTTTGTTTCAGTGGATTAATTTGCAAGGATTTATAGGTTGTTTTCAATCACATGATTCTGATGATGTGCGAAATTCAGATGGAGGGCAGGAAGTAAACAAACTGAATGGGAGACATAAAGTCCATATTTTTGCGATTTATACTATGTTTCAAAGGAGATATGAATAGAAAATAACCGCATATATTGTGCATGATCCTTATATCATGAACAGGACCGAGTTTTCTACCTAACTAAATATATTTACCTGTCATCGAGGTGGTAGAATCTGTAGAAGCTATTGCATGAAAAAATACTATAGAAAATACTATAATGTTTGGAAACAAACTAAAGACAACTACTTGAATTAAACTGTCATAGTAATTATATTGTTGCTGTGGTACGACAAAACTAGTATTAAACAAATTATTCAACAGGCTTTAGTTTTTTACGCTATAATTCAAGAGTTCACACTTAGCTGATGATTGATTATAAAGCTTGTTTGGCATGCTGTCCCGGGAGAGAGCCCTGAGCTCATCAGATCCTCATGCCCGGGGCTCCCTCCTGTTTGCAAGGCGAGAGGGGAGTTTAAGCTCAGGTCAATCTCGAGAACTCCCCTGCTGTAGTAGCTAATGAACAGATAGCAGGGCTTGAAATTTACCTTTTTTCTTGGTAGCACCGGTGCTTCAACTTCAAAAATGTAGGCGCACCTGACAAATTTTTGTCGTACCCACCAAAAATTTTGAGCACCGTTACTACACGTTTTATATGAACAGATTCTATTATATATTAACACTCTAATCACAACTAACAAATAAACAAAATCGGCATGCGCTCACCGGCCCTGCACGCACTGCTTGACGTGAATGAGATGAACTGAATTAACAATAATAACTGTGCTGTTCTCACGGGTGCTGTCTGATATTGCACAGATGATATTGACATATGACTTATTATTTGCATACGTTTTTTTTATAAACTGCAACATTAGTTTTATCTTAGTGAATGCATGCACTTTAGCGATAGTGAACGCGGTGTCAGTCGCACGACTGACAACATCATGACGATAAATAAAGGATTAAATAAGAACATCTCATGCTTAAAATGTGTAGATTCAGTGGCAAACACTGTTACCTGAAAACCACCGGCTTTACAGTGAATGTTTTAGTCATTTTCATAGCGGACTTTAAACACAGGATGTCTTTTATCCACTCTTGGAAAAATGGTAAATACTGGATTGACATTCAGCACATGATCACTAATCAGATGTGCCATTATTTGTAAGTTTAGGTGGTTTCTAAAACTAAATCTGTCAGTGTTGTTTTCATTCTCTCGTATCCCGACCTTTACGTTTTTATAGATAAAATTTTGAGCGCATATGCGACTAAAACGGTCGCAATTTTGAGCCCTGAATAGTGATTGTTCTTAAGAGATAACTACTTACTAGGAGCATGTCTATGGTGCTGATTTGGATTAGGACAGTGGGAGAAAACCGGGGAACCGGGGAGAACGTGTAAACTTCACACAGAAATGTCGGCTGGCTTGGTAAGGCCTAGAGTGACGTTCCCGCGTGACACTCTTGCTGTGAGGCAACAGTGCTAAACACTGGGCCACCGTGCCTCCTATTAGGAAAAAAGGAGGAGTAGGGGTGGAAGGGGGGATTCTTCAAAACGAAGATGGCTGTAATATAGAACTTAGGGTATTTATAGTGGCTTAGGAGTCGTCTAATGGGTGAATCACAAACTGAATAATGTGGGACCGGCTGCAAGCAATCATAAGCACACGATCCCCACGAAATTTGTTTATAAATAAACTTTACTTATTCACCATCACAATACACCACAGTTTACACTAACGTTACAGTATTTATATCAGTATTCACAGTATATACAGTATACTACAGTATTCTGGAGCATTCATTAATAAAGAATTGAACACATTATAAACTTTACTATGCGTTTCAAAAACATGTTTATTATAAATTACTATAGTTTTTCCCCATGCGGATATCTTCCAGACATCTCGAGATAACAGATGAAAGCATAAAAAAGCGTGTCGCATATTCTGTATTATTAATTATTTATTTTTGTAAGGGGTAAACAGTGCTCCACAATAATAACCATCTAGTTTTGTCGCAAGGGTTCTTTTTTGTTCTGTCGATGAACTTACCATCAACAAACATTCACCGATGCTGCACATATAGACGTTAATAACGTTTCGATTGTGTCCGCCAAATGCCAGTAAAGACTTCATTGCAGCGATTACATGACAGGGCACGTTATTTATGTTCACCTGGATTTTATTAAAGTGTGTTAGTGTTTGTATCTGATTTTTATGTAACACATTAATGGCTCGTTTCCACTGACTGGTACGGTGCGGGTCGGTACGCTTTTATGGCCGTTTCCACTGTCAAAAGGCGTACCGAACCAAACCGTACCATGCCACTTTTTCGGCACCCTTTCGAAAGGGTTTTTTTTCCACTCTTCCTTTTTTTTTCCTTTTTCTTCTTCTATTTCCTTTCTTCTACTTACTATTATTATTATTACTATTATTATTAATTATTATCATTTTTGGTCCTCTTCCTGATTTCCCAACCCCCCCTCACCTCCTCACTATTATCATTAATAGTATGACCTTTGCTCTTGTTGCCATTGTTGTCATTGCTATTCTGACTTGTCCACTCGTTGTCTCCTCATTGTTATTATTACAAGTATTTCTACCATTGTCATTATTCAGGTTGCTGTAGTATTGTTGTAGTAGTGATAGTAGTAGTAGTAGATGTAGTAGTAGTAGTAGCAGTAGTCATTGTAGTAGTAACGATTGCATTTGTAGTTGGGATTGTTGAAGTAGTAGTTGTAGTAGTTTCTGTAGTAGTAGATGTCGTTGGTGTAGTGGTACCAGAGATAGTAAAGGTGTTGGTGTAGTAGTAGTAGTAGTCTGTGTAGTAGTATCAGAGGTAGTAGATGTTGTTGATGTAGATGTTGTAGTACTAGTGATTACTGTAGTAGTAGTAGTAGTAGTAGGAGATGTTGTTGTAGTAGTATCAGTTGTAGTAGATGTTGTAGTAGTATCAGTTGTAGTAGATGTTGTAGTAGTATCAGTAGTTGTCGACGTAGTAGTAATAGTTGTTGTGGCTGTAGTAGCAGCTGCAATAGTAGTTGTAATATTAGTAACTTTCTGTAGTAGCAGTTGGTGTAGTACTTGTGATTTATTGTTATTGTCAGTTATTACTGTTGTCCTTTCTCTTTACTGTCATCATTACTATCATACATTACTAGCGTTGTTGTCACTCTTTACCACTGACTGGTCTCTTTCTATTTGTTTATTTATATCTATGACACTTGCTTCATTTATTGACTGTTATTGACCCTTATGTTTGTACTCTGACCTGTCCACCATGTTACCTTTACATGCACACGCACACACACACGCACGCACGCACGCACGCACGCACGCACGCACGCACACACTTGCCAGTACATGACTGTATTGTTGTTGTTTTTGTTTTTCGTTGTTGTTTTTTATGTTTTATTTTCTTTGTATGATCCCAATTTGTGTACCTTTTTTGCATATTCTAATAAAAAAAAAAAAAAAAAGAAAGAAAGGGTACCAAACACGAGAAAGGGTACCAAAAGGGTCCCAAAGGCGGAGCTAGACGCACAGCTGAACACTATTGGTTTACAGATATACACGCAACAAGCCAGAATGAAAACAAAGGAGCCGCCATGTTTTCATACACAGCCGAGAGACTATATATACATATAATATCATATAATAACGAGCCCTGTTCGATCTGGGCTCAAATGAACAGTCGTCATCTTGATGAACAGCCACAAAGCCAAAAAAAGAGCAAATTTTACCCTGTGCCCCGTAGTTTTTTACGAGCCAGTCTGAAGCGCGAGTGTTTTTTTTTTTTGCTTGCGCTCGTCGTGTTTCTTTATTTGAAATAACAAACTTCTTGAGCTGATGATAATAACGTGCGCTTGATTATTGACGTGCTTTTGAAACCTGATCCTGTCAGAAACTGACAAACGCGAGAGTGACGCGCCAAAAAACAAAAGGAGAAGCCGGAAAACAAGGAGCACATTATTTTTTCAGCAAACATGAACAAACTGCCATGTTTAACTATTATCATCACCTTTTGGACTATTATGAACTCAGAATGAGGGAATTACTCTCTAACAAGAGGCTACATGTGCTGCTGAAGATTACAGACACATTTAATCATGAGAGGTTTGCACTGACTGGGCTCTATTTCATGTTGTTTTGAACCTAAATAAGTACTAAATGTCTGCTGTGTGTAGTTTTTCTGTAAGTGGTAACATATCGGAGACTGTAAGGGTCTGTATGTGTTCATATATGTTCATTTATTTATTTATTTTATATAATTGCAGACGTTACAGTAGGCTATTTCACACTGTCATTGATCTGCAGTTATAATCAACTCATGTTCATAGTAAAGTTAGTATTAAACATTTATACAGAAGTATTTGTGTGTAAAGCATCTGTTTTGTGAGAAGTGCTTCTCATATGATATGTGAGCGACCCGTACAGCTTTACTTTAGACATTTGCTCGAGCGAAAATGACGTCGACTGCAAATTTCTGTCGTACACCACGCACACCAAAAGAGTACCATTGGTACCCTTTTAGCAGTGGAAACGCAAGCCTGATAAAGGTGACCCGTACCGACCCGTACCGTACTGTACCAGTCAGTGGAAAAGAGCCATAACATATGTAAACACATAGCTAGGCCTGTATATAACCTTTATTGGTGCTGTCAAACGAATTATCGCGTTCAAAAAAGTTTGTACACATGGATGTATTAAATAAATGTTTACTGCATGCTTCCTTTTCTTCCTTTGTGAGCACAAACTTTTGGAAGTCTATAAAAGCTGTTCGGCATTTCATATTTTGGCAGATTCAAACAATTTTAAACAACATAAAACGGAAACATGACCTCTCTGAACAGAAATTTTAAATGTGGACCAATCGCTCGCTTTCTTAATGTCTACCGTACAACAAAATTTAGTTTATCGTGGCGTAAAACTTAACTTACACACTTGCAAAATAAACAGTTAAAATGGAGAAATCATCCATTTGATCAATTTGCAAACTTCATTCATTCATTTTCCTTTGACTTAGTCTGTATTTCAGAGGTCGCGACAGCGGAATGAACCGCCAACTATTAAAGCTTATGTTTTATGGAGCGGATGCCCCTCCAGCTACAACCCAATTCTGGGAAACACCCATACACATTCACACACACTCATACACTACGGACAATTTAGTTCATCAATTCCCCTATAGCGCATGTGTTTGGACTGTGAGGGAAACCGGGGCACCCGGAGGAAACCCACACCAACACGGGGACAACATGCAAACTCCACACAGAAATGACCACTGGCTCAGCCGGGACTCGAACCAGCGACCTTCTTGCTGTGCTAACACTGAGCCACCGTGCTGCCCCAATTTGTAAACTTGTTAAAAAAAAAAAAGCATTAACAATTTCTCAGGATGACATAAGTTTGTCCTCAGCTGTATAAGAACGTTAAACTTTCAGGGCACTTAAACTTGACATCAAGCTAAAAGCATCTCATTTCTGTCATCGCTCTCTGATGACGTCATCGCATGTGAAGCCCAGACATCTGCCCTGTGGTTTTTCTGCATGCATGATGTCATCCAGCAGAACTTCAGCCTACCAATGACAGCCTGCCATTAGCTGACCACACATGACATCATCACGTCGCATCAGAAACCTCCAGCACTTCCTCTCGGCAGAGTTTATTATTTTATCTTGATGACTGGTGAAAGGGCCTTGTAAAGAAAGTCCAAGTAGATTATCTTGGGTTTGGGTTTGAAGCAGATATTACCAAAATAAAGAACCCAAGGAACTTGTTCTGATCCAGACTTATTCTCATTCTTGGCATTTGAGCATATGCACTTCAGAAATGCTGAAATAACTGCACACTGGTGCGTTTCAATACAGTGTTAAAAAGCATCAAGTTGACTTTACTAAAATAAATTAAACTGGAAATGTTAGGTTGACTTTAATTATTATTATGCACATATTTCACTTACATAATAATTTTAAGGCAGTGGGTTTCCTCACTTCTTGAAGTGTAAATGAAGTCAGCTAATCTTTTTTTTTTACAGTGTAATGTGTCATGTTTCAAACAGATGACAGATGTGTATAATTATATTGCTGGGAGAAAAAACAACACACACAACCTTGTAGGCCATTACAAAGTACGGTTTTAAAAATAAATAAATAAATTACAAAATTAAATAAAACACTTTGCTGCCTTGTCAGCTATTACAAAGTATGGATTTAAAAAATAAACAAGAGTGTATAAAATAAACAAATTTAATCAATCCTTTTGCAAACTTTTTACACATTACAAAGTATGGATTTGAATAAATAAATGAATATAAAGCATATTAATAGCGATTATAAAGTATTTTTTTATTAATTACATATATAAAATCAATTCATATTTTGCAATTGACAAGTTAATCTACTGAGGAAAAAATTTGCTTGTTTTGGTAATATTTATTCAGAATTTGTCCATCTGCTTCTGCTCTGTAAAGACAGTGATTCTCTGATGACATCAGTTTAAAGCATTGAGTGAAATATGCTTAGCTACAACACATTAGTTTGCTGAGAGTGAAAGATGAGAGGAGGAGTGCAAAAATAAACTCCGCCCCCTACTCAATATTCTGTTTCAGTTGGAAATACGTCATTACTAAAAATAAAAACTTTGCTCCTTAATATCCCGTTTCAATTGAAAATACATCATTATTTTGGAATAAAACCCCACCCCCTACTCAATATTCCATTTCAGTTGGAAATACGTCATTACTTTTAAATAAACTCCCCCTACTATATATTCTGTTTCAGTTGGAAATGCATCATCATACTGAAACAAAACCC
>CAIGQZ010032780.1:1678580-1698079 GCA_903798205.1 Danio tinwini
ACACACACACACACACACACACACACACACACACACACAACAGTGCAGAAGGTGAAAGAATGACGGAGAAGAAACTCTACACCTCTTCCGCCCGCAAAAACAATAGACCACACCTCCACCTCTCTCTCTCTCTCTCTTTCTCTGTTTGACCATATAAGGGAAAAACACAGAGCACCGCTGCAGATTCCTCCGCTCTCTCTTTTTCTTTCACACTCCGTCACTTTTCCCTTACTCATGTTTAATGATGTTTTTTTCCTCAGGGTCTTTCTTTGGCTGCAAAGTAGTAAAGTGCTTGCTTGCGTTGGTCTTGGCATGCTGCACACCTCTGAGGCTAATGATATCAGTGTGTGTGTGTGTGTGTGTGTGTGTGTGTGTGTGTGTGTGTGTGTTTGTGTGTGTGTGTGTGTGTGTGTGTGTGTGTGTGTGTGTGTGTGTTTTACTTCAAAATATAGGATTTATTATTGCCTTTTGGTTTGAACTTTAGAACTAAAACATAGGGGTTGATTACAAACTTGTTTTAAAATACTGAAACATCTGGAAACAAACGAATCAATTAAATGTCAAAATTAATAATAAAAAAATGAATACATGTTTTCGTACATTGTGATTCAATCGAACAAATAAAATGTGTAAAAAAATAATAATAATAAATCCATCAATCAATGAAAAGTAAAAATAAATCTGTAAAAAACTCAGTCAGTTTGTTTTTGTGCACTGCATATCAATCAAACAAATAAAATAAAATAATAAGATCATTAAAAAAAATTAATTAATTAATGAAAAGCAAAAATAAATAAAAATTTTATCAATAAAAACCAAATTCAGTATGTTTTTGTGCATTCCATTTCAACGAAACAAATAAAATGTAAAAAATATATAAAAAATTAAGTTTAAAAATATAAAAATAAAATAAAAATTAAGTTCAATACACATTTTTGTACACTGCAATTCAGCTGAACAAATAAATTGTTAAAAATATAATAATAATAATAATAATGTAAAATTAAATCAATAAAAAACAAGTTCAGTATGTTTTTGTGCATTGTATTTCAGTGAAACAAATAAAATGTAAAAACATATATATATATTTATAATACAGTTGAAAAATATTCAAGTAAAATAAAAATCTAATTAAATACACCATTTCGTACATTGCAATTCAACTGAAAAAAATAATAAAATGTGTAAAAATTAAAATTATGTAAAAATAAAAATGCTAAAATAATAATTCAATACATTTCGTGCATTGCAGTTCAACCAAACAAAAAAGGTAAAAAATGTAAAGTACATAAATAAAATTCTTTACAATGCACATTTTCATCCATTGCAATGCACTTTTACAATGTAGATAGTGTGAAAGCAGCTTAACATAGAAGTTCTAGCAAACTGAAACTGTGTCAGTCCAGTTTTCAGAGTTGAAGTTCGGTTTAGTTCAGTTCAGTGTGGTTTTATTTTCACTGCTGAAAGTTAGAGCTGCACGATTAATCGAAAAAAAGATTGCGATCTTGATTCGACCCCCTAGACGATCTTAATCCAGCATTTCTACGATTCTGCCAATCATGTTTTCAAGTTCAGGAGAGAGGCAAAGGCGGCCGCACAAGGAACCACCAGGACTCTTCCTAGAGCTGGCCGGCCATCTAAGCTGAGTGATCAGGGGAGAAGGGCCTTAGTCAGGGAGGTGATCAATAACCCGATGGTCACTCTGTCTGAGCTCCAGCGTTCTTCTGTGGAGAGGGGAGAACCTTAAAGAAGGACAACCATCTGTGCAGCAATCCACCAATCAGGCCTGTATGGTAGAGTGGGCAGACGGATGCCACTCCCCACCTGGAATTTGCCAAAAGGCATCTGAAGGACTCTCAGACCATAAGAAACTAAACTCTTTGGTCTGGTAAGACTAAAATTGAACTCTTTGGAGTGAATGCCAGGCACCTCTCATCACCAGGCTAAAACCATCCCTACAGTGAAGCATGGTGGTGACAGCATCATGCTGTGGGGATGTTTTTCAGCAGCAGGAACTGGAAGACTAGTCAGGATAGAGGGAAAGATGAACGCAGCAATGTACAGAGACATCCTGAATGAAAACCTGCTTCAGAGTGCTCTTGACCTCAGACTGGGGAGACGCTTCATCTTCCAGCAGGACAATGACCCAAAGCACACCACCAAAATATCAATGGAGATGCTTTACAACAACTCAGTGAATGTCCTTGAGTGGCCCAGCCAGAGCCCAGACCTAAATCCTATTGAACATCTTTGGAGAGATCTGCAAATGGCAGTACACCGTCACTTCCCATCCAACCTGATAGAGCTTGAGAGGTACTGCAAAGAGGAACGGGCAAAAACACCCAAAGACTGGTGTGCCAAGCTTGTGGCATCATAGTCAAAAAGACTTGAGGCTGTAATCGCTGCCAAAGGTGCATCAACAAAGTATTGAGCAAAGGCTGTGAATACTGATGTGAATTTTCAGGGTTTTTATTTTTAATAAATTTGCGACAATTTAAAAACATTTTTTTCACATTGTCATTATGGGGGATTGTGTGTAGAATGTTGAGGAAATAAATTAATTTAATCTATTTTGTAATAAGGCTGTAACATTAACAAATGTGGAAAAAGTGAAGCGCTATCAATACTTTCCTGATGCACTGTAAATATATAAACATGACTTAATATTACTTATTATTAATAACTTAATATTCCTAAACATATTATTTATGAATACATTAAATTATGCTTTCATGTAAAAAATGGGTTTGTTTACATTACAATAAATTACATTTAACTTCACTGTAAAAAAAAAAAAAAAAACATTTCAGTCTGAATGCTAATAGCAATGTGACCTAAAGAAGTGTGTGTGTGTCTCGGATACACTAAATGCCTCTATTTCAGTCTCTGTTTACAGTAAACGAGTTTTGCATATGCATTATTTGTGATTGAAACAGGCTTTTGAGTGTGATGTGCTCCCTCAGGCACACTCTGATGCCTCTGGTCTCTCAGGGATGTGTTACAGAGGGCATTTCTATGCGAGGAGGGCAAATTTCTCAACAAGAGGAACTGCTGGAGAACATTCCCGAAGCCTGTATAAGTCAACAATCGCCTTATCACGCTTCCTGCGTTTACTGGAGGAAAAGACGGGTTGCGTCGCCTTCCCTCACTCCTCCGCAGTTAATGCTCCACTGTTTTTAATTATTCTGAGGTTTTCTTTGGAGCCATTTAAGGACGAACACACAAACGGCAGAAAATCACTCATGAGAAAGAATCATGGGAATGCCGCGGGTGGTTGCGTAAACAGCTCTGGCACTGATATTTGTGTTACAACATACATTAAAGAGACAGTTCACACTAATTTAACAGCGTACTTACTTGCCATTTACTCTCTCTCAAGTGGTTTCAAACCTTTCTTTTTTTCTGTTGAACATTCATTCATTCTCCTTCTGTCAATTCATCTTTATTTTTCTAGCGCTTTTACAATGTAGATTGTGTCAAAGCAGCTTCACGTAGAAGTTCTAGTGAATTGAAACAGTGTCAGTCCAGTTTTCAGAGCTGAAGTTCAGTTTAGTTTAGTTCAGTTTAATTTTCACTGCTGAAAGCCCAAACACTGAAGAGCAAATCCATCGACGTGCAGCTCCACAAGTCCCAAACCAAGCAAGCCAGTGGCGACAGCAGAGAAACAAACTTCACCAATTGACCAAAGTGAAGGAAAAAACCTAGAGAGAAACCAGGCTCAGGCACGACCACTTCTCATATGGCCAAACATCTTGTGCAGAGCTGCAGTCTAGGCGCCGGAGGCTGGAGAATGCTGGATGTCCATCGTGGAGAAGCTGCAGGTGGGAGAGGTCGCCGGCTGGTGTACAGGCTGGCCCTTCAGGATCAATGCGAGGACTCGTCTGTCACTGCGGTCTTACAGGGATCAGTCTCATGCTCTCCACTTCTCCATGACCACCACAGCAGCTGCTCAGGATACGGCCTGGTCCAGGATAATGGAAAACTCGGGAATAATAAAAAAGACTGACACCTTTATTCATCTGGGGCGGTTGCACCAGCAGTGCGTAAGTTAAAACGTAGCCTAGTTGTGACTAAGGCCCAATCCCAATTCTACCCCTTAGCCGTTCCCCTTACCCCTCATTTTGCATGTTCCTGTGAAGGGCTAGTGGTGTCCCAATTCTCTTTAGCTTGAAGGGGTAGGGCTAAGGGGAAGGGGTAGATACCCCTTGAAACAGAGAGTTTTCAGGACCACACTTGATACCAAGGAGTAAGCAAATTTCCCAGAATACACCAGCCACAATGCAGGATAGCTGCACCCGGAAGTAGGGAGAGCCACAAATTTGTATTTTTTGTCATTATTCTGAATTTTTACAACAAACAAACACATGTTTTAATATATTCATAACCGCATTCATGTTTTACTGTCATGCTTTTATAAAAAAATGCTAAAAAAAAACTAAATTTGGTGATCTTCAATCCCTATTAATAACTCGTGTACAGCAGTCCCACAACATTCTGACACTCGATGACACTCAAATACCCTGTCAGAAAAATCTAGCTGAGAATGAGCCTTTTACAGTGTCTGCTGTAATGTTAATGTTGTTTTGGAGTGTTTACATAGATCAATATGGCCACGGTGTAAATGCGGAGTATAGTTATGATCTTATTGCCACATTAGATCATTATGATAACATAATATATGCCTTCAGTGATTTCCTGAAGATAAATACCAAAAAATAACACAACTGAAATAACTACAGCAGTCGCCATCGTCTGATCTCATATGAAGTAAGAGATCACGATGACATATGATGATGTGTGCAGGTGCTGTAGTGCTGTCCCAATTCTTAGGGGTAAATTTTGAAGCCCTTCCCCTTCACACCAGTTTTAACGCCCCATTCACACGGGTCGTCATCTTCAACGCTTCCCATTCACTTTGAACGCTTCAGTGGCGTTGCTCGCTGCAGAAGTTGGCACTTTCTCAACTTTTTAAGCGCCGACGGAAGCATCAGCCAATCAGATCGCTGTATGCAAATACACTAGCTCAGACAGTAGCCAATTGCTGACCAATTTCATTGGCTGACGCTGCAATGACGATCACGTCAGTCCCAACTTCAGACACGCCCTCTGTCAAGCATTGACGCTGAAGCCCCATGTGGATGGGGCGTAATGGTTAAGTGGAAGAGGAAAGGGTAGGGGTACAAATATAGAATTGGGATTGGGCCTTAAAGAGACACTAAGTTACAATTTACACATTACTAAACATTTTTGTGTTGCACCACTGAACTTAGTTTAAATGTAACGTTACGTTCCAACTAAATATTTACGGCAGCCTCCCCCCATGTATTATGGTAGAAAAGATATGACCGCGAGATTAGTTTGCATTGAGAAGCTAGCAATCATATTGAAAAATGATCTCCCTCCACTCACAGCCTTATTTTCCTCCCAAATCTCGAATTTGTTTCGGTTTGTGAAAAGAGTTTAATTTTCTATCAAGGAGTGCTTTTTGTTAATTGCAATTAAAACGAGAATTTTTTCATGGAGTTTTTCTTCCTGCTCTTTTCTCGTTCATATGTAGGATAGAAAAAACAAGTATGTTTTAATAATGCCATGTGTATTTTGCGTGCATTCATGGCTTGCGATGCAGGTGTGTGCGTCGTCTATTATTAGTGACTATAATTTTAATGTACTATAAAGCGTAATTTGTCATGTAATTTTCAGAGGGCAGTTATAAATAGACGCATTAGTTGCAGAATTTTAAATCAGTTTAATAAATTAAAAGCTTTTATTGGATGTTAAGTCATTTATTGCGACTACGAATGACTTTACGGAGAGCTTACGACCTACTGTTAGTGAGGCCAGCAGGGGGCGCCCAACCTGCGGTCTGTGTGTGTCCTAATGCCCCAGTATAGTGACGGGGACTGCTCAGTGAGTGCCCTTTTTCGGATGAGTTGTTAAACCGAGGTCCTGACTCTCTGTGATCATTAAAAACATCCTAGGATGTCCTTCGAAAAAGAGTAGAGGTTTAACCTCGGCATCCTGGCCAAATCTGCCCACTGGCCTCTGTTCATTATGGCCTCCTAACCATTTCCATATCATAATTGACTTCATCACTCTGTCTCCTCTTCACCTATGAAGGCTAGGAGATGACCAGCTAAAACCAGCTTGACCAGCCTAGCCAGGCTGGGAGCCCAGCCAAAACCAGCTATGTCCAGCTTAAACCAGACTAGTCAAACTGGTTTTAGCTGGTCATTTTCTAGCTTAACCAGCTTTGACCAGGCTGGAAATGACTGGAAACCAGCCTGGAAATGGCCAAAACCCCTCTAAAACCAGGCTGGTCGACCAGCTAAAACCAGCTTAGGCTGGTTTAAGCTGTTTTTTCAATAGGGATTCGTTAGCAAAATTTGTAAATAGGCCCACTGCAGAATACAGTAGACTAGTGTGGCTCAAAACACATTATAATATTTATTACTATAGTATTTTTTTCATTAAGGGATATCCCAAAGTGCTAAAATGGTGAACTGTCACTTTAATACTCATAACTAAAGCACGTTCTCCTGCCCCTCCAGACGCCGCATGTAAAGCGTTGACAGAGAAAGTTTTGTTGGTGTGCCATTATTCGGGAACACACCCAGCGGCCGAGACACACCCAGACCGGGCGGCACAACACAACTGCAGGAGAGAGAGAGAGGTCAGAAGTGACCTTATTTGGTAATCAGTTTCTCTCTCTCTCTCTCTCTCTCTCTCTCTCTCTCTCTCTCTCTCTCTCCCTCTCCCTCTCTCTCTCTCTCTCTCCTCAGCTTGTCTCTCTACATCTGGCATCGCTCACGTCGAGACCTTTGACTTTGCATTAGAAATTCCTTTCACTGGTAAGCTCAACGGTCTCCATGGAGTGCGTTTTTAACGGCTTTACACTTTTTGCAAATTTAGAATCAGTGGCCAATTTGATTTTTTTGAAAATTTTAAATTCTGTTTAATTCAGTTACATTATGTGCTCTCTGAACCCAATGTGCAGCACAGAAATAAAAATCCCACACGTTCAAAGGGCTATAGTTGCCCAATCAGCAGAGAGAACAGCGGTGGATTGATTTTTCCGACACATGGGTGATGCGGAGAGAGACTGCGCGAGTCCACAAACATTCCTGACCCGCTGATAAAACCCTCCCGGCGGCCCGAGTCTCTCCTGGATCCTCATTCCGCATTCCTCACATTCCTCAGTCTCCGTGCGCGATCATTCATGCGCGCCGCGCGTTTGATTTCACACGTGCTTGAGAAAATATGGGGCTTTTCTATTATAAGGAAACTTTGCTTTATAGTTCCACTTTCATTAAAAGACAGTCTGAAAACAGTCCAGTAATCCATAGACATCGCACTCAAAAAACGAATACTAATTTAAAATGAGCTGAAACAACACAATTCTTGAGATCCTAATTGTTTTATGTTCAATTCACTTAAATTAGTTTACTTGCGATTTGTGTTGGGACAGCATGAATGAATTGTGTGGAAACCTGCATTTTTACAGTGTATGCTATTTAGATTTTATGCATTAATAAAAGTGGAAATAACACAAGCAAACAAGCGCATGCAGGCACATAATCAACATATAAGTTATGGTAAATAGAAGGCTAATGCTATATATTGTTTTTAAACCATAACTAGGCAAATTGTATTATATTGCATATATAGTATTTACAACTCTTTGTTAATGAATGCTGCAACATGGGCCATTGTAGTTTTAACTAATGAACTCATAAACTGTAATAAATAAATGATAAATGCTGTACTTACTAAATAAACTATAATTATTATTATTAATAAATAATTATATAAATAGTATTTATTATATAAAAACCGTTTATTTATTAAATATAATAAACTATACCTAGTTGCAGTAAACTGTGGTAATATAGCCTATTTGTATAAAACGTAGTATATGTATTATGTAATTTGTTTATATTGCTAGTTTTAGCAGAAGTACCACAGCAGATTAATTAAAGTACCTTACTGTAGTTCAAAAACACTACTATATAGAATTTTATTTATGTACAAAGACTTCAATAATTTATTTTTATGTCTGCTGAGATGTGTTACTCGATTTTTCGTGTCTTGAATTGACAAAGTGTCAATGTGTTTTTGAAGTTCATAGCTAGCTGAGAAAGCAGCAATATCATCAACCAATCGTTTAATACATTGCATTGTATGATTTCAGTCAAATAATATGCAAACCAATGAGATAGACGCACAGATAGATTGATAGAATCTGTGACGGGACAATATTAAAATAACTTTAAAAAATAGTAAGCTAAAATAAACTCACCGTACATAAAAACTGAAATGATCAAATAAACTCTTCATATTGTGGAATGCCTGTCAACACTGACACCCATTATTTATTTATTTATTTATTTAAAAAGTTCCTGATTCCAGACATTCCTGCGTGTGTGTGTGTGTGTGTGTGTGCGTGTAAACACGGTCCGGCGACTTATATGGTCACAAAAGCCCAAAGTCGCGCACATACCTCAGACATTAAGCACACATACGGGGCCCTGCGGCCCAACTATTTCAAGTTCACCCTGTGACGCGGACTTTTACCCGCTCTGGCACGCCCACACGCCGCTTGTGATTGGCCGAAGCCCTTGAGAATGCATAGCGAGCGGACTGTGATTAGCGGAGAGGCAGGAAAGGGGCGGTGACGTGCCGCAGACTCCGCCCTACCGGGACCGCACCCCGAACCACTACAGCAGGACGGAGTTCAACTACGAGTGGAAGAGGGAGGGAAGAGAAAGAAAGGAGGAAAAAAAAGAGAAAAGAGAGAGCGAACTTGTGCGCAGCTTTAGCGGATTGAAAAGGGAAGTCTGGAGCGCGCGACACGGATCCACACTGAGCCTCTGGAGTTTCTGACAACCATCCCCCGAACTCCGAGCGTCTGCATCTGATTAGCAGGTAAAGCACCGGGTGGACGGTTCCGTTTCCTCCGCAGATCCATTCAGACGCCGCGCTGAGAAACAGGAAGCGCCACTAGCCTGAGCAGGGACCTGGAGTGACGCGGCCTGATTTGCTGCACTTTCAAACTTATTGGGGTGAAATCGTTACGATTGATCGATATTTCTTGCGAAGATAACCTGTGACGCGTCAGATCGGCACGGACAGCCGCGCGGTGAGTTTCAGGAAGTGCTCGAGCGCAGAAACACCGGCTCGCGCGGGCCTCAACGGGCACGCGGAAACCCGTTATTTTTTGAGAAAATGCTATTTGTGCAAAAGTAGGGTACAGTGCGACTGCAAACTGAGCATGATGTCATTGCGCGCTAGCGAGTGACGTTTTACGGGCGCTCATTACGTCATCGCTCGCGTTAAAACTGGGCCAAGCGGCGCGTTTTCAGTTATCCGCCCGAATTTAAGGACGAATCTGAATTAGCGGGTTCTTCCCAGAGTAGGAAAGTAAACGTTGACGCAATTAAACGCAGTTTCTGACTCTTCTAGAGAAATCTAGCAAGTTACTGACTAATGGAAATAGGTTACGCGCGCTCCCAAAGTTCGCTGAGGGTGTGATCGCGCTGCGTGCTCCCGCAGACCTTGGTGCGCGCTTTCTTTAACCGGACAATTTTCATTTGTGTGCAAGAAACTTGGTTAATATTTAAAAAGGAAGAGTGCACACGGTCATCCGCGGGAGCGCGCTGCGCGAGCTCGTCCTCTTAGTGTGTGGCCTTGTTGGATTTCTGTGTATTTTAATATGCGTGTTCTACTTTGAGTATGTGTCTATAAAATAGCATATTTTATTTCAGAAACACTCTAATGCTTTATTAATTCTTGATTATTTATGAACAGGATGTTGATGAATCTCTGAAGTGAGTGATTGACAGTAACTTGAGCTTTATGCTCAGATTTGGTTGTGATTTTGTCGGGTGTGTCTTAAAACCACACACAAATCAGTGTGTAATCCATGTGAGCTCTCAGATTCATGCTGATCTGAGTGTGTACTGCATTTATCTTTGTCACCATTATGTCTGCTGCTAGTAATACCGTTATAAGTGTGTGTGTGTGTGTGTGTGTTATTCAGTGCCATTGAGCAAATGATGTTATTGAAATGAACACCAGTGTCACTTTCTTAGAAGACGTCTGCAGTAGACACCTGACCTGTGTGTGTGTGTGTGTGTGTGTGTGTGTGTGTGTGTGTGTGTGACCTGGTTTTCTTTGAGCGAGTGTGTCTAGGACGTTGTGACCCAGTAAAAGCACATGCTGGACTCATTCTGGATTTTGTTGTAGTTTCTCCTCATTGGTTAAGGAGATGCACAAGACTCACTCAATCCCTTCCGCATTTATCCTGCGCACAGAACTGCTGCGTCCAAGTCATGTCCAAAAGATCATATTTACGAGTTGAACCCAACCACAACATCGTAATTGTGGGGAACAATTTTTTTGAGGCCTAAAGCTTCTGACTTGAATACAGACGCAATGGATATATTTATTTAGTCAGTAGCTGACTGTAATTTTGTTGCAGCTTTTGAAATTGCTGTATTTTTATGCACAATAAAAGTTGCATATGATATTGTAGAGTATGTAGTGATTCAATGTCTACTTGCTTAGATTAAATAAATGCTTAAAAGAGCAAATGCACTATGCTTTATCCATCATATATAGAGGTTGCTTAAATATCGCAGCGTTTTAAGGCATGTAAAATGGTATTTTGCCAGCTTGCTCTTGATTTGAGTGATTTGAACAAGTCTGACATGGTAATTATGACTTGTCAACTCAAAAATATGAACACGAGGACTTTAACAAATGTGCTTATGTATGCATGGAATTTTTACATCTATTGTTTTCCAAAATGTGCATTAAAAGGTGTGAGCATGATCACTCTTTTATAACTTATTATGGCCCATTATTTGAACAGACTGTCAAAACTAAGGACAATAGCCTAGTGCAGGGGTCACCAAACTTGTTCCTGGAGGGCCGGTGTCCTACAGATTTTCGCTCCAACCCTAATCAAACACACCTAAACAAGCTATTCAAGGTCTTACTAGGTATACTTGAAACATCCAGGCAGGTGTGTTGAGGAAAGTTGGAGCTAAACCCTGCAGGGACACCGGCCCTCCAGGACCGAGATTGGTGACCCCTGGCCTAGTGGTTAAGTGCACCGACATTTAGCACCAAGATGCTCATGGCGACTTGAGTTCGATTCCCTGCTCGAGGTCTTTTGCCGATCCTGCCGATTTCTTGTCAATTCTCTACACTGTAGGGTTGGGTCGATAGACAATGTCATCGCGATCATCCACCCCACCCTGTCACCCGCTCGTGAAAAACACACACTTCGGCCCCATTTACAGTAATACGTCTACATTTTAGAACGAAAACAATCCACATCGACACTGGCGTTTCATCTAGCATTTCTGAACAGCTCTCCATCCACACTATATGGCTGATAACGCACATCACATGACCACACACACACAAACACTTTGTCATGCGCTGCATTGTAGGCTATGTGCGCGTCTAACTCTGAGCTCCAGCAGTCATCCCAAAGAGCAGTGCACGTGGGACAGTTTATGAAGGGTGTACCGCTGGATAGCGTCTCACTATAATTGGTAAACGTGATATTTAATTATTCTTGTCTCCATCTAATGACTCTTCGGTCTTTTGAATCTATCAGGTGACGTATCACATCGTCAGTACCCTGCTTTCACCTTTACGCGTGTACCAAGTTTGTCGACACCATTATAACGACACAGATCACTCTGCCTATTCATGCCAGAGTCCTGCAGAAAAAGGGATTGACGGTAATTTGTGTGTAACTTATGTTTTATTTATTTATGATTTGGTTATGGTTAAAAAAAACATGCGGGTCAGGTACTTGAAGCATTAGGCTACAAATAATTAATTTGTTATGAATTAATTATTCATAAATAATTAACTCACCGCCACCTACAATGACGATGCCATCGTCCATCGTGATGTTTCACATTAGACATCATATGATGCCAAATTGGCTGACATCGCCCAACTATACTACACTGTTCTATCTATTAAAGGTTTAAAACCCTTAAAAATAATTATAAAAAATAACCATAGTCAAGGAGAAGTCATGAGTAGGCCCACACGGAATCTGCGCGCGCAGAATTCCGCAGATTTTCCGCAGATTTCTAGCCCATCATTAATTCTGTTTATTTACTTGAGTAAATGTGTGTAAATCTGAATTTATTCAGTTTTTAAATTACACGTATTTCACATATTAAGGTTTTAGTTATGAGACTCCCAAAATAATTCTGCAGAAATCCGCAGATTTTTACCAAAATTCCCAGCAGAAATAGCAAAAAACGTCTGCAGATTTTGTCTGGCCCTAGTCATGAGTTACTAAATCATATATTATTGCGTACTCCAGAAACTAGAAATCAAACAAAGATCATTGGTGACCTGGAAGTAGTGCTAATAAAATACGCAAACATTGCGGAAGCAACAATGTTTTGAGTTTGTAGAATGTTGAAAATCTTAATTGGTATTTAATTGTACAGTATTTAAATAACATTATATACTGCGCTGGATGGATTTTTAACATGCCAAAACCAGGACCTTTCGAGTACATGGTGTCATAAAATAATAAAAAATGGGAAATCATACATTACAGGGATTTTTAAAGTACACAGTGTATCGCAAAATTACTCTCAGTTTTGAGTTGTGCTTATCGCTTTTGTTGCAGTGACAATATTATTGATAAATACACAATTAAGTTTATAAGACCAAAGTTTTGTGTTTGTACATATTTGACTCAAATTTTGGTTTTAATAACCCAGTGTATTTTAGAGCATGTAATACACTTTGATTGAGCTACTTGTTTTCCAAAATAAAAACTTTTAATTTAAGTTCTAATGAATTGTTGTTAGCGCCACATGTGGCTGTTCAATGAACTACAGTAACATAACGATTCAATTACTTAATAAACTCACCTTGTAGAAATGTGAAAGTCTTTTTTTCATCTTTAATTAAAAGCTATTTAATAAAAAAATTAAGGGGTCAATCACACTAAATGCACTTTGCAGTGCTAAAAATGCGTGGCAAACACTTAATACTGGAGTGCATGACATCGGTACTATTTTTGTGCATGAGTTGGCTTTTTTTTTCATCTGCAGGCACACAAAGCACTTCATCAAAAAACACAAGGCTAAGTATGTGTGAAAAACTCACTGCCAAATAAAAAAAAAAGGCCTCAAGGGGCTGTTGAATGCTTGATTCTCATTGGCTGATGAGCATTCCAAGGTGTGCCATTAATATCAGATAAACGCACAGCTGAAGTAGTTCCGGCAGGTTTTGAGCGCATTACAGTTCCATATCACCACACGGACAGTTTATCAAGGGTGCAAACTTTACTTAATGCTGGAGCGCATGACATCGAGTACTATTTTAGTGCAACGAGTTGACTTTTTTATTTTTTATCTGCAGGCACACAAAGCGCTTCGTCAAAAACAAAAGGCAAAACAGGCAGGAAATACTCGCTGGCAATAAAAAAAAAACATTTTAAAAAAGCCTCAATGGGCTGTTGAATGCTTGATTCTGATTGGCTGATGATCATTCTAAGGCGTTTTGTCAGATAAATGCTTGGCTAAAGTAGTTCCGGCAGGTTTTAAGCGCATTACAGCTCCATATCACTACACTGAATGATAGTTATTTCACAGCTACAACAGTCAGAAATCACATCAACACACAACAGAATGCTTTGGAAGAGATGTGCAGGAAACTGGTGCTGCACACTGGACATGTTTGAGGATAAAAACCTGACAAATGTCTGAAATACAATATCTGAACAGTGTGGGAACCATAGCATGAGCCGAACAACTGATTCCAGGCCATTGAATTATTAGATAATAATGCACACTTCTGTTTCAACATTGCAGGTGTGCTTTATTCTATCATAACTTAATGAGACATTGAGGACTTAATTTGAGCAGACGTGTTCAGAATGACGTGAAATCAGCAGTTTATTCTACCTTGGTTGTTTTTAAGTATTTATTTTGACATAAGAGAATTGACTGTCGGTGGAGGAAAATGTCTGCAGGCTTTAGACGTTAATCCTCCTGCACAATGGCAGAAACACTGCCGAACAGGTGCGGACCTGCAGGACTGTTGTTTGTGTGCTTGCACCCTGTGGCATTATGGGTAGAGGTTGTGATTGGCCGCGGGGTTTTATTCGCAGCTGCTGTGTGTGTTTGTGAATGAGCTCATGTCCAGCTGTGAGATCAGAGTGATGATGATGATGATGATGATGATGATGATGATGTCATTCACCTCTGATCTGTTTGATCGCCGCTCTGATCGGGTCTGTGTTTGTTCTCTGCAGTTCAATTCTTGAAGTGAAGATCTCATTGTTTGTCTCCATAGAGCGCTGTTGTTTTGTCTGATGACCTCATGCGCTGTGGTTTATTAAAGGGGAAGTTCACCTTAAAATCACTATTCTGTTGTTGTGCAAGACGAGGGTGAATAAACAAACAAAACAAGACATTTAGGAGAACATGTATGTTTGCTTATTTAGATTTTTGAAGAAATGTCAGAGATCATCAGTGGAGTGTGTCTGACAGTCGTATGAATTGTGTCTGTTGTGGCAGACTCGTGTTAAATAAGTTAAATAATTTAGTTTTAATACATGGATATTTAAAAAATAGTTTCTGTTGCAAATTCGTTTGTCTTTGATTTAATATAATAAGTAATTATTATTAGCTTTTTTCAGTTATGTATTTCATTATATGCATAATGCATTTATAAATAAATATTAAAAGATTTATTATGAATAAAAATAAACGAGTGAAATTAATAATTTATTTGATTTAAAATAATTTAAACAAAAAATATTTATTTATTATAATTTTTAACTAAATTACAAAATAGAAAATTATAAATAATATTTTATTATGTTAATTATTTATATAATTTTTAAATTATAGTTTCAGAAAAATCAGAAATCAAAAGTTTCCAGATCAATGTTTCTTTTCTGTCTGATTTCAGTGACAAAGCCATGTCGAATATATTACTATTATTATTATTATTATTATTATTTTTATTATGTTAAATTATATATTGATTATTTTAATAATATTACAAATTGGCTTAGTTTGTTTGCATTATTATTATATATTTTTTGTCAGTAAATAAATCTAACATTTCATTTATAAATGAACATTGTAAGTATTTAGTAAATAAATAAGTTATATTAATTCTATTAGTTTTAAATGATGTACAATTTAAATAATAAAACATTTTATTGAATCATTTATTAATTATACAAAAATATTAATACATTAGCATTTTCTTTATTGAAACAAAAATGGTAAA
Organism: Danio tinwini; assembly: GCA_903798205.1. NCBI lineage: Eukaryota > Metazoa > Chordata > Actinopteri > Cypriniformes > Danionidae > Danio > Danio tinwini. Next base: position 1,693,875 of record CAIGQZ010032780.1, read on the forward strand.
TTATGAAGAAAGCTTCTTTATTTTTATATTTATTATTGTTTATTAATTATAATAAATAAAATCAATATATATATATTATTTATATTAAATTTATTATTTATATTATATTACATATTTTGAATTTAATATTTATATTATTTATATATATATATACATATACAATACAATTATAATTTGTTAATTGTACAAAATATGAATACATTAGCATTTTCTTTATTGAAGTAACAAAAATAGAAAATTATTAAGAAAGCTTCTGCCATTTTTATATTTATTAATATTTGTCGTTGTTGTTTTTTATTATAGTTTTAAGAAAAAAGAATCAAAGCTTTGCTGATAAATTTTTCTTTTCTGTTTATTTTATTTTTATTGATTATTTTATTGAATATAATACAAGATGGCTTATTGTGTTTGCATTATTATATATATTTGTTCAGTAAATAAATCTAACATTGCATTTGCGGAAACATTTAGTGATTAAATAAGTTAATAGATAGATTGCATTAATTTTAGATAACACACTGTTTAAATATGTTATTTTGAAATGTTTACGTTCTTTCAAATTACATACATTTTAAATAAAACATAATGAAATTGTGTGTGTGTGTGTGTGTGTGTGTGTGTGTGTGTGTGTGTGTGTGTACTTGAGTAATGACAATTAAATGACTTTTTTCAGTGCAACACAATTAGTTTAGTAATACAGGGGTAGTCAATGGTGTCCAAATCTGAAAATCAATAATAAAACTCAATGACACAAGGGTGCTTTAAATCAGGGGTTCCCAAAGTGGTGGTCGCAGGACAATGACATGGGGTCGCTTGGTGATTTCCAAATGTCATATAAATTTTACTCGACTATTAGAACTACCATATTTTATCCATAACCCACAGAAAAAAAAAGTAGTAGCTAATAGTTACATAAAAAAAGCAACAACATGCAAATGAAAAGCCATCAGCCCTTCAGCTTTTTTTCATTGGATTGGTGTGTTTATGTTCGATTAACAACACCACAATAGCGTCTGCTGTAGCAGATTGAGTTTATAGCACAAGTGTAAAAATTTCTGACACCTTTATGGCCGTCAAATACATGACAAATACAGTTGCAATCAGAATTATTGAACATCCTTTGAATCTTTTTCTTTTTTAAATATTTCCCAAATGATGTTTAACAGAGCAAGGAAATTTTCACAGTGTGTCTGATAATATTTTTTTCTTCTGGAGAAAATCTTATTTGTTTAATTTCAGCTAGAATAAAAGCAGTTTTTAATTTTTAAAACCCATTTTAAGGTCAAAATTATTAACCCCTTTAAGCTATTTATTTTCTCCATAGTCTACAGAACAAACCATCATTATACAATAACTTGGCTAATTACCCTAACCTGCCTAGTTAACCTAATTAACCTAGTTAAGCCTTTAAATGTCACTTTAAGCTGTATAGAAGTGTCTTGAAAAATATCTAGTCAAATATTATTTACTGTCATCATGACAAAGATAAAATAAACCAGTTATTAGAGATGAGTTATTAAAACTATTATGTTTAGAAATGTGTTGAACAAATCTGCTCTCCGTTAAACAGAAATTAGTGAAAAAACAAACAGGGAGGCTAATAAATCAGGGGGTTGAATAATTCTGATTGCAACTGTAAATACAGGTCACAACTGAACATTGAGGATAATCTCTGAGTGTCGGTCTCCAAAATTAAGCCAAGAATAGACTTGTGCTGTAAACACTGTGTCCAGCAGTCTCATTAGGTGAGGTTAATATTAAATTAAACTAATTAATAAATGACTATAAAATACTCTTGTGTAAAATGACTATTGTGTTGTCAATATGCTCATGCTTGTATAGGCCTATTATTGTGTGTGCATCGTTAGTATATTAATAACCACCTCTGAGGAATTTGGTGGTCATGAGTCACCGGTATTGTTATTTTGGGGGTTACGAGCTGAAAGGTTTGGGAACCCCTGCTTTAAATGATGATTTGAGTCTTCAGTGTCTCAGGATGTGCTGTGCTTCTGGCCTGATTGAATGGAGGAATGTTTCAGGAGTGTCCCGAACGTCTCTCCTCATCCTCCTTCTCCTTTTTTGGTTTGCTTTCTCTGCCACCGAGCAGCAGCCCTTCCCACGGTGCACCTGTGCCGCCAGCTGGAGAACAATGGCAGGAAGTGAGCAAACAGACAAACAATCCTGTTAGCAAAGCTCCACGTCCTGATCGTTTGTCCTGCTTTCGCCATCCAAGGCATGATTCGCTGTATGACTGCATCATGCAGACTCATTCCTGTCTCTGATTGGCTGACTGCCAGAGCTGTGATGTCACATCCTGCTGCGGAGTAATCTTAGTTTCTGCTTGAGGGGGAAAAGCCGTTCTGGGCGTTTCCTTGTTTTGTCTTGCACTTGTGAATTCAGAGTTATCTCTGCTCAGATTACGCTTTATCTTTCCTGAATTCGGTTTTCTGAAATAAAACACGGTGGCGCAGTGGATAGCACAATCGCCTCACAGTAAGAAAGTCGCTGGTTTGAGCCTCGGCTGGGTCAGTTGGCATTTCTGTGTGGAGTTTGCATGTTTTGCCCGTGTTGGCGTGGGCGTGTATGGGTGTTTTTCAGTGATGGTTTGCAGTAGGGCTGTGCAGAAATATTGATACATCTATCGCGATCATTTCTTTTACGATAGTGTATCAATGATCCAACCTTAAGTATCGATTCAAGTTGTGCCAAACGACCTCCTCCTCCGCTCCTGTAGATGTCGCTAACTCGCGATCAACAAAACAGCAAGTAGTTCGCTATCAGAAGTAAGCAAGAGTGAGCATGGCGGAAAATATAAAGGTGCCTCCAGCTTTTAGAGCTGACGTGTGGCTGCACTTTGGTTTTATTGCTATATCAGGGAGTACTGAATTAGACAAAAAATAAATGCCATTTGTAAGCTTTGCAATATATATAGTACCCTGTTCAAGCACACTGTGGAGTTCTGATAAATTGGAATTGGAATTTTAATTTGTCTGCCGACTTTATCAAGTTGTCAATATAATGTGACGCATACTAATACAAACAATTGCACTATATCACAATATTTACTGCATCGCAATATATCGTGATACATTGTATCGTGACCCACGTATCATGATATGTATCATATCGTGAGGCCCTTGCCAATACACAGCCCTAGTTTGCATTGGAAGGGCATCCGCTGTGTAAAACATATGCTGGGTAAGTTGGCGGTTCATTCCACTGTGGCGACCCCAGATTAATAAAGGGACTAAGCTGAAGAGAAAATGAATGAATGAAAATACAACACTCTTTATTTTAAGTGTTCATATTAGGGCTGTACGATATTGGAAAAATGTAACATTGCGATATTGTATTATTCTGCAACCTATATTCCGATGTGAATACAGTTTCACCAGATGAGTTAATTTGGGAAAATATTTGGACCGACTGTATAATTTTAGACTGATTAGGAAGATTCTGTAGGGGAGTGCATCTGTACGCTTAAAACAATAACTCATTGGATGAACTCAGTCAAATTCCCTTTAAGGCATTAGGTTTACCACCTCTCGGGCAGTATGATCTGGCATTCTGTTTGAGTGGGGAAACATTAAATTCTCCAAAACTACTTGCCAAGCTAACGATTGAATTTTATATTAGGAATCATCAGTTAAATTAAACAACCATAGCAGGGCTCGACAATAACGACTGCCCGATGGCCTGGGGCCAGTGTGCGAGACACTCGGGACAGTATATAGAATGCATACTGGCCCAATCGGGCCAGTGCTGCCTTGTCACTAAAGCTTAATTTGGCTGTGACTGTTTGTCAATTGTGTGCAAATACAGGGTGCTTTCACAGCCAGCGTTTGTTTTAGAACTTGTCTCGTTTGCCCAGTAAGCATGGTTCATCTGGCATGAGAATTCCGCAATCACACTCTGGTCCGCGCCAAATAAATTTTTCAGAGATCGCCAGAATGAGGTGGACTCGGTTCGATTGGGCGGATCAACTGTAGTGAGAAGTTGCAGTTGTATTTAAAGAACAGTTATGCTGAACAAAGTGTATGTATACAATTATGTTTGGCTTTTGACACATTATTAAAAATATGTGGCTAAGAAATAGCTATTAACTTCTTTTTTTGGTGGGGCCAGTAAAAATCTGAACCACTGGGCCGATCGGGCCACTAGAAAAAATCCTTAGCGTTGAACCCTGCATATATATATATATATAT
>CAIGQZ010032780.1:1744852-1759676 GCA_903798205.1 Danio tinwini
CTGATGGAAGGTAACAGAGTTGAAGGAAGGTAACAGAGTTGAAGGAAGGTAACAGAGTTAAAGGAAGGTAACTGAGTTGACGGTTACCAGTAACAGAGTTAAAAGAAGGTAACAAAGTACAGTAAAGGTAACAAAGCTGAAGGAAGGTAACAGAGTTGAAGGAAGGTAACAGAGTTGATCACATCACTTGGAGCAAGTCACATGCTTTTTCTACCAGTGCTTTACAGATTGTTCTGTTTTTTAATAACCGATGTAACAGAGTTAACCAAAACATAGAGACAGACGCAAAATTTATTTTTATTAATGAAATAACAAATAAAACAGATAATAGATGTTCCATGCAAATGTTTAGTGAGTGACGACAAAAAAAGATGAACATTGAGGTTGAATGTATGATTCAGAAGAATGGACACATGGGTCTTTAAATGTATGGTTACAAGACAAAATGTCCTTAAATACACATACAAACATTACTTTTTAAGATTTGCCATTATTTGTGTTACCGTTAAAAACCGTTTCTGTAAAATAATAGAAGATTTATCTAGGATGTACCAGCAATTCTAGAGTCAGTCATGTTTAAGATTGTGAATTAAGATCTTGGAATCCCTTATTTAATTGTTTGTTTTTTACAGGCGAGTCCTCCTGGAATCCTGGCTCTCCTGGACGAGGAGTGCTGGTTCCCTAAAGCCACAGATAAGAGTTTCGTGGAGAAGGTCCTGCAGGAGCAGGGGACGCATCCCAAATTCCACAAACCCAAAAAACTGAAGGACGAGGCAGACTTCTGCATCATCCACTATGCTGGAAAGGTGATAACTGTGCTCTTCTGCTTAAGTTACTGTTAAAGGGGACTGCTTAAGCCTGGTTTAAACTTCTGCGTCAAGTGATCGGCTTGACCCACGGCGCAAGCCTTGTGCGTAGCCGTGCATTTATACTTCTGCGCTGGTGGTTAGTTTTTTCGGAACACTTCCTTAATGTACAAGTGGCTCAAATTCACTCATTTTGAGGCGGGAACCGGCGAACGTGCAACAACTTTAATCATGAGGTAAACACAAAACATCCGAAGCTCCTTCACGGGACTCCACAATTGTAAACACTCGCTGCATCAGGCCCACACGGCTCTCATCTCTGCCCACATTACGCGTATGCAATACATTTTTTGAGAGGTGCACGTCAACGTCGCCGACGGCCATGGCGAGGGCTATGCATCCACGCATAGGCTGCGCCGTAGCATACGCGTGCGCTTGACGAGAAGTATAAATCAGCCTTTAGATGTACAATAAGTCTCTAATGTCCCTAGAGTGTATGTGTAGGTGTGTGTGTGTGTGAAGTTTCAACTCAAATTACCACACAAATAATGTTTTCTAACTCTCTAAAACTGACCCTTTTAGGCTTTGATCCTAATTGTGGCGTTCAGGGGACTGTCGCTTTAAATTCAAACGAGCTGTTTTCAAAAGGCGGAGCTCCAAATGCCTGTGTGTCAGCATAGTGGCAGGGAACATCAGTGGGTGCTTCTATCAGTCTATGGAGACTCCTGTCGCTGTTCATTTGTGCTTCGTCTTAACTCCACATCTATAATCCTCTTAGTCTATGCTGACATTATCTTCAGCAGTTTAAACACTCTAATGGCTAATGGAGAGACGGCTGCTTCTCACGCAGGGCTGCTGTTTATGCTAATGAGGGAGAGATGGGCACTAGTGTGTGGGGCTTTCCTCCTTTGATGACACGTACAAAGGGAGAATGTCAATCAAAGTGTTTCTGCAGGCTGTTTTTATCAAGCCTGATTAGAAGAAATATAATTAATTCATGATTAGCATTGCAGGCTGGAGATATTCACACACTGTGACTGTGTTTAAACCCCTTATAAAAGTGATTTTTGCATAATAGATCACCGTGAAACCTAAATTCATTCCGACGCCTTCAGCATTTCTCATATTATTACTGTATATTCGCCATAGTTTAGTAAATGGGAATAAAATATGAGCAGAAACTTTCAGAGCAAATGAATCTTGATAAAGTCCTGGACCCTACTAGTACAAATGATATCTGGAATCTGAATGCATTTATAGTTTATAGTATATGTAATTTCATGCCTTTAAACGTGTGTGATTGTGTTTGTCAGGTGGATTATAAGGCAGACGAGTGGCTGATGAAGAACATGGACCCGCTGAATGATAACGTGGCCACTTTACTCAATCAGTCCACGGATAGATTTGTGTCTGAGCTGTGGAAAGACGGTGAGTTTCAGCTTTATGATGAACATTACAGCAGCAAATGTAGACCTGACCGTAGGGCTGGACGATTCACTGAAAGCCTAATTCACATCCTCTAACTCACTAAATTTTGGTTATTTTTATTTTTAATTATAGATTTTATTTCTAGACACTTTCAATCAACCACAATGGGTACCAAAGTACTGTACATAAAAACAAGCAAGCAAGCAGTCCATATACGTAAACTTACAACACATGATTAAAAGGTACCGAAATTAAGTGTGTTTATTTAATGATCATTAAAATGTCTCCTTCAAGAGTTCAGACTTAAATATTGCTTGATAATATTTTGATTTGGCATGCCGTTCCAGGGGGTCCGAGATCAGGTAGTTCTCGAGAACTCCCCTCGGTAAAAAAGGAGGAGATGGGGTGGATGGGTTATGCTATTTATAGTCAGTTTGGAATAATCTGATTGGCTTACTAGTGATTACAAATGAGAGACCAGCCGCGATCAATCGTATCACGTGCTACTCTCGAAATTCGTTTGTGAAACTTCACAAAGTAGAACATGAACGCATTTAAAACACATAATAGACATTTAAAACGCTTGTTTAAAGGACACACGAGTTATTATTTTCTACGTTTCTCACATAGCATTTATTAAAGTAATATTTAGACATACAAGTTATTGTCTCCTAACATTTGAAATTGTAATATTCATTTATTTTGTTTGCAAAAAATAGTAGGTTCTTTTGTTAAGAAAAGCAAGTATCTTTCACAATAAATAAAAATATGTCTTATTAGTAGCTATGTTTCCATCCAAAAATGCGAATGAACTTTATGCGCAAAACTGGATTATCGCATAAAAGACGTGCGAATAAAGCAGCGTTCCATCCAACGAGTCAAAACGAACAAAATCATCACTTTCTGATTAGATGGCGCTAAATATCAACAGTAAAAACTGAATTTGCTGCAGTAGGAGATGCTGCGTCAATCTTTTCTTCATTTAATAAATGACTTGCGCCTCAGAAGGCAATCCTGACACGCAGTGAATGCGTGGTGGCGTTTGAAGGTGTCAGACGCGGAGCACAGACGCTCTTGATTCTGGATGTCATTTATAATATAATAACACTAATATTTAAACGGTAAGGCGTTTTACACTGACAAACACAACATTTCAGATGGTTTATAATGTGCTCAGCCTGCTGGTTTGTCCATTTACACACTTTTATCATCATATGATCGCTTATAACAGAATCACATGACCTTTACTAATGCACACACTGGAATTTGTGCGGTAAAAGTGTTTTCATCGTAGTTTATGCGCATCTTTACTTATTGAATAAAAAGTTTACCCTACTCAGTTATGCGCATGTTTTTTTTATACATATTTTCAAAACGTATGCGCATCATGGCGTTTCCATCAACCGCGCATATGTGCATATGCAAAATGAGCATTAAAATAGGTGGATGGAAACGTAGCTATTGTCAAAAGTACAACGAAATGAAAATGTGATGCTTTTTTCACAAGTTACTTTTCTCCATTTCACATGCTGGTTATTTTCGACTTGTAATTCGGCTTTTTTATTTTTACAATAAATCAGAGTTGTTGTTGTTTTTTTTTTACAAGGCATATTTGATTTCATTTGCTAAAATTGTTCAGCAAAATAACCATAAATAATTTATGTAAAACTATTTTAATATTGCAAATATAAGTAATGTAGAAAAAACTGTGTGGAAAAAGTCCCAGCTCATATAGTTGAGTATATTTACAGTGCAGATTTATAACACTGAAGGATAAATATTTAATTAGTATTCTCAAATTATGGGTGGCGCAGTGGGTAGCATGATTGCCTCACAACAAGAAGGTCGCTGGTTCGAGCCTCGGCTGGGTCAGTTGGCGTTTTGTGCGTATTAAATGTACATTTTTATTATAAATCAACATTTTCTCGATTATATAAATACACAAATGTGTTTATATTTGAGAAAATGTCTAAAAACATTAAATTATATTTGTATTAAATATACATTTTAAATATAAATAGATTTTCAAAAATATAAATACCTGTGACGACGCAGTGGCGCTATAGGTAGTGCTGTCACCTCACAGCAAGAAGGTCGCTAGTTCGAGCCTCGGCTGGGTCAGTTGGCGTTTCTGTGTGGAGTTTGCATGTTCTCCCTGCGTTCGCGTGGGTTTCCTCCGGGTGCTCCGATTTCCCCCACAGTCCAAAGAGATGCAGTACAGGTGAATTGGGTAGGCTAAATTGTTCGTAGTGTATGAGTGTGAATGAGTGTGTGTGGATGTTTCCCAGAGATGGGTTGCAGCTGGAAGGGCATCCACTGTGTAAAACATGTGCTGGATAAGTTGGTGGTTCATTCCGCTGTGGCGGCTGCGGATTAATTAAGGGACTAAGCTGAAAAGAAAATGAATAAATACATGAATATATTTGATAAAATGTTTATTTATATTTTAAAAAATAATAATTTAATACAAATAGAAGTGTATTTTATTCATAAATATTTTCCTATTTTATGTGAGTGTACGTTTATGCAAAATATGTATACACAGAGTATATGCTTGTGTGTGTGTATATATATATATATATAAATATATATACAAACTTTTACTTTGGATCGCAATTAATTGTTTGACGGCACTTACATTAATCTTGCAATAATTTAAAATAAAATAATCATTTAATTCTTGTAATTGAGTTAAAATTGTTACTAAGTGAGAACAACAGTTTTAAACTCGTCTCTTTTATTGCGTTATTAACGTTTAACGTTCACAGTCAAAACAACGGCTGCATTCGAAATCGCATACTTCCATACTATATAGTACACTAAGTATGCAAGCCAAGTATTGTGTCCGAATGATAGAATTCAAAAAACAGTATGTGAGTAAAGTACCCGGATGACCTATTACTTCCAGCGAGATTCTGGATGCTACGATATCCCATGATGCACCATGAGACAATTCATGAATGGTAGTGAAACGACGCAACTGATGTGGGTAGGTCATGTGATGATAATAAAATGGCAGATGTAGTATGTCCGAGTTCCATTCATACTACTCACATTCACACTGTATAGAACGTACTTTTCTAACAGTCGAGTAGTACACTTAAATTCAAATGCAGCACCTACTGGGTAGTAGGCGAATTCGGACGCAGCCATTAACTTTCCATGTGCTATATATACACACACACCACCAATTATGTCGTAACCAAAAATAAAACATCAGGTAATCAATGTTTTAGTTTTACCTAATGTCGTCCAGCCCTGCATGAAGTCCTGATAATGTTTCAACACTTTTGGGCGTCTGTTTTTGTTTCTCTCTCTGGAAACTGACCGGATTTGTTCTCTTCTGCTCGTGTCGTTGGTGTTCCCTCCTCTTTTATTCTCCATCCCTCCATGCGTCCCTTGTTTTGTGTCCTCCTGGGCCTTTATTCTCTCCGTCCCGTCTGTCCGAATCTCTCTCTCAGAGCTCCAGAGCTGTCAGAGAGCTTATTTCTATCAGCGTTTTCCTTTCCTTCATTTAGAGCCAGGTGACGTCTTCGGTTTTTCTCGCCCCTTTTATTTTATTTCCCTCCACTCCATCCATCAGCTGTGTGTGAGAGAGTGAGTGAGTGTGTGTGTGTGTGTGTGTGTATATCTGAGGTGTATTTCTCTGATTTTTCTGCTGTTTCTCCTCTCTGTGTGATATAGTGTGCTTTGGCGCCCCCGCTGTCCATCTGTGGTACTGCAGAAATGGGTATAAACTGCATGGGTTTGGTTCTGTTCTCACCAGTGAAACATGACCACAGTATGCAGTTACACACACACACACACACACCGGTCCAAAATTCACACAGCGCAAAATTGATTGTAGTGTGTTTACGAAATACATTATGATTTATGTCTTTGTAAATTTTGTGCTAGTTAGTGTTAAATTTAGTGTTTTGTTTTATAGCTACTGTAGTAAATAAAGTTTTGGTCCATTTAAATAATAATATTTTACTCAAAATAATAATATGTAACAGTTTTACACTTGTTTATATTTTCTGCATTGTATGCAGACTACACTGAAATGTTTATTAACTATTTATAATACATATATATATATATACATATTAAAAAATATATGGTTTATTAGGAAATTACATAAAAATTGTTGTAATTTTTTTCCACTTAAATATATTTAAACTTAAATCTTTTTTACCTTATAAATTTAATGACTAATTAATCCTATGTTTAGGATTCATAATATATATATATATATATATATATATATATATATATATTATTCATTTTTTAATATTTCCCAAATGTTGTTTAACAGAGCAAGGAAATTTCCACAGTATGTCTGATAATATTTTTTCTTCTGGAGAAAGTCTTATTTGTTTTATTTTGGCTAGAATAAAAGCAGTTATAAATTTTTTTAAGAACCATTTTAAGGTCAATATTATTAGCCCCTTTAAGCTATATTTATTTTTAATAGTCTACAGAACAAACCATCATTATACAATAACTTGCCTAATTACCCTAACCTGCCTAGTTAACCTAATTAACCTAGTTAAGCCTTTAAATGTCACTTTAAGCTGTATAGAAGTGTCTTAATAAATATCTAGTCAAATATTGTTTACTGTCATCATGACAAAGATAAAATAAATCAGTTATTAGAGATGAGTTATTAAAACTATTATGTTTAGAAATGTGTTGAAAAAATCTTCTGTCTGATAAACAGAAATTGGGGAACAAAATAAACAGGGGGCTAATAAATCAGGTGGGCTAATAATTCTGAATTCAAATGTATATATACACACTATATATCTCTATTCATATTAATATTTAATTAAAGATGCATGTTTGTGTTTTTTTAGTCAGTCATGTTGAATTGGTGTTATCAATGTTTTATAATTTTTCATATATTTATTTATTTATATATATATATATATAAATACACACACACACACACATTTTTTTATAAATGTACTCATTTCTTAGGTTGCTTATGTCATTATTTTAATCTATCTTTTAAGGCTGATTTATACTTCTGCTTTAAACGCACGTATATGTTTCGGTACTGCCTGCGCGCGGTTGCATTCCCCTTGCCGTCTTCTCTTAAAAAATTTAACTACACGTCGCAACGATGCTTAGTGAAAGCTCTGTGATTGGTCGGCTTGGTAGCACTGAGTGTGGGCGGAACCGAGAGCTGCGCAAACCTGTTGGAGCGAGTGTTTACAATTGTCGCGGCTCGTGAAGGAGCTCCAGGTGGAAACTGTTGTTTCCTATTTACCTTATTATTAAAGTTGTTGCACGTCCGCTGGTTCCCGTCCTCTGAGTGAGCGAGTTTTAGCTACTTGTACATTTAAGGAAGCATTCAGAAAAAACAAAACGCCAGCGAAGAAACCCAACACAGAGGAACATAAACACCTACTGCCCTCTAGTGTTTCGGAAGTGTTATTGCAGAGCAACACAAACAGCACGCAGAAGTATAAATGCACTGCTACGCGCAAGGCAAGCGCCGTGGGTCTCGCTAATCACTTGATGCAGAAGTATAAACCAGGCTTTAAGGTTTATTAAAGATATATATTAAAAATAATTCTTTACAATTTTATACTTTCAAGGGTTTGATTTTAGTTTAGATTGACTTTATTTGTAGTTAATAATAATAATTTTAGTTTTCCCACATTATATTTTCAATAAAAAACATTTGGGCCAGCTGAGAAAATCAATAATATTCTCAAACGTGTATTAGATTTATTTTGTGCTCGTTGAGCCTCATTCATGAAACACAAGCAGAATTAATTACTCGTAAGTGATTATGAGATCTGTCATTCGATTCAGCTTGTGTTGTCATGAGGAAGGTGTGTGTTTATTTTGGACCTCTTCACACATATGCACAATTACACACACGTCCGTCTCACCTGCACTGCATTGAGTTGGATCATCTCCCCGTGTGTGTTTTCTCCTCCACTCTTCACCAGCATCATATGTGTGTGTGTGTGTGTGTGTGTGTGTGTGTGATTTGTCACCAGTGCTGAATTGTGTTTGCCCCACTGAATTGTGGGAAGTGTTCGCCTCATGACCAGACTGCATGCGCACTGAGATCAAGTGTCTACATCACAGTAACTGTACATGTGTGTTTGTGTTTGTGTGTGTGTGTCTCAGTGGACCGCATCGTGGGTCTGGATAAGGTTGCTGGGATGTCAGAACTGCCGGGAGCCTTTAAGACCCGTAAGGGAATGTTCCGGACCGTCGGGCAGCTTTATAAAGAGCAGCTCTCCAAACTCATGGCCACGCTCAGAAACACCAACCCAAACTTCGTTCGCTGCATCATTCCCAACCACGAGAAGAAGGTACACACTCATTACTGATGCTGTTACGATAAAAACACACCGCAAAGAGAAACTATGAGATGCTAATGCTCACTTCAACACTGGAACTACCCGAATATTATAAATATTAGATTTACCATAGTGGTTAATCCGACTGTTCTCATGTGAGACATCATACGTCATGTTTACATAAAGCTGTGAGATAATTAAGCTCACAATGTCTGTCATTATCACACTAAAAATACAATCTCTTTGGTAATACAGTCTATATAAATGTATAGTTAGGCTACGTTACACCATCTGCCAATGTTTCACACTCACTTTCATTTTCACTTTCACAAGCAAAGGAGAAAGCTTTTTAGCGGCATTGAACATGCTGTTTTAAAGGCATTTTATTATTATTATTATTTTTGGTTATTATTATTTCCTTTATTTAGCCAGGAAATCACATTGAGACAGTACTGACAGACTCACTTCTTCCAGTGAGATAAAGTTTCACATAAAAAATAGAAAACAATACAAATGACAAAATCCCCATTCATAAAAAGGTCAGATCATGAAAAACAATTACAAGTATCCTTTAAACGTTGTACAGAAGATGTTTAAAAGTACTCAGAGTCGGAAGTGTGTCAAGATTAAGCTGATTTTGCAGGTCATTCCAAGCACTAGGAAAGGAGTTCTGTCAATACCCTCGGGACTGTTAACCAAATACAGGAATCAGATCTAGTGTGTTGGTTATTTATGTGAAGTATTAATAAATTAGAAAGGTAGGATGGTAGTTTACCTAAGAGAGCCTTTAAAGTAAATAAGTACAAATGTAATTTTCTCCTTTGATATAAAGATAACCAATCTAAGGAATCGTACAAAATACAGTGATGTGTCTGTGAGTCTGCGCCTGTGACGAAGCGTACTGCTGCATGATGAACAGAATCTAGTTTTCTGAGTAAAGTAGTGGCAGCATGCATATATAGATGATTACCATAGTCAATTAAGACAACAATGTACTCTCGACTAATTTCTTACCTTATAATAAAAACAGTTTTTTAACCGGTATAAGAATCCTAATTTTGGCCTAAGCTTTTTTAATAACTTGTCAATGTGTAGGGATGGGTATCATTAAGGTTTTAACGGTATTACTACTTTATCATGTAAAATAAAACGAAAACAATAATTGTAAAACAAATAAATATTTTTTTTCCTGTAGAAGAATGTACAATGGTTTGAAGGAAAATGACTTTTAACCATTCTTCTGGAGAAAAATCAACATGTTTGACTTTTCTGGCATAAGTCAAGATCTTTCTTGGTTTATTGTGTTGTTTAAAAGACCCTCTTTGAGTTGCAAAATGCAGTTAAATGAGATGATGTTTATGATTTTTCATTAACACATTCACATAAATAAGTTGACAGTGTTTTGGGAGTTAACTGTGTTTTTAATACAGTTTTGGAGCATCTTGCGATGTAAAAATAAGCAGTTTTTTTTTCTTAATAAGGATAGTTTATTTTTAGAGTATTTATTGGCTATATTTGTAAATACCGCTAATGTAATAGCAGTTATTTAGGCTACTGCAGAAAAAAAATACTGTTTTCATTATAACCGAATGTGTGTGTTTATTTAACTATTAATGTTATACTAATTTAGCAGATTGACTGCTGGCAGAACAATGTGGATGATGTAACGTTACCGTTAGTAGCTAAGCAGTCAAAAGCGTTTCATTAGTTGTCATTGCAGGTAATGCACTTTTGAAAGACTTTCACTCAGCCAGATTGCTTGCGTTTCCGCTTATACTAGAAAATAACTTTGCATTTGTTGCAACAGACATTGTCGCTGTCCACTCTGGAAATACAACCCGTTTGGTTTACTCCTTAGGCTTACAAGCTGTGTGTGTCCGTTTAGCTCGAGCCTTTGCTGAGTGCGCACGCACAGCTGAAAACTGTGAAGGATTTTATACTTGACGCACTCGCCAGAAACACAAGCATTTCTCATGTGAGATTGCCAGCTGTGCAGACGAATATCAAATATGACAAATAAGAAAAGCTTAGTGGTTGAATTATGCTACTGCAAGTAATGTTTGTTCAGCAATAATTCTTCATTTCCGATAGCAGAACCGTTAACGTCAGAGCTTATCGATACTTCAGTCTTTTATAATTTAGCACTGATACCGATAAAGTACAGAGTTTTGGTACCCATTCCTATCAATGTGTATATCAAAGGCTAATCTCTCGTCAATCTAAATACCTAGATATTTGTATAAGATAACTCTTTCTATTTGTAAATATTCAAAGATGTAATTGTCTGGACTGTTACGTTAGTGCGGCCGCAGCTAAAACTCATAAATTTAATCTTTTTTTTTTTATTTAAAGCCAATTTTAAATCCTGCAACGTACACTGTAATACTTGAAAAGCGTTCTGTAAACACTGTACAGTTTGGTTTAAGGAGGTTGCAGCTGTATATATTATTGTATCATAGGGGTGTCAAAATTAATTGTTTCTTCGGTGCACTGCGATGCAGACACGGACAATTCAGTATCGGTTCAGTAATAATCATAACTGGTTATTATGTACTGACGTCATTTATCTCATATGCGCTATGTTGCGGTAGCTAACTATGGTGAGGGAGGCGAGCCCAAGTATTTACAACACTCCAACTACTTAAAAACGCAGAAGCTGTTCACAATTTCACTGCGTGTGTATTTGCTGGATCTTTCACTGACACTTACAGCAGAAGCCCCTATTTCACTGAGATTGAGAGAATGAAAGTACTCCATCTCTCTCTCTCTCTCTCTCACTGTGGCCCATTTGACCTGCTGGGCGTGACTTTTCCTCTTCTCTCGGCTGTTACAGCGATACTTCTGGATACAGACACGAGCGCATGTCTACAGGGTTTTCTCCACCGCGTCTATCATGGATCTGCTGTGATCGCCACTACCGTTTATCAGTGTTTAAACCAGGCTTTACTCATCTGTGAGGAGCGCCAGCGCATAGAGCCAATCAAAGGGGTGTAAGAAAGCACCTGCTAGACAGAAGTCAGAAAGCGAGCGGGATATTTATATGCTAGAAATGCTCGTGTTGTTTAAAGGTACAGTTTATATGTCTGACTGTTTGTTTTAAAGGAAAAAATTGTATTACAAATAGTATATAAAGATATTTACACATTTTAAGACAAGAATTGCTGTGTTGTGTAGAAAATATATGTGTATGGAAAGCATCGACAATGCACCGAGATATCGAATTGAACCGAATCGATGGCATGATAATCGTAGCCGAGACCAGTGTAGGTTCACACCTCTTATGCATCATCTGCATACAGGTGTATTTTAGCCGAAACTATTCTAAAACCTAAATCGTTAATGTAAATAGACAATAACAACAGTTTTTTGCCAACAGAAAGTTATGTTTATGTTAGCAAGAAGTTGCTAGGCAACAGAGACATGCATATTTAATCAGTGGATCACTCGTATGTCAGCTTATAGACAAACCAGCTGATCGACTTGACTTTGAAATGCTCCAGTGTCCCTGTATCTGTTTACACTCAGCAGCGGTGAGTTCGGTGAACTGATGACCTTCACGGCCAATCATGGCCATTTCTGTTGAGCAATAAGCGTTGTTTGGGAGCACGCTCAACAGCGCTTAAATGTTAGCTGGAAATGGACATTTGTAAAATTCCAGTATCGATTGGTACCAAATTCCAGTATCGTGACAACACTAGTGTCTATACAAAGACTATTTGTTGTACTCTTTTATACAGTGACTGATGATGAAATTAACGACATGCACACAACATCTGCAGTTAATACTGTGCATGCAATAACTGAGCAATGTAAATGTCTCTGTGTGTGTCAGGCGGGTAAGTTGGACCCTCACCTGGTCCTGGATCAGCTGCGGTGTAACGGTGTGCTGGAGGGAATCCGCATCTGCAGACAGGGCTTCCCCAACCGCATCGTCTTCCAGGAGTTCAGACAGAGGTAACACTGCGCTTCTGCTTACAGATGCACCTTTATTGTTAGCATTATATATGATCTCTCAGGAGCTCTGTTTGAACTCAAAATTATACAGTCTAAATTATTCCCAAATCATTTGTAACAGCAAGGGATATTTCACAGGATTTCCTACATTTTTTTTCTTGTAGACAAAGTCTTGTTTGTTTTATTTCGGCTAGAGTAAAAGCAGTTTTAAATTGATTTAAACCTATTTATATGTATATTATTATATAATTTTTATTATATTATTATTATTATTATTATTATTATTCTATAATATTAATATTATTAGCCCCCTTAAGCAATATTAGTTTTGGATTGTCTCCAGAACAAACCACTGTTATACAATGACTGGCCTAATTACCCTAACTTTACCCTATTTACCCTAGTTAAGCCTTTAAATGTCACTTTAAGCTGAATACTAGTGTCTTGAAGAATATCTAGTCTATTATTATGTGCTGTCATCATGGCAAAGATACAATTCTGACATCATGTTTAATGGTGGTTTGTGTTTTTCGCTCAGGTATGAGATCCTCACGCCAAACTCCATTCCCAAAGGATTCATGGACGGCAAACAGGCCTGTATGCTGATGGTAAGAGCAGTTTTATGTTTAAACAATATAAATATAATCATTAAACGTCATTTAAACCCCTGGTGGATCATAAGGGAACTGCAGAGAGCTGATCAAATCAGAAAAATTAGGCAAAAGCGATCTGCACATGCTTCCCAGAGAAGTAAACTCCAATCAAATAATTCAATTCATCTTCATTTCTCTAGCGCTTTTACAGTGTAGATTGTGTCAAAGCAGCTTAACGTTGAAGTTCTAGTAAATATAAACTATGTCAGTCTAGTTTTCAGAGTTGAAGTTTAGTTCAGGTCAGTGTGGTTTAATATTCACTGCTGAAAGTCCAAACACGGAAGAGGAAATCCATTAATGCGCAGCTCCACAAGTCCCAAACCAAGCAAGCCAGTGGCGACAAGAACAAGTTTCACCAATTGACAAAAGTGAAGGGAAAAAATAAATAAATCATGAATAATCTTCATTAGTCAACCTTATTATCCAGACGCTAGGTCCATTAGCAACAGAAGGCTTACGAGCAGGTAAAAGTTTTTCTTTTACTTGATTTTGTCTATGACTTACTCCTTTTGTTTGTGGTTATTGTGCAGCACATTGGTCAACTTGGGTTGTTTTTAATTGTGCTACATAAATAAACTGTCATTGTCAATACAAACCGAACAATATACATTATAAAAACACAGTCATGTGAAGACTGTGGGTGAACACAGGCACAATTTAGGAGCGATAAATAATTATTTAAATCCAGTATCCTGATTATTTAATGATCTATTTAAAGAAATCAATCTACTAGAACTTCTATGTGAAGCTGCTTTGACACAATCTACATTGTAAACGCCCTGGAGAAATAAAGATGAATTGAATTGAACGTACAGTACTACTCTTCTCCAGAAGAGGGCGACATATGACAACATGCAACTTAATGTTTTCGGTCAAAAGAGAAAAACGCATAAAAATAAAAGCTGATGTTAGCGACTTTCAGAGCGGATGTGGAAAGCACTGCTCTATGAACTCGTTCATTTTAATGATCTGTGTCGCACGTATACACATATACACTACCTGACAAAAGTCTTGTCATCGATCCCAGAGCAACAAATAATAACTTGACTTCTAGTTGATCATTCGGAGAAGTTGAACTGCATCCCAATCATCACAAATACTGCAGAAGACCTACTGGAACCCGTACGGAGCCAATATTCTCACAGAAATCAGTCAAGTTTGGTGAAGGAAAAATCATGGTTTGGGGTTACATTCAGTATGGGGGAGTGTGAGAGATCTGCAGAGTGGATGGTAACATCAACAGCCTGAGGTATTAAGACATTTGTGTTGCCCATTACATTACAAACCACAGGAGAGGGCAAATTCTCCAGCAGGATAGCGCTCCTTCTCATACTTTAGCCTCCACATCAAAGCTCCTGAAAGCTAAGAAGGTCAACGTACTCCAGGATTGGCCAGCCCTGTCACCAGACATGAAAATTATTGAGATGGAGGAGGAGGCATTGAAGATGAATCCACAGAGTCTTGATGAACTCTAGGAGTCCTGCAAGAAGGCTTTCTTTGCCATTCCAGATGACTTTATTAATAAGTGATTTGAGTCATTGCAGAGATGTATGGATGCAGTCCTCCAAACTCATGATGGAGTCAGACACAATATTCATTCTGTTTCCACTGCAGCATGACTTTATATTCTATACTGGACATTATTTCTGTTCAGTGATGAGACTTTTGTCTTAGCGAA